>JAZHEH010000098.1:0-42922 GCA_036589455.1 Ateles fusciceps | reverse complement strand
CTCTTTATATTTGTAAAGGATAAGGAATATGTCATTCAACAAACTTGGTGGTGGTGTTCCATTAGTCATGACACTTTTGTGTAGTCAGCAACCAACAGGTAATTTTTTTGCATATAAAACTAGGCAGATGGTTCAAGCAGTTCTTTGTCTAGATAGCTAGATAATCTGAGAATTCTTTGCTCAGGAAAATTCTTTATCTTGAATTGTTTGCATAATGTTTGTGTAACTGAAGTAAAATTAAGAGCTAATAGATACAAAGTAGGAATTTATTAATCTTAAATAATTTATAAACATTTTTCATAGAAATGCAAAATAAAAGTTCTGTGGGCTTATAAAGTTATGCTGAAATATTTTTGCCTTTTGGGTGCTGCAAAGTTGATGGTAGCTGTGGCTGTGTTTTTACTGACATTTTATGTTATTTCTCAAGTATTTGAAATAAAAATGGATGCAAGTTTAGGAAATCTATTTGGTAAGTTTTTTTTTTTTTCCTTTCTGAAATCTTATATTTGATGTGGCCTAAAGTTTTATCAGTTATCAGCACTGAGTCACTCAGCTGTTTAGTTTGTCTAGAAAATGAAATGTAATTGTTATATATCCATAAATGTGATTTGTTAGAATATTTTAAAATATATAATAAGACATCTTGGAATTAATTAGTATAAAGTGTGAATTTTCTGTTCAACATTTGGAACATATGTAATGAGTCTATTTTATACATTTTTAGAGGGATTAATCATGGCATTCTAACTGCACTTCTAAAACATAAAATACCTCCAGGCTTAAACTGTTTTCTTATTTGAGATGGCTGCTAGAAAACTTGAAGCCAAATCTAGCCCTCAGTTAGCCATATGATTAGGTATCACAATAATCCATTTTAGATACCAGCCATATAAATCCATCTTGCAGCTGGCTGTGGTGGCTTGCACCTGTAATTCTAGCTACTCAGGAGGCTGAGACAGGAGGATCACTTGAGCCCAGGAGTTCAAGGCTGCAGTAAGCTATGATCATGCCACACTGCACTCCAGCCTGGGTGACAGAATAAAACCTCATCTCTTCAAAAAGAAAAAAAATAATAAATAAATAAATAAATAAATAAATAAATCCTGCTTTCCTACCCTTATTTTCCCTCTGTGGCATTCTTTTTATAACTCACTCATTTAATGTTGCCATACTGTAAATGTATCATTATAAGATACCTTAACCCAGTTACCCAGTATTTTAACAGAATCCTTAAGTTCCTAAAACAACATTTGAAATGTTTTTATAGGAACCCGTTATACATAGTGCTATTATAGATGATTGTATATGAATATCTTATTTAATCTCAAGTAATTGCCAAGTATGCATTTCTTTTCTATAAGTATAGCATTATGAGAGTGAAGAATATAATTTAATGTTGACATTAAAGTGGAAAACAATTATTTAACCAAGGCGCCATATAAGATCACAGTCATGCGTCACCTGATGATGAGGATACATTCTGAAAAATGAATCATTAGGTGATTTATGTCATTGTGAGAACATTATAGAATGTACTTACACAAATCTAGATGGTATAGCCTACCACACACCTTGGCTACATTGTATAGCCTGTTCCTCCTAGGCTATGAACCTGTACAGCATGTTACTGTACTGAATTCTGTAGGCAGTTGAACACAATGGTAAGTATTTATGTATCTAAACTTGGAAAAGGTGCAGTAAAAACATAGTGCTACCATCTGATGGGACCGCCATTCTGTATATGGTCTATTGTTGACTGAAACGTCATTAGGCAGTACCTGACTGTAACTCTCAATCTCTTCTGGAAACCGTTTTAGTAGACTTTTATTATTTGAAGCTAGAGAAATGATGAGATTCTTCATAGATCCTTGTACTTACATTGAGTAAGCTGTGACTAAATTGTTGTTTATAATATTAAATAAGTAAGCATGAAAGTGATTAACCCTAGAAACCGTATTTTGATGCAATAGGCAGAAGTCAATTGAAATAACTGAGATCTTTGGACTAGTGAGTTTTGCCTTCCATAAATTCATGTTTGAAAAGAAAAATCCCCAGGACCTAATTCAGTTTCTGTTCTCATGCTGCTGTGAAGAAATACACCAGACTTGGTAATTTATAAAGGAAAGAGATTTAATTGACTGACAGTTCCGCAGGGCTGGGGAGGCCTCAGGAAACTTATAGTCATGGCAGAAGGGTAGCAAACATATTATTCTTCACATGGTGGCAGCAAGGAGAAATGCAGAGTGAAACCAGGTCAGGGGGGAAAGTCCCTTATAAAACCATCAGATCTTGTGAGAACTCACTATTACAAGAATAGCATGGGGTTAACTCCCCCCATGATTCAGTTACCTCCCACCAGGTCCCTCCCATGACACACAGGGATTATGGGGACTACATTTCAAGATGAGATTTGGTGGGGACACAGCCAAACCATATCACTCCCTTTCACATCTAATCTGAAGACTCCATTATTCCAGTGCTTCTCAAACATTAATGCCAAAAGTATCTCCAGAGAATCTTGGTAAATGCATATTTCTGATTTAGTGTCTAGAGTGGAGCCTGAGATTCTGCATTTCTGACAGCTCCAAGATGATATTAAGATCCCTATCCATGGACTGCATACAGAGTACCAAGGCTTTAGACAATTCTGATATGTAGTCTTCAGTTTTGGCATAAACCTTTTCAGGTGACTTTTCTTATAGTGACTACTTAAAAGTACTTTCTTGTACAGGTTGAACATCCCTAATCAGAAAATTCAAAAAAGGAGGAAAGGAAGGGGGGGGGGGGGGGGGGGGGAAAAAAAAAAAAAAAAAAAAAAAAAAAAAAAAAAAAAAAAACAAAATCTGAAATGCTCCAGAATCTGAAACCTTTTGAACATCGACATGATGCTCAAAGAACATGCTCATTGGAGCATTTTGGATTTCAGATTTCTCGGATTAGAGATGCTCAACTGGTAAGTGTAATGCAAATATTCTAAAATCTGAAAGAATTCCACATCCAAAATACTTCTGGTCCTAAGCATTTTGGATAAGGGATTCTTAACCTGTATTGCACCGAATTCCTCCTTCTGTAACTCTCAAGTGATTTCAGTTCACTGATCTTGTTTCTGCCTGCTGGAGCTCCCTTATTCATCAGTCATCACTCTGTTAAATTGTAGTCATTGTCTGTCAGACCTTCATTTACAAGTTTTCATTTTTTCTAACAATGGAATCCTCCCTTTCAGCCATTCCTCTTGATAAACTGGTTATTTTCTTCCTAAACTTGTTTGTTTTTCAGCACACATCCTAAAATGAAGCATCCAGGTTCCAGCATAAAGTAGTTATTGCAAAGTATAGTGAGATTTTACTTTACTTGTTCTGGTCTGTGTAATTCTGTTATTACCTAGTGGCCAGCCTGCTGGCCTTTGAGAGTACAGTTGGTTTCAGTTGAATGATGGGGCAGAAACCACATCGAAGGCATAGAAGACTTGTTCCATGTTGCTCTGGAAGCAGTGTGCATAGCTGATTCTTCTAAGACATGTTGATGGTAAGGGAAGAAGCTTATGAGACAGTAGCTTGACCCAAAAGAATGTTGCACACATTTTTCTTTTTTAAAGTAATAGGCTTTCACTTGTCTATAGGCCTTAGGTGAAAGTTCAGTGAATGACAAATGAATGTGAAGAGATTGAACCAGCAAGGAAAGGAGGATCTTTGGGAGAAGGGAGGCAATGGGACCATTGGTACAAATAGAAGTTATATGGGAAAAGACCCAATGTTTTTAGAAGATTGAAGAGAAGGCTGGGTGAAGCTATAGTGTGATATAGTCACTGTGCACATGCAGCTGGTGGTTCCTCTCCATGGTAACAGTCATGTCTGTCCCCATCCTTTGTCCTCCATCTTTGCCCTACTTTGGATCTTCATCTCTAATCTAGACTGTTTTTAAAACACATAGTGATGTTCCTATGTCTTTCCTCATCTCTGATATCTGCCTATCTCACCACTTTCAGAGCCATTTTCTTAAAACTCAACAATCTTTAGTATTTCCTATTACTAGAAGATAAAGCCCTAACTCCTTAGTTAGGGTGATACCCAAATTCCCCCAGCCTGCCTTTCTCAGCTCTTCTTCACCTCTCCTTCCTGCACGGGTCACATTCTTGTGCCAGTCTGCAAACCTTCTGCAACTTCACATCCCCTCCTGTCCTTTCAACCCTAGCCTTTGCTCATCCTGGTTCCTCACCCTGCACATCTTTCTCACTTCAGAACTTTGCACAAATTCCCCTTCTTTGGAAGAAACTGTGTTTGAATCTCCCTCTGTAAGAATGTATTGCTTCTTTTTCTGAACGTTTGTTCTAATTTCATAGTACTTATATTTTAATTTGGCACTGCAAATTAACTTTACATTATACAACTTTTTCTTTTTTCCTGTGTCTGTCTCCCTTCACCCAAGAACGAGTCTTTAAAGGCAATATTTTGGTGCTTCACTCAACATCTAGCATTGAGTGCTGCAGATGGTAAATGCTGATTGAGTGGAAAAAATGTAGGTAACTGAGAATTAGGATTTCTACATGGAAAGGAAGAATATTTCCAAAGTGAGATTCACAAAAAGCTATATTAGTTGGGAAATTACTGGTAGTCAACTATGAACAAGTGTTGAGCTACTTTAATCTCCCACTTTTTATTTTTTTGATTTTTCCTAATGTTAAGAGCCTGTGTAGTGTTCATGCATGCATTTTAGCTATTTGATTTAGACATTATTAGGGCAGATGGTTATTTTGATGTCAAAACTGAAGCGTAGTACTTTGTAACCTTACTGGTTGCCAATCTATTGAATTGGCCAAAATTTAATTTGTGTGGTTTTATTAGTTCTCATTTCAGACTATTTTAGCGAAGATGGATATATGATTATCTTTGTCATTTGTTTAGCATCTTAGTATATGAAAGGATAATGAGTTTAATCCAGCAGGAGAATTCTTGCTGTAATTACTGTCTTAAGGACCCATAAGATTAAATAAATACAGCTCTTTTGGTGATTAGTTTTCCATTTTTTAAACTTACTTGACAGTTTCTATTAATTATGTAGATTCATGTTTATTATATAGTATTAATTTAGAAAAATAAAACACAGATTTCTAGAAAGGAAGAATGAAAATTTTGTCCACAATTAGTAGTTTAAATTACAATATCAATTGTGAGTTTTTAAAAACAATTTTTATAAAACTTTATTTTGAGACAATTGTATTATTTTTTTACAAATGCATTTGAATGTACAGAGAGATGCTGCATACCCTTTACTCAGCTTCTCCCATTGGTAATATCTTACAAAACCATAATACCTTATCACAGTCAGGATATCAACACGGACACAATTCACCCATCTTACTCAGCGTTGTGGCTTAATGCAGTGTTTGTTTCCAGTGTGAGTACTTAACTAGTAAATGTACTAAACACAGTCCAAATTATTTTTGTGTGTACTGGTGCAGTAAATACTTAATATTCTATTGAATTGATTTATTTTTACCCTTTTGGATTTAAACCATTGACATGTAGTATATACATAAATTATTTGAGACATTATTATAAAGTACAAAATAGTTCTGATTCATTAGCCTGACTTATTGAAAGACATTCATTGATGAAATGCAATAACTAAATGTTTATTATTGTTCCTTGAAGTGAACGTTGTATATGCAGAAAGAAATTAAGGATTAAAGCTATCAGTGTAGTTTGAGGGGGAAGAAAGTTGTAGGAGAGGAGGGATTTTTGTGTTTGTATGTTGCACCTGTATTCTGTACTTGGACAGCAGCCTGTTCATAAAAATCAATTTATCTGTTTGGCCACCAGGTGCTAAGACTTAGTACAGGCCTTTTGGTTTTGATGTGTATTGGATAAAAAATGAGCTTTTTCTGGAAAGAAAAGTCTCTCATGGGAGTTTCTTCACCTTCAACCATCTACTCCCCTTACTCTTACACAAATTAAATGGAAGTGATATTATTTACTAAAAAGCCTGATGATTAAAAAACTGATTTTCCCAAAATTATATCCTAGAAAAGTTTTTTTTCCCCTAAACTGAGTGTAGATAAGGTTTCTTTTCTGCTTTGTTTTGGGCATTAAGCTTTTTCCATGTTATTATATTACCTTCATGGTTTTAATGGTGCATAATATTCTACTGAGTGTTCTATTGAGTTAATGAACTTTCATTTACTTGGTCATTTTCCTCTTTTTAAACATTTCAATACAGTCTTTTAGCTTTAACTTTCAGCTTACCGGTTTGAGTATTGGACTTACAAGAAATTTACAATTATCTAAAATAGTACAGAACTAAAAACTGTGTGACTATTTATAGCAAGACAGCTGGTTAACATTTATCAGACTGCATACTTATTAGTCAAATCAGGAAATGGCTGTCCATGATACTTTGATGATCTGAGTTATAATCTCCTGGGCTAAGATCAGATGTTACTGCTTTTAAAAAGCCCTAACTGTAATTACGATAGATGGTCAGGTTGGGAACTACTACATTCAATTAAGATTTGACCTCATGGATTCCATTAACTGATAAATTATAAATCTTTTAGTAATGACCTTCCTCATCCCCCTCCCTGGCCCTCGAGATCACCTAACCTCACCACTAAGATACGTTCATATGTATTCTCTAGGGCTTTCTTTGCATATCTATACACCACCAGACAGCAGCAACAACTTTTAAACACCATCATAGTCACCAAATTTATATTTATAAACATTAAAAGGTAAGTTTGTAGAGTAACTTCCTGATTTAAATTTAAATTTATAGTAACTAAAATTCAAAACAAAATGGAAAGGAAAAAATAAAACGTTCCATTGGTATTAAAGTACTACCCTCCATTTCTCTACTTAATAGTTTATAATGAATTGTACAGTGTAAAGTTACTTTCTCACTTTTTCTTATGAAGTGATATTCATGTTTTATTTGTTGTATACTGAGTAATTATTTGAACATTTGTTTTTAAATATATTTTAAAAGTAGGTACTTACCAATAGGCTCATTCCTTCTAACAAAAGTAATTTCTTTTTCAGCAAGATCAGCATTGGACACAGCTGCACGTTGTAAGTATTTCATCTCAATATTTTATATATAATTTATTCTGCCTTATCTTAGGCATATGCGAGCTTACATTCAAAGTGTCAGTAGTTCAGTGTGAGCAAAAACTGATTGAGAAATTGCTTTTTAAAGTTATAAGGATGCTATTTGATTGGACAGCCCAAATACTTTTGGTAGCTATTCATGATGGATAATTTGTGATTTTTAGCTCCAGTATTATAAGTACAGAAATCGGTGTGAGGAGTAAGACAGAATTTCTAGCTAGAGCAATACTATACATGGGCAGGTAGTCAGTGGAACATTAGGCTTTTTTTTTTAATGATCCTGGAGGTGACGATTTTTTGTGCATATATGGACTAGAAGTGCAAAGTAACATTCAGAACCTCCCACATCCTGAAATCTAAAAATTAACTCAGAGTTAGATAAAATACATTTACCCTAATGAAGATCATATTACTTGATTCATTTACATCCATTATTAGTTTGTTTCCTAGGAATTTCTGGTGTCTGTTGTGGGGTTTTTTGTTGCTGTTGTTTTTTTTTTTTTAATTTTTTGGAGGTTCTTTGAAACCCTCTGGGGGGAAAAAAATAGCATATATTTTAAGATATGTGTATTTTGATGTTTTACATAATACCCTTTGTGGTTTGAGATCTGAAACAAAGTGAGGTAATGTCTATTAACTTGTTTTCTAAAAAAAAAAAATCATGTTTTCTCCCCCAAAGCTACAAAGCCTCCCAGATATAAGTGTGGAATCTCAAAAGTTTGCCCTGAGAAACATTCTGCTTTTAAAATGGCAAGTGGAGCAGCTAACATGGTGGGACCCAAAATCTGCCTGGAAGATAATGTGTAAGTATTTGCTGACTTGAGATTGTAAGGTGTGCTATTAAATTACTCATAGGTGGGTGTTGAACAATGAGAACACATGGACACAGGGAGGGGGAGCATCACACACTGGGGTCTGTCGGGGGAAACAGGGGGAGGGACAGCAGGGGGTGGGGAGTTAGGGAGAGATAGCATGGGGAGAAATGCCAGATATAGGTGATGGGGGAGGAAGGCAGCAAATCACACTGCCATGTGTGTACCTATGCAACGATTTTGCATGTTCTTCACATGTACCCCAAAACCTAAAATGCAATAAAAAAAGAAAACCAAGATACTACATACGCACAAAAAAAAAAAAAAATTACAGCCAATTGAACCTGAGTTTAGTGGATATTTTGAAAATGTATTAGGCATACTTTATTAATGGAAAGTGATTTCAATTTTTATTATACAGTTTTTTTTCATGAATTCAAGGGACCTTAAAGTTCTTAAATTTTATATAAGAGAATGACTAAGAACATAACACTTACGTAGCTTTAGAGAGATAAGAGATTTCCTCTGAGTGAATTCTCTAGATCTGTACTGTCCTGTTTACTAGCAACAAAACACATTGGCTATTTAATTTTGATTCTTAAATATTAGGAAGAAAGTTAATTCACTTTAATTAAAATGAAAAGTTCAGTTCCTTGGTATTCATCACCACATTTCAGGTGTTCAGTGGCCACATGTGGCTCATGGTCACCAAATGGAACAGCAGAGAGGGCATTTTCATCATGGTAAAAATCCTGTTTGCAACATTGCCGTGGACAATGAACATGTTCTCTTATAAACCATCGTCTTTCATTTAAAATATTTGAGTGCTGCTTGTTGAAGTATGACGTGATCCAGTGATAACCTCAGGTCCATCGCAGCACAAACTGGTTGCCACTAAGCTGAATGGTTTCCTATGCTGAGATATTCTCTAAAGGATGGTTTTAGGATTTTTAATATCCTACCTCAATGTCAACTGTTGTTTGCAAGTTCCTGCCACTGAAATTGCAAACCCTACTTTTAGTTGGTTGCTTTTAATATGCTATTGCCTAGAAAAGTAGACATGTGAGCTTATTTAAACTTCATATAAAATAATAAATTTGTCATTAATTATATAGAACAAAGAGATAGTTTTATAGCAGAGAGGAGACCTAGGCAGCTTTTCCTAGCTGTTTGTGTGCCTCTTCTTTTTAATATAAAATCTCTTAAATTTTTATCCTAGCTGCTTTTCAGGTAGTTAGCTATAAGAAGTTTATTGAGCTTCATGGGACAACACTTTTCTTGTAAAATTAAGGGATTGAGCTAGATGATCTTTAAGGTCTGTACTCATTTTCTTTATTTTCCTTTATTATAATGATGATCTATTGTTAATCCATTTGTCTTCTGATTTCTCATTAGAATAGTCCTGTTTTACTGACGTGTAATAAGGCACTTGCATTTTAGAAGTTTGTACATTTTTTAAAACATTTTCATGTTCTCTTTTTACCTTGTTTGGTTAAATAGACCCCAAATTTGATTCTAAATAACAGGAACAAAGTTCTTTTAGAATACCTAGCCCATACATTAACTTGGATATCTATTCTGCACTTTTGATGCATGTAAATTTTAGTTCAGAGAAGACGAGATCAGACTATTTTTACTAGCAGGTTTTTTATTCACAGATTTAAACCATAAACAACAAAATACACTCAGAAAAAAAAGTTCCATTGTTTACCCACGTGGCCTACAAGTTCCTATGTGCCGACCCTTATTCATTTCTCTCCAGACCTTCCTGATCCTGGAGGCTTGGAGCATGCTCTTCTGTCTACAATGGTCTTTCCTCACTCTTCGCATGGCTGTCTTCCTTCTTGTCCTTCAGTTCTCAGAGTACATATCACTGTCTTAGAAACTGTTCTCTATCCCTCAACCTAAGTTGGCCAGTTAAAGATGTAATGTCAAAAAGAGAACAGTGCATAGACAGTGGAGCTTGGTAAAATACACACTGGGCTTAGAGCCAGATAATTTGCTTCTAGCATGGTGGACATGTCAAGTAGCATTTGTGTTTCAGTTTTTTTAACTTTAAATGGAGGCAGGCCACCTATCCATCCTCATTTCAGGAACCATTCTGCCATTACCATGAGAGATTAAATACTTGGCGGGATTTTATAGCCAAGCCTCAGCTTATAAAACTAGTTGCCACAAAAGGGCTGAATAATTGGCCAGGGATCCCCAGTGTAGACACTGTGGGGGACCAGTGCATAGTCCAAGGCATTTTCCAGTATAGTCTGTTTTTATGTTGAAAGCATATGAAAAGGTGTTTTTTTTTGTTTGTTTGTTTGTTTGTTTTAAAGTCCAAAGAAGGAGTCCTGAGTTTTCTAAGGATCATTTATTCACCTGTTCAGTAAGTATTTTTTGAGCATAGTCCCTCTTATCACAGAACTTACAGTCTAGTAGGGGTGAAAGATGTTTAAAAAGTAAATGCAAATATGTACTTATAAATTGTGACACCAGCCCTGCAGGGCAGCAGGGTGTGATGAGTACTGGCGGAAGTGGATGAGAGGAGGTGTCCAACTTTAGATCAAGGGTAATGGAACGGTTTCTAAGACTGTGTATTCTGAGAAATGAAGAATGGAAGGGAAGGACATCCTAGACAGAAGGAAAGACCCTGCTCAAAGGACCTAAGATTGGGCAGCTCTAGATAGACGTGAATTAGGGCCAGGCTGTACAGGAACTTGTAGGCCATGCAGGTAAAGGGGTGAGACTTTTTTTTCTGAGTATATTGAAAGCTTGTGGAAGGATTTCAAATTCTGGCATGTCATGAGTGTATTTATATTGAAAAAAGTTATCTGGCTCTTGTGTAAAATAAGTAAAGAAATAAGATAGAGAGGACAATTGGAAGCCCATTGTCAGTTGCTGCCACAGCTCTTTGATACTGCCTTCCTATTGGTAATGGACTTATACATTCACTAAAATTATATAAGTAGATAATAAAAATACATAAGCAGAGAATTAAATATTTTCAGAACACCTGCTCTGAGTACATGTAACTCGTTTTGGAAACTACTATTCTTGGATCAATGTGTCTCAATGGGGGCAGTTTTGCCCTCCAGGGGACATTGTAATTTTGGGTTGTCATACCTGTGGAGGTATTACTTGTAGAGGCCAGAGACGCTGTTAAAAATCTTTCAGTGCATAGGTCAGCTATCCACAAGAATTATCAGGCCCTTAAAATGAGAGGCTGGGTTTCAGAAACTCTGATACAGACAGATGATAATTACAATTAGGATGGTGGTCATAAGTAGATCAAGTCAAAATCTATTATGGAGGTGTATTAGGTGCCACGGTGGCTCACACCTGTAATCCTAGCACTTTGGGAGGCAGAGGCCTCAGGTGTCAGGAGAAACAGGAATTGCAGCTTGTTTTTCTCTCTCTCTTTTTCTCTTTCCCTTCCCCTTCCCCTTCCCTTCCCCCTCCCTTCCCCTTTCCCTTCTCTTCCCTTCCCCTTTCCCTTCTCTTCCCTTTCCCTTTCCCTTCCCTCCTCCTCCCTTCTCCTTTCCCTTCCCTTCCCCTTTCCCCTCCCTTCCCTTCCCTCCTTTCCTCTCTCCCTTCCCCTTTCCCTTCCCTCCCTTCCCTCCTTCCCTTCCCCTTCCCTTCCCCTTCCCTTCCCTTCCCTTCCCCTTTCCCTTCCCCTTCCCTTCCCCTTTCCCTTTCATTCCCCTTTCCCTTCCCTTTCCCCTTTCCCTTCCCCCTTTCCCTTTCATTCCCCTTTCCCTTCTCCTTCCCCTTCCCCTTCCCTCTTCCCATTCCCATTCCCCTTCCCCTTCCCATTCACCTTCCCCTTCCTCTTCCTCTTTTGTTTTTTGTTTTGCTTTGTTTGTTTTGTTTTGTTTTGTTTCACCTAGAGACAGGGTCTCACCAGGCTGGAGTACAGTGACACAATCATAGGTCACTGCAACTTTGAATGCCTGGACTAAAGCAATCTTCCCCACCTCCACCTCCCGAGTAGCTGGGACTATAGGCACATACCACCACACGCAGCTAATTTTTCTATTTTTGTAGAAATAGGGTCTCACTGTGTTGCCCAGGCTGGTCTTGAACTCTAGGGTTCAAGGTGAACCCTCCCTCCAACCTCCCAAGGTGCTGGGATTACAGGTTTTTTCTTTCTTATTAGAGCACTCATAGAACTAACTTATGTTCCAATTATAATTTTCATCTGAGGCATATATACATTTGATTTCAGCTTGTATGAATTTGATATTAGGAATAGTTCTTTACGTTTGATTATAATGGTGATGTTTGCTACAAGAATATATAAGATGGTTTTGAGGGATTTTTTTTTAACAAGGAATCAGATAATGTTTTTGGCTATGAGGGCAAAGAGGTAAAATCAAAGTTATTATGTAGGTACATAATCATTTAAAATGTAACCATTTAAAAATGTAAAAACTATTCTAAGCTCATGAGTAGTAAAACAAATTAAAAAGCCAGTTGGTGGGATTTGGCTCAGGAGCTATAATTTGCCAAGCCCTGCTTTAAACTAACCATCTTAAGAGGTGGTAGCTATACATAGAGTAGCTATTTGAAACAAAACTATGTTTGAAGAAGATACAGAATTTATCTGCAGATGATGTAATCATTTCCTTTAGAATTTTGCCTAGAGGTGTGGGGAGGGGGACCTTTATATTCATGAAGGATTAAAGAAAAGATTTCAGCTTGTGTTAGTAAGGTGACTAACCTTTATACATTTTAAACCTCTGGGTTTTGTATGTTAGATTTTCTGTTTGAATTTCAGGTTTTAAAAATTGATAAGCTGCTGCCCTCTTGTGGGAAGCCTATGTCATTGTGCTTCTTTGTTACCTTTATTTCTTTGCTTTATGATAGATTTCAGTCTGTAAAATGCAACATCATACTCCTAGATGATCTTTACTTGGAAAAGTCACTGTGGCACTTAACCTGTTAATCACAGCAGTTGCTTCTTAATGACGGAGTTTACTTATGGAATATATTTCTAAAAGAAACAGAGCAAAGGTATTCTGACACTTCCCTCTTCTTTGGTGCAGCTGAGCCAATAGTTCAAGTAATAAAGCATAGAACTTTTTAAATGTATGTGCCCCAGACTAGGACTTTTAGACAGCTTTGAGATATGATTCACATGCCATCCATTTCTCTCATTTATATTATATTGTCAGTGGTTTATATATTCACAGATATGTGCAATCTCTGCCACAGTCAATTTTAGAACATTTTTATACCTCAAAAAGAAACTCTGTACCTTTCAGCTAATACCCTTCTATGCCTTTCTTATCCTGCCCTACTTCCCCATCCCCAAACCCTAAGTAACCATTAGTTTACTTTCTTTTTTTATAGATTTGCCAATTTTGGACAGTTCATATAAATGGTATATAATATTTGGTCTTTTGTGATTGGCTTCTTACCATAGTGTTTTCAGGCTTCCTTCATGTTATATCATGTATCAGAACTTTATTCCTTTTATGTCTTAACAGTATTCCATTGTATGGATATACCACATTTTCTTCACCCATTCATCAGTTGGTAGACATTTGAGTTGTTTCCACTTTTTAGCTATGATGAATAACACTTACAGAAACATTTATGTACACATTTTATGTGGACATATGTTTTTATTTTTTTATACTCCCAGGGAGTGGATTTTGTTTCAGATGGTAACTCTGTATAACTATTTGAGGAACTGCCAGATTGTTTTCCAAAGTGGCTGCATCTGTTTGCATTTCCACCAGCAGTGTATGAGGGTTCCAATTTCTCCACATCCTTGCCAACACTTGTTATTATCTGACTTACTGATTATAACCAGCCTAGTAGATGTGAAGTGAAATCTCATTTGCATTTCTCTGATAAATAGTGATCTTTTTGTGTGCTTATTGGCCATTTGTGTATCTTGGAGAAATGTCTATTCAGACCCTTTGCCCATTGATAAATTGGGTTTCTTTATTATTGAGTTGTAATTTCCCTTTCGATTAATGTTTGCATGATATGTGTCTATGCTTTCACTTTCTACTATTTATATCATTATGTTTAAAGTGAGTTTCTTGTAGACAATGTGTTGTTAGTTCCTGTTTTAATTCACTGTGCCAATTTCTGTCTTTATTTGATATGTTTAAACTATTTCCATTTATTATAATTATTGATATATGAGGGCTTAAGTCTACTCTTTTATTATCTGTTTTTACTTTTTTCTGCCTTCCTATGAGTTACATGAACATTTAAAAAATTGTTTCAATTGATTTATTTATAGTGTTTTGAGTGTATCTTGCTATGGCTTCTTTAGTGCTTTCTCTCTTTACAGAAAAAGTTTGCAGACTCAAGTTCTAGACATCAAGTGAGGGAGAAAATATTAATTATGCAGTTTAAATTGAAAAATATGTCATATCTATATCTGTTATATGGTGGATAGCAACAAAAATGTAGGAAGTAGTCTTCCAGTATTTGAAAACTCATTATCTGATTCAGTTATCATTGACAGGCAAGTGGAATTCCAACATGAATCTTCATTATTTATCTTACTTATTAACATACATTAAAGTATCATCCAGCATTTGTTAGAACTGAGCTCATTCATCACTTGCAACCATATTTTAGCTGCAGATATGAGTTGTCTGAAAAATCAACTAAAACATTCTGTGAGAATCAATTGACTATGGGATTTATAATAAACTAAATTATAGATTTTATTTATGAAATTGTGTGCTACACATCCTTTATATCAGTAGTTTATAATAAATTATTTGCCTATTGTATATATGTCTATCAATATATGGATATATGTGTTCATGTGTAGTCACGTGTATGCATACTGCCTCTCTCTCCTAAACACAGACCAGTTGTTAAATATTTAACAGCACACCATTGGGAGTATTACTTATACCTTGAAGTTTTGAGTTAAAAGAACTCACAATTTTGGTTTAATAATTCTAATTTGAGCAGTTGAACAGACTGAACTGATAACCAACAAATGTGTCACTGGTTCTTTCCATTATACAGTGTCATTGTCTTTATATCATGGTCACTGAGCTGCCTGTGGAAGTCAGTTATCTCAGGTAGTCACCGTGTAAGTGACTGTCATTCAATGCAGTAATTTCATGAGTACAATATTCCCTCTTAGTATAGATGGAACTTTATAGTGCTGATCGCTAGGAGAATGTTCACAGTTAGGTAAAACATTCATGAAAGAGTGCTCCTCAACTCTGTTTGTTTTTAAATTTTAAAAGATGGGGATAGTATCTCAGGTCCATTTCACGTCATGCTGATATTGCAGAAAGCAGAAAAGAGATTATCTGTTGTTTGATACCTTAAGAATGGTGCAAAGCATGTGCTTAATGTCCATGGTCTAAGAATAATCTGAAGCAGAACAGTACAAAAATGGTCTATTATTTCAGCTCTAATATTTTAAAATATATATTTCTATTTATGAATTATTATTTAAGGATGTTGCTTTAAAATTCAGTATTAGACTGTCTTCTCTGACTTAGAGATGTTTTTAATTTCCTTTGCAGTGTTGAACAACTGAAAATATGTATAATATTTCTCTAACCTTTTTTTGCATGACTTTATTTTTTGATATGTTATTGTACAATATTTAATTCTAAATTTATTTCAATTTCTCTCCCTTCAGTTTAATGAGTGGTGTTAAGAATAATGTTGGAAGAGGGATCTATGTTGCCTTGGCAAATGGTAAGAACAATTATTTTAGCTTATGGATGTAATCTGGGTATTTTTGTGTTTCAAGGTAAAATGCACTATCAAAGGGTCAGGTTAGAAAGTGCTGCTCTTGATGACAAAGCCCTCTCTCCCATCCTTGCCATGCAAAAAATCTATAGGTAGAGACTTGGTGTCTAAGAATTTATAGCGTGTTTCTTGAAAGTATCCTAACTTGCTGTGCAAGAGCTTCCCACAAGAGTGTCAGAAAACAAGCAATCTAACATCACATTGATAAAATCTTGCTTCAAATTTTGGAATCCTAACAAGAAGATAGGTTGACAGGATTGAAGGGGTGTAAAATGACAAAGGATGGTGGACAATTAAATAGTGTAGGGGGGAGGAACAAAGAATAAGAATTTATTGTAATTTTTCATTATTGGCCACATTCTTCTGGTAGGTTAATTAGCATGAATAAGTTCATTGAATCCTGAGCATCTCAAGTTTTCCTTCAAAATCAAAGCTGAAACCCTGAAACCATAAAGTGAGGCCTAACTGCATATTGATCCTCTCTGTTCTGGTACAGTAAGTATTCCATAAAGCTGTGTAGGATGCTTGTGGAATATATAGAAACCACTCTAGTTTCATAGTGTAGAAAACTATACTACTTTCACAGGAAGAGGTACATTTTTATCTTTCTGCTTTCTTCATTTCCTTAGGTAAATGGTTCGACATCTATTTGTCTATTTCATTAATAGCAGAAAATGCCTTTTATAGGGCAAGTTAATGTAAATTTTATTTAAAAAATGGATTTAATATAGAACATGGCATCTGATTCAAGGAGATACTTCTTTTTTGTAAAAGGTTTATTTTTGAGTAATTTATAAATATATATATATATTTTATTGATTTAGGTTTGGGGGTACATGTGAAGAACATAAAGATTGTTGCATAGGTACACACATGGCAGTGTGATTTGCTGCCTTCCTCCCCATTACCTATATCTGGCATTTCTCCCCATGCTATCCCTCCCCAACTCCCCACCCCCCCACTGTCCCTCCCCTGTTTCCCCCGACAGACCCCAGTGCGTGATGCTCCCCTCCCTGTGTCCATGTGTTCGCATTGTTCAACACCCGCCTATGAGTGAGAACTGGTGGTTTTGTTTTGTGTAGTTTGCTGAGAAGGTTTCTATGGTAACAAATAAGGATGAAATATATCTAACTGAATTGGAATGGTCTATGGTCAGTAATGAACTTCTGTTTATCATCCTTTGGCTTTAAAGATTAATGAGAAAGTTCTATTAAAAATTACCCTTTAAAAATATATTCAGATTTTACATTGTTCTTAAAATAATTCTTTCTCTCCTAATGAATTCACATCAATCATTGGATAAGATCATTGGTCTTCCACAGTATATATTTCGGTTGCATAATTTGATATGAATTTAATCTCTTTTAGGAAAAACAGGGGAAGTATTAGACACTAAATATTTTGACATGTGGGGAGGAGGTAAGTGTAAATAACATATGACTTTGTGTTCTTTTGCTGGGACTGACTTAATCACCTCAGTACAATGCAGCCCATTAGTGAGAGAATGATGATGCTGTTTGTGTTAGTTCATTTTGTTTCCCTCACTTTCTGTTCACTAAATGTCCAGTTGTATTTATCATTCATGTTATATATACTTTGTTCTTCTTAGAAAAAATTTTTGTGGTATGTAATTGAAGACAGTAATATCAAAATTGAGATTTAAAAAAAATTTTTTCTACAGGACAATCAATTCAAAAGTTTTGGGCTCCTTTAGGTTTCTGTCTAAAATTTAAAAATAAATAAATAAATAATTTGAAGACCAGAATAACCAATGTAAGCATTCCTAAGTGATGGGAATTGATTTTTTTTTTTTACTTTATTTATTGTTATTTATTTATTTGATTTTTTTCAATTTATTTTTTTTTATTTTTTTTTATTGCAATTTTAGGTTTGGGGGTACATGTGAAGTAACATGGAGAGATTAGTTGCATAGGTACACTACATGGTAGTGTAGATTTGCTGCTTTCCTCCCCATCTTACCTATGTATCTGGCATTTCTCCCCAGTGCTATCCCTCCCCAACTCCTATACACCTCCCACTATCCCTCCCCTTTTCCCCCGACAGACCCCAGTGTGTGATACTCCCCTCCCTGTGTCCATGTGTTCCCATTGTTCAACATCCGCCTATGAGTGAGAACATGCGGTGTTTGATTTTCTGTTCTTGTGTCAGTTTGCTGAGAATGATGGTTTCCAGGTTCATCCATGTCCCTAAAAAGGACACCAACCTCATCGTTTTTGATGGCTGCATAATATTCCATGGTGTATATGTGCCACATTTTCCCTGTCCAGTCTATACATCGATAGGCATTTGGGTTGGTTCCAGGTCTTTGCTATTGTAAACTGTGCTGCAATGGAACATTCGTAGTTCATAGTGTCCTTATAGTAGAACGATTTCATAGTCTTTTGGATATACTTTACCTTAGTAATGGGATTGCTGGATCAAATGGTACTTTATGTTTTATAATACATTTATAATGGCTATTCATTTTTTAAAACCCTTAACCCTTTATTTTTCTTCAGATGTGGCACCATTTATTGAGTTTCTGAAGGCCATACAAGATGGAACATACGATGATGGAGCAAGCAAGTATGTAAACTTAAAACTTTACAGAACTTTTTGGAGCTATAATTTGTAATTATAAAAGCATTACATTTTCATTTAAAAAAATCTGTAACATTGAGCGAAGTAATCAAACCACCAGATAAACACAACTAACAATTTTTTTTTACTTTGCTTTCTTCCTGTTTTTCTATGTAAATATGTATCACACATATATTGTCATGAAATTAGAAACACATATATAACATTTTTTATACTTTCTTTTATATTCTGTTTCTTAACATTCTCAAATTGTATTTGCTGGCATTAATATTCTTCAGTAGATGGACTCACCTTTATTTAAAAGTTTCTCTATTATTATGTCATTAGGATAAATTTCTAGAAATGGAGTTAATTGTCAAAGATACAAGTGTGCTGTATTTTAAATAAGTTTGATAAATAGTAGTTTTATAACTTTTTCCTAAAATAGTATATGCTGTAAACATTTGGAAAGCAAAAGAAGAGGCCAAGTTTCAATCCGTCTCACTGTCCAGCAGTAACCATTGACGGTGTTCTAGTTTCCATTCCAGATGACGTAACACACTTTTTTTTTCATTTTAAATATTTAGAATGATAGTTTTTATAGCACATCTCTCCACTTATGTGGTGAATGATTCCCCTTATTATTAAATATTCTTTATAAAAAATTGTTTGTCTGCCTAGTCTGGTTTTTTAAATGTCATGATCTATAGCCTGTTTAATGGGTTGCCTATTGCTGGATTCAGGCTGGTTCTAATTTTTGTGCTTAGCAAAATATACTATCTTAAAGTGGAAATGATCAATGAAAGGATTTGCACATTTTTAAAAATGGATTTTTAAAAATTTTTTCCCAATTTTTTTTTGCAGAAGTTCCATGGTACCAATTCTTAATTTTTTTAAGTTTCATTTCCAAGAGTTTGAAAAGATATTTTCTTTTAATTTTGTTGGTTTAGGGTGCTTTTTGAATTTTAGAAGTTTAGACTAATGCCTATATACTGAATTCTGGGTATTTTTCTATGAGTCTCATCTACTTTTATACTTGAGAAGTATTTTTCCATCTCCAGACTAGATATTTAGTAGATTTTCTTTTCCAGTGATTTCACTGTTTACATGTATTTTTAAAAATCCGTTTGTAATTTCCCCGTGACACACAGTGCCTATGTTCTTATGTAGATTTGGCTTTATCTCTGGAATTTCTGTTCTGTTCCATTCACTTGACCTATTTATCTCTGTTCCAAAAAGACACTATTTCAACTATTTTAAAATTGTTTTATAAAAGTAATTGTACTTTATGCCTCTGGTTGAGATTAAATCCCCTTTAATATTCTTCTTTCTAGAAAAAATAAATTTTTCTCTGACTTTTGTTAAGATGACTTATCAAGAATAAGAAACATCCTTTATAGATTTTAATTGACAGAGAACCTTAATACTACAAGATTTATACAGAAATATGCCATATCTTTTTATGTATTGATTTTTATAAATGTATTATTTTATATCTATAATATCACAGATTTACATGAAGAAAACAGTTCTACTTTATAAATGGTTGTAAGCTGAAGTAATTTCATTGACATTGTGCATTTTATCTGGTTCAACTAAGAATATATTAAATCCATAAATTGAAGATTAGCATAAAATTTGCCTATCAAGCATTTTCATCTACCTAAAAAGAATGAAACAGGATGTAATTAGGCTCTCATTATCAAAAAACCGGTAACTTGTCATTTGCTTTTGCTGAGAGAATAGGCTATTACGTGCTAAATTTGAGGTTTTTAACTCTAAAAAGAAAAGGCCCCATTTTTCTGAATTGACAAATATGATCTCTATTTTTCACCAGATTATTTTGTTATACCCGATGGGAATCAGAATTGTTCCCTTAATCTGCTAACATGCTAATAATAAATTGTAACCACAACTAGGAACTAGGGCAGGAATGATATTTACTCTTTTACAGCTATTTTTTGGTGCCCATTAAATACACCAGAAGCAGCATTGGAAGAGAGTTCAACCTCTAGAGCAAAAGTAAAAATCTAAACTTTTAATTTCTTTACATTGGTCACTTGGTCAACATATGATTCATCTTCTGTGTTTTTAAATGAATTGGGTTGTATGAGTTTGGGGCACATGAATGTATATTTCAGAGATTTCCTCTTCCTAAATACTGGTAAAAAGAAATTGTAAGTGTCATATCTTTTATATTGAAATGGACAAACCTTATGAAGTCTATCTATTAAATATATTTTAAAAACCTTTTATCTTGGTAGGTGTCTGATCATGCACACTTGCAGTGATTTACCAGTTGTGCTATACCCTCTCTTATATATGAATAAAATTCTGCTTACTGCTGCTGATGTATTATGGCTTTTCCTTATTTAAGGCCATTGAATTTTACCTCATTTTCTTCCAGTTACACCCAAGAATGTTAAGTATGTAAACTGAATGTCCCTGCTCTTTCCAAGAGAGAAAGTTGGGTGGCATGTTGACCAGAGAAAGCAGGACCCAGCTCTCTCTGATCCTGGTTTCTCCCAAGCATGATGAGCCTGCTGTAAAGTGCTGTGAACTTCAGCATATTGACTAGGACTGATCTCTATCACGTCATTTCCCAGAGTGTGTTTGGTAGAACCCCAGTCCTTTACAAGTACATGCAATGGTCAAAGAAGTTGGAGGATGGTGCCTTATATTTTGCTCCTCTTTGGGATTCACAGTGAAAGGCTCTGAAGTTCTGCCCTAAGGAAACCTCTTTTCCTTTGTTAATCATAGTGTTTCTTGATTCTGTGAAGCCCATTTAAAAAACAAAATAGAGAAAAACTTACATCTAAGAAAAGTTATACTTGAGGGAATGCAGTTCTGTAATGATGCCTACCTTCCTCCCCGACCCTCACTAAAATAAGTTGTTCTTCCTTTATAAAGGATATAAGGGCTTAAATGAGCAAGCTAAACTTGGCAATTGTATTTTTCCTTTTGGAGAGAATACTCTATGACATGTTATGCCTAAGTGAAGGGTTTCAATATGAATGTCTTGGAGTAAGAAGGTCACCTAAAGCAGCACTGGAGCCTGGGCAAGATTTCCTTGTTCTCTATGAATACCTTTGCTTAACCCCCTACTGACTAAATGTGCCAGTACCCTTTCATTTTTCCATTTGAAAAGATTGAAACAAAACAGTCACAAGACAATGTCGTGTTCTCAGAGTGGTCTCCCTCTAAATTCCACATGATGTTCTTTAATTTGGATAGATGAAACAACAGAACAATAAGTGTATTCCCGAAATCATTTGATACTTCAAGTATTTGAAGCTAATTGGTATTTTTCTTTTAGTTTTCCCTTTATAAGGTTTAATACACAGGCTCTTTTCACTTTTTATGTTTAGTTTCTAATTTGTTTCATCCTCCTGGCCATATTTCTTAGGCATTCTCTAGTCGATTATTGTCTCTCTTTAAATGAGTGCCTCAAATCAAACACAGAGTTCCAGATGTGGTCTGGCCAGTACAAGGTACGATACAGATGCTAGCTTACCATGTTGTAGCGATTACATTTCTTTGATTATTCATGCAGACTAGAATTGTATTAGTTTCCTTTAAACAGTCACATCACATTTTTGGCTTGTGAGCTTTTGGTCAAGTTAAATTCTCAGATCTTTTTATTGGATCTCAGGCTTTTTTTCTTTTTCTGTAAACCACTGTCAAATCAGGTCTTTCTCTTCATTCAGAACTTGCCTTTGTTTAATCTAAATGAGGTCCTTTATTTTCATTTATCCTTGTTAAATTTAATTTTGCTGATTTAGGCCCACTTGGTCTTGATTCTGACATTTGTCCTGTGAGGTTTCCATGATCCAGGCTTTGTACTCTCTCCAAAGTCATGCTTATGTCTAAATATAAGTCATTGATAAAAGTGTTTACCAAGGGCGGTGTGCCACCCTGCTAGAGGCTTCCTCCAAAGGATGCATCTGTTAATCAGCTGCAGAAACTACTTTTCAAACAGCTCCCAGTGTACCCTAACAGGCATACCATCCAGTTGCTATTTCATTATTTTATTCATACAGATCATTTTAGCCTCCTGGGAGTATCAGATGCTCCTTGAAATTCATGGACGATGCTAATTACAGTACCCTGATCTACTGCCTGAAAGCCTCTTCAAAAGCTGAGATAGTTGAGATGATGCTAACTTGGCTTTACTTATTTTCCTCTCCTTCCCACTAGTTCCCCTTTCTTTCCTTACTGCTTTTTAATACTCACAGGATCTTCTTGTCATCCCTTCAAAGATTTTGGTAGGAATTCACATTAGTTTTATTGGACCTAATTTCTAAAATTTTCCTTTTTTGAAAACTGGGATATTTTACTTTTAATGTATTAGCATCCCCCATTTTCCATGATGCTTCTAAAATAACTGACACTACCTTGAAGATTATGTCAACAAGTTCCTTTACAATCTAAAAGTGTGGAGGCGGAGAGGGGTTCACAGGACTGGAGGTTTCAATTTACTTTAGAGCACGTATATGGACTTCTTGATCTACTATTCCCTTTTTCTTTTTTGCTTTTTCTCTTTTTTGTACTTCCCTTTATGTTCATTAAAGAATGTTTGCCTCCCTGGAAAAAATAGTCATGCTTTGATCTGATGATATATCATTTTCCTGAAACAGTGGGTTCCTTTATTATTCACACTTAGCAGCAAAAGCTATTTTTGTGGCTTTTAATAATTTTATGAGTTTCATCTCATTCTGAGCACTACAGGTCTTCCTAGTAGTAGTATTAAAAATATTGTCATTAGTAATGTGGTTTGTTTTGTAATTTTGCACACCTCCTTTCTTAAGTTTGAGCCCATCATAAAACATTCCTTATGGTAGCACTAATTTAGAAACTATGCTCCATTTTTTTCTGGGAGTGTTAGCAAGTACATAGTGAAAATTACTGAGTTTTTCTGTTGTTTCCTTCATAGAAATGTCTAATCTGAACTTTCTATAATATGTTCTTTTTAAAATCTTGGCTGGGTCACCATTTATGCCATATATCATTAGCATTTCTTATTCTTCAGTGCCCTAAGGTAATATGGTGATTTTCTTCCAGAGTTTCTGACACTTCTGCTTCCCAGCTTGTTCTTCCCTATTAATTAGAATTGAGCCCATAATATTGTCCTTGTTGCTTTCTGTGCTTCCAGAAAGGCAGCATTGGTTTGGTTTGATGGTGCGACTGTAGGACTGTCAGATGTGCCTTCTTTCCCAGCAAGGATTGAGGCAGACTCCTGTGTCTAGTTCCTACTTCCTCCCTTTTCTACTCTAGATTGCCTCTGGGCAGCGTTAGATTGTTTTATAGCAAAACTTGATACCTTTTTCCATCCCAGTTTATTGCAGGATAATTTCTGTTCATTTTGAAGAAAAATCTTCACTAAAATAATTCATTTCACATAAATTTTTTAACAACTCAGCAAGTTAAGGCCATTAGTAAGGATTAAAATATATGTAACAAACTCAGGGTGCTCCTATGTGGAATAAAAAGCTTGTCTCTCCTATCTTTATGCTATATAAAAATATATTTGCTGCCCTGGCTTTTTAAAAAAGGGGGCATTTTGACACTTCCTGTATATTCAGTGTATTGTTCAAAATACTGGCTATGTTACATGATTTTAAACTTTTGAAATACAAAGGTTTTCTTTACTTAAATAGAAGGTATCTAAAAATAATAATAAAATAATCCACCAAACTCTACATAGGCAGATCAGAAAGTGTTAGAAGTCATTGACAAAGTTATCTTGTTATACAACTATAGTTAGATATAAACAGAGCTATGTGTCAGGCATCCCCCAAATCAACCCCAGTTTTGACAGTTCTCTGGTCTCAGGGCTATGATTTGTTAAAGCAAAAATACACAAAGCCAAAGCAGCAAAGGGAAAAGTTTCATGGGACAAAGTCTAGAGGGAACCAGGAGTCTTCTCCCAAATGCAGTCAAACAGGACATGCTTAATTCTTCCAGCAACCAATTAGGACAACACATGGGAAATGTTGTCTGCAAGGAAGCTTATTAGAGACTCAATGCCCAGGGATGGTATTAGGGGCTGGTTGTGTAGGTATTGTTCCAAAGTACCAGATTCCCAGAGAAAAAAACAAGTGTTCATCATAAATTTCATTGTTTTGCCCACTATTTAGACACAGTGAACCATTCTTACCAGTTTTGAAAATGATAAGAGCCCTCCCCCAAATTCAAGTGGCCAGATGCCAGTCAGGGGTCAATCTTGCTAGTAGGCCTTTCCAAGCTCAGGCCTGCTATGTTAATGTGTGTCTGTGCAGGATCTCAGTATCTTCTGATGGAAAAGCAAGGAAAAAGATTAATGGAGTCAAAACATAAAGCTCAGTCTAAGTTGCTCCCAGATCTCCGGCTAAATAAGCTTGGTTTATTTCATACAGATCATAATGATCACTTCTGAAATTCAGAAGTACAAAAATAAGAATGCCTGACTGCCCTTCAATGTATTTCTTAGTTGTTGCAAAATTCTTGGATAAGGTTTTCCTTTTTGCAGTGGGCTAGACCTGCATTTGGATAACCTCTTACTGTGCAGGGAGTTTTTCCTGTATAAAGCGATCTCTTATCATTTGTGAACTTCACATCCATTATTTCAGCTGTTTAAGAGCAGCCCTAAAGGCCTGTGAGGTATCAATTCATAATTTTTTGAGATGTAAATATGAATGGAACCCCAAAGTCTCTCTGCAGGAGGCAGTCCACTTAGCTGACCACTGAGCCTACTGCCTGTGCTCTGCACATTTTAATACTATTTATTCTTGTTACAGCAGCAAAACTTATCACTAGTGCTGATGATGCAAGTGTAGATTTCTGTAGTGTTTAGAAAATAGAACATTTGGATAAACTATGCAAGTGGAATTTGACAGTCTTTTAGATCATGGCATCCTAATAGCATTTGGAAACAAGAAAACAAGGTACAGGTGATAATTTTGGGGCATTTCCCTCTAGCACAAAAGTTGCTTAACAGGTGAGCAAACAAGTGAAAAGTGATGGATAATTCATGTAAGGGTGGGCACAGGAAACAAAGCTACAGAGGAACTGTGGAGGGAAAGCCAGCGCAAATGCACAGATTTCATGTGAAAGCCTCACAGTATTAACAGAGTCTGATTGGTTCTTTTGCACAGTCATTTCACTTCTTTTTAGTTCACTTTGGCTATAATGTACCACTTTATATAGGAGGTGAATCTGAAAGGCTAAATACTCCACAGGCTGTGGCTTATTTTCTTGCTGATTCTAGTGAACTTCCTCCAGGTGGACAGCACTGCCCAGGCTGTGGTCATCAGAACAGCTTCACTGCCTCTACAGATGTGGTTGGCATCAATCACGAAAGTTTAATGATATGCGTTGTTCTTTCCTGTTTCATGAAGCTTTTAAAAAAAAAAAAACCATAAGAGTATCCCTTTTTCTTTAGTTAAATGAGAACTGTTCTATGTAGTATTTCTTTCACTAGGATATTAAAGGAGCTAACTGATACTAGCATGAGATGTTTGAAAGAATAGTGTAGAATGAGTAAGTGCCTTCCTCACTGACTTTCCTGCTTTCTGCAAATATAAAACTTGCCTTGCCTCAGGTTTTAGCAGAACAGATCTCTCTAAGTGACCTATTAAAAATGTCTCTTTGGTGATATATAGGACTCAATGCCAAATATGTGCCCAGGTAGCCCTTAGTTAACTTTTTGTTCTGTTTTTTTTTTTTTTTTTTTGTTTTAGCTCTACAGTTAGCATTTATCTACTGAGTTTCTTTTTCCATTAAAGGAGAGAAAATCATTGAACATTAGGATGATCACTTACATAAAATTTTTTAGTAACATCTTTCAATTGGTAGTTTCCCTAGTGGTTGACTTTTGCCACTGCTCCTCCTCCTGCGAGTAGGCATTTAGCTGCTGTGTGGTTAATAGTTTCATTTTTATTAAGTAACCACTTGGCAGTTATCACTGAGATACAATTTATATCCCTGTTCTCAAAATTCATTTTCTTTTAAATAAAACATAGTGTTAGAAACATACAGATTTTTGTCAGCATTTACCTTTATTCTGGTCAAATGTAATTTACAGAGGATTTAGTGGAGATTCAATAATTTAATAAAAATATTGGTGGCTTAAGACCTTGGGTTAGCCTGGGTAGGCATCTACTAGCTGTGGTGTCCCTTATTTATTTGATGAGTGTAATTTAACAAGTTAAATGAAGGTGAATTGTTTTGTTAAATAAAAACCTAACAGGTACTTGTTCTGTTATTTAAAGTCTCTTTTTGCCTCATGTTTTGTGTTAATATCCTAGTGAATCAGTGTTAGCATATAGTACTCTCTGTTTATTGTTGTATTCTTTCTCTCCCTCTTCAAGACTCAATGATGAGGCACGACGGCTCATTGCTGAATTGGGGAGCACATCCATTACTAATCTTGGTTTTAGAGACAACTGGGTCTTCTGTGGTGGGAAGGGCATTAAGACAAAAAGCCCTTTTGAACAGGTTAGTATCTTAGACTCTCAGAAATAACAAAAACAAATTGTGTGAAACCTTACGTACATATTCCCATCCCAGCTATTTGAAAATTAGATAAAGCAAATAGTAATATGATCATATATTTGTCATAAATTCTTGGTAATCAGTTATTTGAAATAACCATCATACTTTTAAATTTCAAAACAAAAATTCTGCACAGGAATGTTTTTCTCCTACATGACAATGCATTGGAATAGGATTGCCTATCTTACGCCTTTTAGGAAGCTTTAGTTATTAAAGATTTTAACTGAACTTTGGATTTTAGAATCAGTTAAGTTTGGAAATAATCTAGAACTTAGTAGAATTTAAATGTTAGGTTTTGACTAGCAAATAATCCTTTAACCTTTTTTTTTTAAAGCATCTGTAGTGTCTTATTCTTTCAGCTGTTATTTGAGGGTCTGCCATGTGTGTGATACAGCCTGAGGGTCACTCATTTAATATCTTGAACAGTAATTTATATGAACTCATTGTTGACTTGAGTATTACTGAAATGAGAATGTGTAAAATGTTACTGCAAATTAGTTCACAAAGGTTTTTCTTTAATCCCCGGGGTGCCCCCCCCCCCCTCCCCCCCCCCTTAAATTGTATACTATTACTGTGTTCCAATAGCACATAAAGAACAATAAGGACACAAACAAATATGAAGGATGGCCTGAAGTTGTAGAAATGGAAGGATGCATCCCCCAAGAAGCAAGATTAATGGAAATGTGGAGAGAATTGAAGAAAGTGCACTTTCACTATTAATGGGAGAGCTATAAAGGGGAAAGCTATGTGTAAATATTTTAAGAGCATGCAGCCATCTTGGTGTGTGCATGAGTATTGTCTCTTTTGATATCAGGATTATTCATTGTTAACATAAATAGATAACATTGTAAATAGTCATCACAATGATCAAATCACTGAACCATGTCTCAGCACATTTCCTTAAAAGTACAATTCTTAGACTGCTATGGTAATACATACTTTAATTCTAAAATCATACCCAATGTGTAACTGAACAGATTGTGAAAAATATATTGATATATGTACTAGTTGCTGTGAAAATATCATGGAATAATATGGATTTTAGGGTGGGTACTTTATTTTCTATTATACCTCTATATATTGCCTTGTGATGACATTGTCTTTTAAAATGAGATTTGGCTAGTTGTGTGTATGATGTTACTTTACAGTCCGACTCTCCTGATGTACCTCTTTTTGTGGTCTTTTCCTTTCCTTCCCAAGAAACTGAGAAATGTTTAATATGAAAACATACATTGGATATGTGAAAAGCACAACAAAATTCTTTTTTAATGTACACAGTAAAAAAAGGCATTATGTAAATGTAGATGGCATTTAGGACCACAACTTGCTGGATTTGTGTTAGCTGTGGGAATAATTTAATTTTGTATAAGCTATTTAGAGTAAGGCTGGAGGTGGCAGCTTCACAGAACTGGAGAACCAGGCCAAGTCCCCTCCCCAACCTAATTAGGTCATTCAGGACAGCTAAGTCAGTATATTTAGAGCAATACTAGCATATGTTTTTCTTAATTATTATCAGCATTGACCAAGTGGTTTGGAAGGAGGCATGCTTTAATATCACAGTAATTTTGATTTGTAAACAAAGAAATTAATCCTGTGTTTATCTAACTTCATAATAGCAATTATTGCCTGAAGCCATAGTGGCATATTTACAAAAGTTCTTGTTACCGGGTAGACTGATAACATTTAAAAAATAATTATATTTGACCCCAAATGACTTTATACTCAATTCTACATAAAAATATAGAAGATGTAACTTTTTTGTTACCTTCAGATGTTCACTAAATAACTCAGTTTTTAAGCAGAATTTTTCAGGGCATTAAATATATGTTGTGTATGAAGTATCTCAAACTGGAACAAATTTAGTGGTTAAACTGCCATTCACAATATAAGGCAGCATTTAAATTTTGAACCTGAATTTTAGATGGGTTGTATAAAAAAACCTAAAAGCAGTATCTGTTCCTTAGCTGTAAACCAAGTTGGAAGCTATTTGGATATTTCTTAAATATTACTGAACTTTGGAGTACTGTTTCTTCCTTTAAATTGAATGTAATTCATGAATAAATGCACCTTATATGTTTAAACAATTTTTGTATACTTTGGGGATTTTTGGTGCTTTTATGTTTAAATCACCTTCAGCATGTGTATTTTGACATTTAAAATACTTCCCCCCCCCCAATTCTGTAAATTAAAAGAATAGTTATTTTACAGTTCCAGGGATTGTGAAATAAATTGCATTTTTAAAAAAAATAATGAAAATAAATACTCTTGGTTTTGCTTGGTGATTTTTTTTTTGTATTATCTGGCAAAGTAATATACTTACAGAACTTCACAAAAACTCACAAAAGGTTTTTCAGGCATATATTATACTGCCTAACATGGAAAATATATATTGCTTTGGTTAAAGACAGTAATATCCTTGATGTTTCTTAACATGTAAGAAGTTAAGTATCTAGATGACAGGAAAAGCCCTTTTATTAAGACTGTAAAAGGATGGCTTTTCCAGATCTATAAAATGTCAAAAGAAGACAAAGTTTGGTTGTGTAACTGGTGCAGTTTGCTTTTGTCTCAGTTCAATCTCCTGTAGGTTGTGCCAATTTAACTTTGAAAGCAATAATTTTATACTACATTTTCAGATCTCTTTATAATCTGCTTTAGATGTGAAACAGTCCTCATTTAATGTTAAGAATTTTCTTTATTAAAATCAA
The DNA here is from genome assembly GCA_036589455.1 of Ateles fusciceps. Classification (NCBI taxonomy): domain Eukaryota; kingdom Metazoa; phylum Chordata; class Mammalia; order Primates; family Atelidae; genus Ateles; species Ateles fusciceps. Next base: position 13,450 of record JAZHEH010000098.1, on the reverse strand, counting down.
ATTAACATTGACATAGTATTTGAAATGGTGCTTAAGGGCTTATAGATGCGTATTTTTTATTTGTAATCCAATGCTGTCCCAGAATAAGTGTATTGTAATATGAGTGTTAAAATTAAACAAGAGAAAGCAGGAAAATAAGTGTTATTTGGGAAATTAAAGAAAAATTGAACCAGAATCTTTATAGTCCTGAATTTAATTGGATTAATGTGAAATCTTTCTATATTGGACTTGTTTTTAAGTGAATCATCTATTTTATCATTTTATGACAGATCAAAGCTCAGTTCATTTAGCCTGTATTGCACTTTATACTTTAAAAATTTACGTAAATTATAAATAACTTGACCAAAAAAGTTATTAGGTCAACAAACTCTCCTTTAATTGAATGCAAAATAGGCCATGTTCAGTTAGTAGAACAATTAAAAGTGGAAATTGATTTAGAATACTTTTTCAAGTGAATATGGGAGTGAGAAATGGTGTTGATCAGGGAGAAGATTGCCACTTATACCTCTTTAATTATTTCAACCTCTGTACAGCAATAAATCTATGTAAATTTAGAGCTATAGAATAAAGTAACAGATTGCACCTTTGCATTCCTCCAAAGGATTCTTTTTCTGTCTCTTTTCAGAATGAGTTTTCTACTATATACTTGATTTTTGATGATTACATGCTATAACTAATTTATATTTATCTCAAAACTCCCTCAATTTAAGCCTTTTTTTTTCTCTCTGCTTGTGCCTTACTGCGATCCCTTTTATTGAGTTTTCAGTCAAATCAAAGGCTAGTTGGAGTGAAAAGCAGGCCTGGCCAAGAAGTGTCAGTCATTTGTTGCTAGACAGCATGAAGGAAGCATCAGAGGTTGATGCAGGCAGCATGGTAAAAGCCCTCCAGGGAATCTAAGAGGCTCTTCAGCCATCAGAACCTTCCTCCTGGCCAGTGAGGGGGTAGAGACCTTGAGGGCAGCTATACTGAGGAAACACTTTGGACAGTTGGAAGTCTCTTCTGTGAGTGGTCAGAAAGGAAAAGGGACTGGGCAGTTATCAGGTTAAAGACAGAAGAGATGTTTCTCTTGGGCTTGCCCTATGGCAGTTTATAAGCAAACTTAACATGGGGAAGACAGTCTTCTCAGTACAGCTAGTTCACAGGTACAACTTGTTGCCATTACTGACCTCACCATTCAGCTCTGCATCAGTTATGCCAACCGCTGGGGTGCATTTAACGTTGAAAGAACAAGCTGAGGCTACATTGATAAATGATACTCCCTTTTGTCAGGGAAAATTATAACCTGCAAACTTGTAATGTTCCATATAGTCAACCCATATTTCTTTCACTTGATAGGCAAAGAGAAAATTCTATAGCGGAGAGTGTGCATAGTGGTTAAGAGTGCAGATTGGGGGTGGAGCCAAGATGGCTGAATGGGAACAGCTCTGGAGTGCAGTTCCCAGCAAGAACAGCACAGAGGGTGAGTGCTCACCGCATTTCCAAACAAATTTTCACTGCCCACAGACCAGGAGATTCCCAGGCTGAAAAGCTCCATGAGTTTTCAGTGTGGAGGTTTCAGCTGGTGCCGGGTTGGCACACAGAAACTCACACAAGTCTGGGCGGCCATTTCAACTGGCACCTGGAACGCCGGGGGAGACATAGCCGCCCATTCAACTGAAAGGGAGGGGGTTGAAATGGAGCCAGGTGATCTGGCTTGGCGGGTACCACCCCCACAAAACAAGCAATCTGAAATGCTCTGGATTGAGAGTTTCACAGCAAGTGCAGTTGGACCCAAGACAGTCCAGCTTGGTGGGTGGAAGGGCATCCCCCACAACCGAGGCAGTCCGCCACTACTGAGGCAGTTCACAGAGCAGCTGGGTAAAGCCTGCGGCAGCTCAGCAATACCTCTGCTGGCAGACTGTGACTAGACTACTCCGTGTGGGGCAGGGCGTCTATGAAAAAAGGCAGCAGCATGACAGGAACTTATAAATAAAGCCATTCTTCCTAGGACAAAGCACCTGGGAAAAGAGGCGGTTATGAGTTCAGCTGCAGCAGACTTAAAGGTACCTGCCCAGCAGCTCTGCATGGAACAATGGAGCTCCCAGCACAGCACTTGAGCTCCTATAAGGGACAGACTGTCTCCTCAAGCAACTCCCTGACCCCCGTACATTCAAAGAGACACCTCATAAGGGAGAGCTCAGCCAACATCTGGTGGGTACCCTTCTGGGACAAGGATAACAGAGGAAGAAACCAGCAGCAACCCTTACTGTTCTGCAGCCCCTGCAGGTGATCCCCAGGCAAGAGGGGTCTGGAGTGGACCTCCAGCCGTCCTAAAACAGAGGGGCCTGGCTGTTAGAAGGAAAACTAAGAAGCAGAAAGAAATAGCTTCAACATCAACAAAAAGGAGGTCCACTCAGAAACCCCATGCAAAAGTCACCAACTACAAAGACCACAGGTAGATAAACCACTAAGATGGGACGAAACCAGTGCAAAAAGGATGAAAACACCAAAAACCAGATCGCCTCTCCTCCTCCAAGGGATCAGAACTCCTCACCAACTAGGGATCAAAGATGGATGGAGAATGAATCTGATGAATTGACAGGAACAGGCTTCAGAAAGTGGGTAATAACAAACTTCTCAGAGCTAAAAGAACACGTGCTAACCCAATGCAAAGAAACTAAGAACCTAGAAAAAAGGTTAGATGAGATGCTAACTAGAATAAACAGCTTCACGAAGAATATAAATTACTTGATGGAGCTGAAAAACACAGCACAAGAACTTCGTGAAGCATACACAAGTTTCAATAGCCAAGTCGACCAAGCAGAAGAAAGGATATCAGAGATTGAAGATCAACTCAATGAAATAAAACGAGAAGGCAAGATTAGAGAAAAAAGAGTAAAAAGAAATGAACAAAGCCTCCAAGAAATATGGGATTATGTGAAAAGACCTAACCTACATTTGATAGGTGTACCTGAATGTGACGGAGAGAATGAATCCAAGCTGGAAAACACTCTTCAGGATATTATCCAGGAGAACTTCCCCAACCTAGCAAGGCACACCAACATTCAAGTCCAGGAAATACAGAGAACACCACAAAGATATTCCTCAAGAAGAGCAACCCCAAGGCACATAATCTTCAGATTCACCAGGGTTGAAATGAAGGAAAAATGCTAAAGGCATCCAGAGAGAAAGGTCAGGTTACCCACAAAGGGAAGTCTATCAGACTCACAGCAGATATCTGCAGAAACCTTACAAGCCAGAAGAGAGTGGGGGCCAATATTCAATGTCCTTAAAGAAAAGAACTTTCAACCTAGAATTTCATATCCAGCCAAACTAAGCTTCATAAGCAAGGGAGAAAGAAAATCCTTTATGGACAAATAATTGCTGAGAGATTTCGTCAGCACCAGGCTTGCCTTACAAGAGCTCCTGAAAGAAGCACTAAACAAGGAAAGGAACAACCAGTACCAGCCACTCCAAAAACGTACCAAATGGTAAAGACCATGGACACAATGGAGAAAATGTGTCAACTAACAGGCAAAATATCCAGCTAGCATCAAAATGGCAGGATCAAATTTACACTTAACAATATTAACCTTAAATGTAAATGGACTAAATGCCCCAATCAAAAGACACAGACTGACAAATTGGATGAAAAGTCAAAACCCATTGGTGTGCTGTATCCAGGAAACCCATCTCACATGCAAGGACACACATAGGCTAAAAATAAAGGGATGGAGGAAGATTTATCAAGCAAATGGAGAGCAAAAAAAAGGAGTTGCAATCCTAGTCTCTTATAAGATGGACTTTAAATCAACAAAGATCAAAAGAGACAAGGGCATTACCTAATGGTAAAAGGATCAACGCATCAAGAACTAACGATCCTAAATATATACACACGCAATACAGTAGCACCTAGGTACATACAGCAAGTTCTTAACGACCTACAAAGAGACATAGACTCCCATACAATAAAGTGGGAGACTTTAACACTCCACTGTCAATATTAGACAGATCAATGAGACAGAAAATTAACGAGGATATCCAGAACTTGAACTCAGAACTGGACCAAGCAGACCTAATAGACATCTACAGAAATTTCCACCCCAAATCCATAGTATATACATTCTTCTCAGCACCTCGTGGCACCTACTCTAAAATTACCACATAATTGGAAGTAAATCACTCTTCAGCAAATGCAAAAGAATGGAAATCATAACAAACAATCTCTCAGACCACAGTGCAATCAAATTAGAACTCAGAATTAAGAAACTAACTGAGAACCGCACAACTTCTTGGAAACTGAACAACTGGCTCCTGAATGTTGACTGGATAAACAATGAAATGAAGGCAGAAATAAAGATATTCTTTGAAACCAATGAGAACAAAGACACAATGTACCAGAATCTCTGGGACACATTTAAAGCAGTGTCTAGAGGGAAATTTATAACAATAAATGCCCACATGAGAAGCGAGGAAAGATCTAAAATTGACACCCTATCATCAAAATTGAAAGAGCTAGAGGAGCAAGATTAAAAAAAAAAAAAACTCAAAAGCTAGCAGAAGACAAGAAATAACTAAGATCAGAGCAGAACTGAAGGAGATAGAGACACAAAAAATCCTTCAAAAAATCAATAAATCCAGGAGCTGGTTTTCTGAAAAGATCAACAAAATAGATCACTAGCCAGATTAATAAAAAAGAAAAGAGAGAAGAATCAAATAGATGCAATAAAAAAACAAAGGGGATATCAACACTGATTCCACAGAAATACAAACTACAGTCAGAGATTACTACAAACAACTCTATGCATATAAACCACTAAACCTGGAAGAAATTGATAAATTCCTGGACACTTGCACCCTCCCAAGACTAAACCAGGAAGAAGTTGAAATCTTGAACAGACCAATAACAAGGGCTGAAGTTGAGGCAGCAATTCATAGCCTACCAACCAAAAAAAGTCCAGGTCCAGACCGGTTCACAGCTGAATTCTACCGTACATATAAAGAGGAGCTGGTACCATTCCTTCTGAAACTATTCCAAACACTACAAAAAGAGGGAATCCTTCCCAAATCATTTTATGAGACCAACATCATCCTGATACCAAAACCCAGCAGAGACTCAACAAAAAAAGAAAACTTCAGGCCAATATCCATCATGAACATAGACACAAAAATCTTCAATAAAATACTGGCAAACTCATTGCAACAGCACATCAAAAAGCTTATCAATCATGATCAAGTAGGCTTCATTCCAGGGATACAAGGCTGGTTAAACATACACAAGCCTATAAACATAATCCACCACATAAACAGAACCAAAGACAAAAACCACATGATTATCTCAATAGATGCAGAGAAGGCCTTTGACAAAATTCAACAGCCCTTTATGCTAAAAACTCTCAATAAACTAGGTATTGATAGAACATATCTCAAAATAATAAAAGCTATGTACAACAAACCTACAGCCAATATCATACTGAATGGGCAAAACCTGGAAACATTCCCTTTGAAATCTGGCACTAGATAAGGATGCCCTCTCTCACCACTCCTATTCAATGTAGTATTGGAAATTCTAGCCAGAGCAATAGGCAAGAAAAAAAAAATAAAGGAATTAATTAGGAAAAGAGGAAGTCAAATTGTCTCTATTTGCAGACAACATGATTGTATATTTAGAAGACCCCATCCTCTCAGCCCAAAATCTCCTTAAACTGATAAGCAACTTCAGCAAAGTCTCAGGACACAAAATCAATGTGCAGAAATCACAAGCATTTCTATAAACCAATAACAGACTAATGGAGAGCCAAATCATGAGTGAACTCCCATTCCCAATTGCTACAAAGAGAATAAAATACCTAGGAATACAACTAACAAAGGATGTAAAGGACCTCTTCAAGGAGAACTACAAACCACTGCTCAAGGAAATGAGAGGACACAAACAAATGGAGAAACATTCCATGCTTATGGCTAGGAAGAATCAGTATCATGAAAATGACCATACTGCCCAAAGTAATTTATAGATTAACACTATCCCCATCAAGCTACCAATGACCTTCTTCACAGAACTGGAGAAAACTACTTTAACTTCATATGGAACCAAAAGAGAGCCCACATAGCCAAGACGATCCTAGGAAAAAGACAAAGCTAGCATACTCTACCTGATTTCAACTATACTAAGACTACAGTAATCAAAACAGCATGGTACTCATACCAAAGCAGAGGTATAGACCAATGGAAAGAAAGAGGCCTTGGAGGCAACGCCACCCATCTACATCTGTCTGATCTTTGACAAACCTACAAAAATAAGCAATGGTGAAAGGATTCCCTGTTTAATAAATGGTGTTGGGAAAACTGGCTAGCAGTGTGCAGAAAGCAGAAACTGGATCCCTTCCTGACACCTTACACTAAAATTAACTCCAGATGGATTAAAGACTTAAACATAAGACCTAACACCATAAAAACCTTAGAAAAAACCTAGGCAAAACCATTCAGGACATAGGCATAGGCAAGGACTTCATGACCAAAACACCAAAAGCATTGGCAACAAAAGCCAAAATAGACAAATGAGACCTAACTAAACTCCAGAGCTTCTGTAGTAAAAGAAATAAACATTAGAGTAAACTGGCAACCAACAGAATGGGAAAAAATTTTTGAAATCTACCCATCTGACAAAGGTCTAATATTCAGAATCTACAAAGAACTAAAGCAGATTTACAAGAAGAAAAAAAAAACCATCCAAAAGTGGGAGAAAGATATGAACAGACACTTTTAAAGAAGACATATAAGGCCACAAACATATAAAAAATGCTCGTCATCACTAATTAGAATGCAATCAAAACCACATTGAGATATCACCTCACGCCAGTTAGAATGGCGATCATTAAAAAATTGAGACAACAGATGCTGAGAGGAATGAGAAATAGGAACACTTTTACACTGTTGGTGGGAGTGTAAATTAGTCAACATTGTGAGACAGTGTGGTGATTCCTCAAGGACCTAGAAATAGAAATTCCATTTGACCCAGCAATCCCATTACTGGATATATACCCAAAGGATTATAAATAAATCTATTATAAAGACACATGCACACCTATGTTCACAGTGGCACTGTTTACAATAGCAAAGACCTGGAACCAACCCAAATGCCCATCGATGATGGACTGGACAAGGAAAATGTGGCACATATACACCATGGAATACTATGCAGCCATAAAAAAAGATGAGTTCATGTCCTTTGTAGGGACATGGATGAATCTGGAAACCATTCTCAGCAAACTGACACAAGAACAGAAAATCAAACACTGCATGTTCTTACTCATAGGCAGGTGTTGAACAATGAGAACACATGGACACAGGGAGGGGAGCATCACACACTAGGGTCTGTTGAGGGGGGGCCAAGGGAGGGACAGCAGGGGGGGTGGGGAGGTTGGGGAGGAATAACGAGGGGGAGAAATGCCAGATTTAGGTGACTGGGGGATGGAGGCAGCAAACCACATTGCCATGTGTGTACCTATGCAACAATCCTGCATGATCTGCACATGTACCCCAGAACCTAAAGTACAATTAAAAAAAAAAAACGAGTGTGGACTTGCCTGAAAATTCATCTCTGTTCCTCTGTGAACTACTTGAGGACCTTCAGGAAGTCAGTGTCTTCACCTATAAAGCAGTGATAATACCAGCATGTTTGTGGTGCCTACCTAAGTGCCTGCTACAAAGTACTCATTCAGTGCAACTACTAGTATTGCTTTTATTAACCATGTGTCTTAACAGGCATTTTAGCCCAAGAGAAAATGTAGCATGTCAGCCTCTCTAGCTTTCCAATCCCATCATACCCAGCCAGAAGGGAACCATTAAATGACTTGAGCAATAAGATCACGGGAGAGGACTCATCTCTTCACCTGAAGTTCTCCTTGACCTCCAAACCTCTAACTTTCATATACTACCTACCATATCACTTATTACACATTGACACCAACTCCCCTTCATACGTATAATTTAGGCTTTTATGTATCTCCAGGTAGCTAGCATTTTAAATGGTTATATATTTTTTTATTTTTATTTTTATTATACTCTTATGTTCTGGGGTACATGTGCAGATTGTGCAGGTTTTTTACATAGGTATACACGGGGTTTGCTGCATCCATGGTGGTTTGCTGCATCCATCCCCCCTGTCATCTACATTAGGTATTTCTCCTAATGCTATCCCTCCCCCAATCCCCCCACCCCCCTGGTATCCCTCCCCCTAGCCCCCCCCCCACCCCATGACAGGCCTGGGTATGTGATGTTCCCCTTCCTGTGTTCATGTGTTCTCATTGTTCAACACCCACTTATAAGTGAGAACATGCAGTGTTTGGTTTTCTGTTCTTATGGATGAAGCTGGAAACCATCATTCTCAGCAAATGGTTATATTTATCTCCAGGTATCTCTGTGTATCTTCAGGTGGATAGCATTTTAAATGGTTCTACTTGCTTGCTGGTCTGGCCTTTAGGGGAAAGTATTTGACTTAAGCCAAAGAGGCTGGGAGCCCTTGCTGATCTCTTCCTGTGGTAGCAGGTGGTCGATAAGTCTCACTGCAGAGTGCCAACCTTGATGTCTGCTCCTAATAACCTCACCACCCCAATTCCTGCTGCAGGGCAGGGTGGCATACTGATCATGGTAGGGAAGATGCTGGAGGTTAGCTGGCACCCTCTGACACGGAAGAAACAATAGTGAGGCCAATGACTTCCACACCAAAGTGTAGCCTCCTGTATCACCAGTGGAATAAGATGGTCAATTTGGATATCTACCTGTTGAAACAAATTGCTCTGTTTTCCATAAGTATAACCCTCAAAGCAGAGGGGACTAATGCTCACCCTTGGGAATCTCGTCTTTTAGCTAAAAGCCCAGTGTGAGTCTGTGAAGTTCTCTGATTGTAAAACTTCATATGAATTTTGCATTTTGTTTTATTATATACAGATGCTCATATTAACATGGAAATCTCTTAAATTATTTTAAATTTCAACTCCAAAAACTACTTAGCCTGTGTATGCTCTGTACTTTGGAAGGCTGGTTACAGAAGTACTATGTGCTTTATTTGGCAAGAACAGAAAGGAACCCCAAGGAGAAGGCATTGAGTCCAAGCTCTGAGAAGAGGAGAGATTTAAGAGCAAATGATGGCTGGGCTATTGTTAGAAATATGTTGGGTTAGTGGAGAAGGCAGTATTCCCTGAGAGTTGTGGTTTTCAGTGGGTGGAAGTGGGAGAGTCAATTGTTGAGAATTTCCTTAGGTATAAGGAGTGAGCAAGAACTGGGCCTTAAGTCCTGTCTCCTCCTTACCTGGGGGAGTGCAGCCTGCCCCAGATGGCTTCCTGTTCTCCCTTCCAGAAAGGACTTGAGATTTAAGGTAAGTGAGCTCATCCCTAGACTTCTGCAGAAATCTGAAGCTTTTGACCAAGAATGAGATTGACAGCTAATTCTTGTGGAACTGTTAAAAGATCTTTAAAAAGGGTGTTAAATTTCTATTATGAAAATACTCTGGATTAGGTTCCCTGTGGTTTTAAAGCACTGGGTGTGTTGGATATGGGCACAGTTACAGGAATTGTGGCAAGTGAAATTTTGAATCATTCCTGTGTTTAGTCAACAAATTTTAAAGTACAGTTTCTCAAAAAATGATGAATTGGGCATTTAGGGAAAGCAAAACAACTTCAAGCTGATGAAGGAAATAATTTCTCACACTGAGAATTGAAATATATCTTTCAGTTTGCAAAGTTCCTGTGCCCACTAAGTAGGGGACATGTTAGAGAGGATTTGTCCCATTCACTTCGGGTTTCCCATGTTGCTGTTGTGTCCTATGCTATTTCTTCCCTTGCACAGACCAGGGAGTTTGAGATGAAACGACGACAGTGGATAGGACTAAGAGAAAGTAAGGATTATGTACTAGCAATAAATAGGTTATTATTGATTTCCATTTTGTATATCTACACCTTTCATTGATTTCCAGAGAATTCAAGGTATATTTAAGTGTACTAGTATATTTGGTGATATTTCTGTCATCAAAGAGTAATTAGGGGCAAGGGCCTGCCCTTTCTTCTTGGATAAACAGGGCCAAGTAGATGTGGGCCATGATCATGGGTGTCAGGTGATTACTAAAATGTAGAAGAAAAGGCTTCTTGGCCTCTGTGGAGGAGAGCTAGCCTGAGGGTTCTGAATGGCCATCTGATAGGGAAAAAGGCAGCCCTGCATCCACCACCCTTTCTGCTGTTCCAATTCGCACACACAAATCAGATGCTTTTACTTACTCTGCAAATTACAAAGTCACGCATGAAACGTTGGTTTGTGTTGACTTCTCATTTATTACTTTACAACCACATGGGAGAGGCTGCTTTTGCTAATATGATTTTGCTTCAAAAGGTTTTAATCTGGTGCAAACCACCTCTAGTGGTTTTCCTTTGGATGTGACTGTAAACCATTACAAATAGTAAATTTTAATCCAGCTGTTAAAAATAACACCTTATGTAACATTTGGCTGTAAGCACAACAATAAAAAGGATGTAAGTATTTATTTTATGTCACACTAAATTAGTTTGATCTTTACCCCCAGTTATTTTCTTCTGGAATGGTGGTTACATTCTTGCACAATCCAACTGTTAGCCACATTGCAATCTAAAATAGAAGTCAGCATAAGTCATTTTGGGCTTAGTAATCAAGAGACAGTGTATTTTCATTATACTTCATAGTAAATTCGAAGATCTGAGTTCTCCCATCACTTCGCTCCCTACTTTTCAACCAAGTTTATATAACCAAACCATGAAGAACATCCTATAACTTTCATTACATTTACAAATCCGCTAGACTTTTTTTTTTTTTTTTTAGCTGGAGTCTCACTCTGTTGCCCACGCTGGAGTGCAGTGGTGTGATCTTGGCTCACTGCAACCTCCGCCTCCTGGGTTCAAGAGATTCTCCTGCCTCAGCCTCCTGAGTAGCTGGGACTACAGGAATGTGACATCACACCCAGCTAATTCTTGTATTTTTAGTAGAGACAGGGTTTCACCGTGTTGGCCAGGGTGGTCTTGATCTCTTGACCTAATGATCAGCCCACCTGGGCCTCTCAAAGATCTGGGATTACAGGCATGAGCCACCGTGCCCAGCAAAAATCCCCTAAACTCTTTAAATGATATATGTTTGTAAACATAGTCTGACAATTTTGATACTGCGAGAAGCGCAATAACAATGTGGTGGTCAAGGACACAGACACTGAAGCCAGATCATTCTGTGTGACCTTGGGCTGGGAACTTATTGTGTGTCCCAGTTTCCTCAGCTGTAAACAAAAACCACAATAATGTACCTGCTTTATGAGATTGTTGTGAAGGTTGAATTTTTATATATCTCTCTCTATATATATTTTTACTTAGACTAATTAATACGGGTATATACTAAGTGCTAGGGAAGAGTTTGCTAGTATTATTTACTCTTTCAAAGTAAATTAGCCCTTTCCTGAGCTGATGTATCACTGCGTTCCTTGTCATGCTATGCCATGTGTCATCATCATCCTGCCCCCAAGAAATGTCATGATTTATCACATCTGGCTACAGTAAAAGTTAAATTAATTTTAAAAAGGAGGCATCTTAGCCAACTTTCTTTAAGAAGGGCTTGTCTTGAGGAGCATTCACGGTTTCTGGAGATACGATTCAAATTTTTCTTCCCTCAAGTCACCTAAAGTAACCAGTGTTTTAGATAACTAAGTACCTGCCTCTAAATAGTGAGTTGAATTTCTCAGTCTTTGACGACCTTTGGGAAGTGATGCAAAAAGATAAGCAACTCACCAAATTGCCTAGAAATAAATATTTTGATGAGAAGCTTTTCTGTTTCCACCTTTTAAACTAAGTACAAACAAATATCATATTAGTACTAACAGTCCTTGAGAAAATTAAAGCGTGTTTTAAAATATTTCCTGTGCATATCACATGGTTTTAAAGCTGCCAAAACATATAAGGTACAGCATCTAATGTGTATAATTAAAATTTTATTGTTGTTCTTAATAAAAATATTATAGTCTCTTAAAATACAAAACAAAATTACTATCATCCAAATTGTAAATAAATAATGCAGTTGTTTATATTCAAAAGAATTAATGTGTTGTTAATGTTGTATAAAGTACCGTTATCAGGAAAATGCCTTAATTATTTAACTTCCTAATCCAGATATTACAGATGATATCATAATATGTTTTTCTTGATTTTGTTTCAGGATGAATCGTGGCCTCTTATCATTGCCTCTGTTAGACAGTTCCAAATTTTCAAAGAAGTTGAACTCCTACATTGAAAAATAATCCACTGGAGCACCTCCCTACCCCTTTAACATTATGGAAGGCATTTAAACAAAGCACTTCGTAGCCACATACATAATCCACAGTGCTTAGGGCTTGCTTTGTCTGCTGTGAGCTCCATGTGATACCAAAAGCTGTCTCCTAAACAACTCCCTAGAACTAAGACATCTAATGTCTTTGCTGCCCAGCATACAGGTACTCCTTACCAGTAACATAACACCCTGGTTTTCCTTTAGGGAAATCACCCCCCCTCTCTATTCTCATGCTGTGTAATTTTAGTTGCAGGGAGCCCTGCTTCCAGACATGGGTCATGATGGCCTTAAGATGGATCAGTGTACCTATGGCTCACCCAAAACTCCCAGTGGTCATGGTGATTATTTCAGAGAGAGGCACATTTAACCAATTAGAACCACTGAGAATCAGAAGACCTTTGCTGAGCCCTCTGAGAAAGAAAAGGTTTTCCTTCCATCTGTGTGAGCAAACCAGGAAAGAATCTCTCTCTCTGAGGATGGGACCCCCTCTTTCCTTAGAATGAGTGGTAGGTAGGAGAAAAAAAAAATACGATGAATATACATGTATGAATATTAAAACAAGAAAGACCACTCAACATTCAAATAGAAATGCAGCATTACATAAAATATAATAAATATCCAGGATATCCAATCCATAAATTGATCACTATTCTGATTTAGATTCTTTTTTCCAGTTAAGACTTTTACTATACAATTTATTATAACCTTATGAGTTAAGTATAACTAATGTGAAAAGAGAATGCAATTAATCTGACTGAAATACACAAGTTTTGATATTTTGCAGCTTATTTTAATCTATAACATGTAAAACTGTTATTTTAGCAAGAAATACACCTCCATATAACTAACTGCTAAATTAAATTCTCTTCTATGTCCAAAAAAAAAAATAGTCAGTGTTAATAGTATGAAAAAAAAAAAGAAGCTAAACTTACTTATGAGATAATTTTACTGCCTTAGCTCTTGGACTTTGTCAATAAATGTTTTAAGTTTTAATATAGATCATATAACTTAAATATTGTATTTACAAAATAGAAACATTTTAAACAAAATACAAAATACTGTCTTTACACATTTAAAGGGTGCTTTTCTTTACAATGTATGAAATTATATTTTTACCTCTACTTTTTGCCTCTACTTTCTC
>JAZHEH010000979.1:0-23295 GCA_036589455.1 Ateles fusciceps | reverse complement strand
ATATACTTCCTCTACAGGTACTCTGTTTTAAAGTAAATACAACCTGTGATTCTACCCTGTTATACAAAATATACGCCCCTCAGTTTGTTACTCTGTCATATAACATATATACCCTCCATGTGTACACAGTTTTAATATAAATACTGCCTAATTTTGTACTCTGTTATAAAAAATATACACCCTCTAAATGTACTCTGTTTAAAGTAAATCCAACCTGTCATTTAACACTGTTATGGAAAATATTCACCCTCACTTTTTACTTTCTTATATAAAATATATACCCTCCATGTGTACTCAGTTTTAATATAAACACTAACTCCTTTTGTGCTGTTATAAAATATATACACCCTCTAAATGTACTCTGTTTTAAAATAAACCTTCAATTTCTACACTGTTGTAAATATTATACACAATAAATTTTTATTCTGTTATAAAGAATATACTCCCTCTACCTGTAGTCAGTTTTTAAAGGAAATACAACCTGTGATTCTATTCTGTTATAGAAAATACTCACACTCACTTTGTACTCTCGTATATAAAATATATACCCTTAATGTGTACACAGCTTTAAAATAATTAACACTTCTTTTTTTACTCTGTAATAAAAAATATACACCCTTTACCTTTACTCTGTTTTAAAGTAAATACGCGTTGTATTTCTACACTTTTGTAAAAATTATACACCCTAAAATTGTACTACGTTATGAAAAAATATTACCTCTACCGCTACTCTGTTTTAAAGAAAATGGAACCTGTGATTATACTCTGTTATAGAAAATATTCTCCCTCACTTTGTACTGTCTTATATAAAATATATACCCTCCATGTGTACTCAGTTTTAAAATAAATACTACCTCCTTTTGTACTCTGTTATGAAAAATATACACACTCTAAATATACTCTGTTTTAAAATAAATACACCTTCTATTTCTGCACTGTTGTAAAAACTATACACCCTAAAATTGTACTCTGTTATAAAAAATATTCTCCCTCTAGTGTACTCTGATTTAAAGTTAATACAACCTCTGATTCTACTCTGTTATAGAAAATATTCACCCTCACTTTGTACTCTCTTATATAAAATATAAACCCTCCATGTGTACTCAGTTTTAAAATAAATACTACCACCTTTCGTACCCTGTTATAAAAAACGTACACTCTCTACCGGTACTCTGTTTTAAAGTAAATACACCTTGTATTTCTACACTGTTGTAAAAATTATACACCCTAATTTTCTACTCTGTTATAAAAATATACTCCCTCTACCGGTACTCTGTTTTAAAATAAATACCCCTTCTGCTTCTACACTCTTGCAAGAATTGTACACCCTAAATTTGTACTCTGTTATAAAAAATATACTCCCTCTACCGGTACTCTGTTTTACAGTAAATACAAACTGTGATTCTACTCTGTAATAGAAAATATTCACCCTCACATTGTACTCTCTTACATAAAATATATACCATCCGAGTGTACTAAGTTTTAAAAGAAATACTGCCTCTTTTTGTACTCTGATATAAAAAATATACACCCTCTAAATGTACTGTTTTAAAATAAATGAAGCTTCTATTTCTACACTGTTGTAAATATTATACAAACTAAATTTCTTCTCTGTTATAAAAATATACTCCCTCTACTGGTTCTCTGTTTTAAAGTAAATCAACCTGTGATTCTACACTGTTATAGAAAATATTCACCCTCACTTTGTACTCTCTTATATAAAACATATACCCTCCATGTCTACTCAATTTTAAAATAAATACTCCCTCTTTTTGTACTCTGTTATAAAAAATATACACCCTCTACCGGTACTCTGATTAAAGTAAATACACCTTCTATTTCTACACTGTTGTAGAAATTATACAAATTAAACCTGTACTCTGTTGTAAAAATTATATTCCCCTCTACCGGTACTCTGTTTTAAAGTAAATACAACCTGTGAATCTGCTCTGTTACAAAAAATATTCAATCTCACATTTTACTATCTTATATAAAATATATAGCCTCCAAGTGTACTCAGTTTTAAATAAATACTACTTCCTTTTGTATTCTGTTATAAAAATATACACCCTCTACCGGTACACTATTTTAAAGTAAATACAACCTGTGATTCTACTCTGTTATAGAAAATATTCACCCTCAATGTTTACTCTCTCATATAATATATATACCCTCCATGTGTACTCAGTTTCAAAATAAATAATGCCTTTTTTTGTACTCAGTTATAAAAAATATACACCCTCTTAATGTACTCTGTTTTAAAGTAAATACACCTTGTCTTTCTACATTTTTGTAAAAATTATACACATTAAATTTGTACTATGTTATAAAAAATATACTCCCTTTTCCGGTTCTCTGTTTTAAAGTAAATACAACCTGTGATTCTAGTCTTTTACAGAAAATATTCACCCTCACTTTGTACTCTTTTGTATAAAATATATACCCTCCATATGTACTCAGTTTTAAAATAAATACTACCTTCTTTTGTACTCTGTTATAAAAAATATACACCCTCTAAATGTACTCCCTTTTAAAATAAATACACCTTCTATTTCTACACTGTTGTTAAAATTATACACCCTAAATTTGTACTCTGTTATAAAAAATATACCCCCTCTACTGGTACTCTGTTTTAAAGTAAATACAACCTGTGATTCTACTCTGTTACAGAAAATATACACCCTCACTTTGTACTCTCTTATATAAAATATATACCCTCCATGTGAACTCAGTTTTAAAATAAATACTACCTCCTTTTGTACTCTGTTATAAAAAATATACAACCACTAAATGTACTCTGTTTTAAAATATATACACCTTCTATTTCTGCACTGTTGTAAAAATTATACACCCTAAATTTCTACTCTGATATAAAAAATATACTAACTCTACCGGTACTCTGATTTGAAGTAAATACAACCTGTGATTCTACTCTGTTATAGAAAATATTCACCCTCACTTTGTACTCTCCTTTATAAAATATATACCCTCCAAGTGTACTCAGTTTTAAAATAAATACTGCCTCCTTTTGTACTCTGTTATGAAAAATATACACCCTCTAAATATACTCTGTTTTAATATAAATACACCTTCTATTTCTACAATGTTGAAAAAATTATACACCCTGCATTTGAAGTCTGTTTTAAAAAATGTCCTCCCCTCTGCCGGTAGTCTCTTTTAAAGTAAATACAATCTGTGATTATACTCTGTTATAGAAATCATTCACCCTCACTTTGTACTCTCTTATAAAATATATGTACACTCCATGTGTGCTCAGTTTCAAAATAAATACTACCACCTTTTGTACTCTTTTATAAAAAATATACACATTCTACCGGTACTCTGTTTTAAAGTAAATACACCTTCTTTTTTTTTTTTTTTTTATTGCATTTTAGGTTTGGGGGTACATGTAAAGAACATGGAAGATTGTTGCATAGGTACACACATGGCAGTGTGATTTGCTGCCTTCCTCCCCCATCACCTATATCTGGCATTTCCTCCCCATGCTATCCCTCCCCTACTCCCCCACCCCCCACTATCCCTCCCCTTTCCCCCCCGACAGACCCCAGTGTGTGATACTCCCCTCCCTGTGTCCATGTGTTCCCATTGTTCAACACCCTATTTCTACACTGTTGTAACAATTATACACCCTTAATTTCTACTCTGTTATAAAAAATATACTTCCTCTACCGGTACTGTGTTTTAACTTAAATCAACCTGTGATTCTACTCTGTTATAGAAAATATTCACCCTCACTTTGTACTCTCTTATATAAAATATATACCCTCCATGTCTACTCAGTTTTAAAATAAATAGTACCTCTTTTGTACTATGTTATAAAAATATACACCCTCTACCGGTACTCTGATTAAAGTAAATACACCTTCTATTTCTACACTGTTGTAAAAATTATACAAATTAAACTTGTACTCTGTTGTAAAAAATATAGTCCCCTCTACCGGTACTCTGTTTTAAAGTAAATACAAACTGTGAATCTACCCTGTTACAGAAAATATTCACCCTCACTTTTTACTCTCTTATATAAAATATATACCCTCCAAGTGTACTCAGTTTTAAATAAATACTACTTCCTTTTGCATTCTGTTATAAAAAATATACACCCTCTACCGGTACTCAGTTTTAAAGTAAATACAACCTGTGATTCTACTCTGTTATAGAAAATATTCACCCTCACTGTTTACTCTCTTATATAATATATATACCCTCCATGTGTACTCAGTTTCAAAATAAATACTGCCTATTTTTGTACTCTGTTATAAAAAATATACACCCTCTAAATGTACTCTGTTTTAAAATAAATACACCTTCTATTTCTGCACTGTTGTAAAAATTATACACCTTCAATTTGTACTCTGTCATAAAAAATATACACCCTCTACTGGTACTCTGTTTTTAAAGTAAATAAAAGCTGTGATTTTACTTTGTCACAGAACATATTCACCCTTACTTTGTACTCTCTTTTATAAAATATATACCCTCCATCTGTACTCAGTTTTAAAATAAATACTACCTCTTTTTACTCTGTTATAAAAAATATGCAACATCTCCCGGTACTTTGTTTTAAAGTAAATACAACCTGTGATTCTACTCTGTTATAGAAAATGTTAACCCTCAATTTGTACTCTGTTATATAAAATATATACCCTCCATGTGTACTCAGTTTTAAAATAAATAAAACATCTTTTTCTACTATGTTATAAAACATATACACCCACTACCGGTACTCTGTTTTTTTTATTTGTTTTTTTTTTGTTTTTTTTTTTATTGCATTTTAGGTTTGGGGGTACATGTGAAGAACATGGAAGATTGTTGCATAGGTACACACATGGCAGTGTGATTTGCTGCCTTCCTCCCCATCACCTATATCTGGCATTTCTCCCCATGCTATCCCCTCCCCAACTCCCCACCCCCCACTATCCCTCCCCTTTTCCCCCCGACAGACCCCAGTGTGTGATACTCCCCCTCCCTGTGTCCATGTGTTCCCATTGTTCAACACCCGCCTATGAGTGAGAACATGTGGTGTTTGATTTAAAGTAAACACATCCTGTGATTCTACTCTGTTATAGAAAATATTCACCCTCACTTTGTACTCTCTTATATATAATATATACCCTCCATGAGTACACAGTTTTAAAATAAAAACTACATCCTTTTGGACACTGTTATAAGAAATATACTCCCTCTAAATGTACTCTTTTTAAAATAAATACACCTTCTTTTTCTACACTGTTGTAAAAATTATACACCCTAAATTTGTACTCTGTTATAAAAAATATACTCCCTCTACCGGTACTGTGTTTTAAAGTAAGTACAAAATGTGATTCTACTCTGTTATACAAAATATTCTCCCTCTCTTTGTACTCTAATATATAAAATATATACCCTCCATGTCTTCTCAGTTTTAAAATTAATACTACCTCATTTTGTACTGTTATAAAAAGTATACACCCTCTAAATGTACTCTGTTTTAAAATAAATACACCTACTATTTCTACACTGTTGTAAAAATTATACACCCTAAATTTGTACTCTATTGTAAAAAATATACTCCCTCTACCGGTACGCTGTTTTAAAGTAAATACAACCTGTGATTCTACTCTGTTATAGAAAATATTCACCCTCACATTGTACTCTCTTATATAAAATATATACCCTCCATGTGTACTCAGTTTTAAAATAAACACTACCTCCTTTTGTACTCTGTTATAAAAAATATGCACCCTCTACTGGTACTCTGTTTTAAAGTAAATAAAACCTGTGATTCTACTCGGTTATAGAAAATATTCACCCTTACTTTCTCCTCTCTTATATAAAATATATACTCTAAATGTGTTCTCAGTTTTAAAATAAATATTAGCTCCTTTTGTACCCTGTTATAAAAAATATACACCCTCTAAATGTACTCTGTTTTAAAATAAATACACCTTCCATGTCTACACTGTTGTAATAATTATACACCCTAAATTTGTACTCTGTTATAAAAAATATACTCCCTCTACCAGTACGCTGTTTTAAAGTAAATACAACCTGTGATTCTACTCTGTTATAGAAAATATTCACCCTCACATTGTACTCTCTTATATAAAATATATACCCTCCATGTGTACTCAGTTTTAAAATAAACACTACCTCCTTTTGTAATCTGTTATAAAAAATATGCACCCTCTACTGGTACTCTGTTTTAAAGTAAATAAAACCTGTGTTTCTACTCGGTTATAGAAAATATTCACCCTCATTTTCTCCTCTCTTATATAAAATATATACTCTAAATGTGTTCTCAGTTTTAAAATAAATATTAGCTCCTTTTGTACCCTGTTATAAAAAATACACACCCTCTAAATGTACTCTGTTTTAAAATAAATACACCTTCCATGTCTACACTGTTGTAATAATTATACACCCTAAATTTGTACTCTGTTATAAAAATATACTCCCTCTACCGGTACTCTGTTTTATAGTAAATACAACCTATGATACTACCCTGTTATAGGAAATATTCACCCTCAATTTTTACTCTCTTACATTAATTATAAACCCTCCTTGTGTACTCAGTTTTAAAATAAATGCTACCTCCTTTTGTACTCTTATAAAAAATATACACCCTCTAAATATACTCGGTTTTGAAATGAATGCACCTTATATTTCTACACTGTTGTAAAAATTATACACCCTAAATTTGTACTCTATTTATTAAAAATATACTCCCTCTGCCAGTACTCTGTTTTAAAATAAATACAACCTGTGATTGTACTCTGTTGTAGAGAATATTCACCCTCACTTTGTACTCTCTTATATAAAATATATACCCTCCATGTGTACTCAGTTTTAAAACAAATACTACCTCTTTTTGTACTGTGTTATGAAAAATATACCCCCTCTAGATATACTCTGTTTTGTAGTAAATGCACTTTCTATTTCCACACAGTTGTAAATATAATGCACCCTAAAATTTTACTCTGTTATAAAAAATATACTCCCTCTACCGGTACACTGTTTTAAACTAAATACAAACTGTGATTCTACTCTGTTATAAAAAACATTAACCCTCACTTTGTACTCTCTTATATGAAATATATACCCTAAATATGTACTCAGTTTAAAAATAAATACTACCTAATTTTGTACAGTGTTATAAAAATACACACCCTCTAAATGTACTCTGTTTTAAAATAAATACACTTACTATTTCTACACTGTTGTAAAAATTACACATCCTAAGTTTTACTCTGTTATAAAAAATATACTCTCTCTACCGGTACTCTGTTTAAAAGTAAATACAACCTGTGATTCTACTTTGTTATAGAAAATATTCACTCTCATTTTCCACTTTCTCATATAAAATATATACCCTCCATATGTACTCAGTTTTAAAATAAATACTACCTCCTTTTGTAATCTGTTATAAAAAATATACACCCACTACCGGTACTCTGTTTTGAAGTAAATGCAACGTGTGATTGTACTCCATTATGGAAACTATTCACCCTCACTTTGTTCTCTTTTACATAATTTATATATACCCTCCATGTGTACTCGATTTTAAAATAAATACTACCTCCTTTTGTACTCCGTTATAAATAATATACGCCCTCTACCTTTACACTGTTTTAAAGTAAATACAACCTGTGATTCAACTCTGTTATGGAAAATATTCTCCCTCATTTTGTACTCGCTTATACAAAATATATACCCTCCATGTGTACTCAGTTTTAAAATAAATACTACCACCTTTTCTGCTCTGCTATAAAAAATATACACCCTCTAAATATACTCCATTTTAAAATAAATACACATTCTAGTTCTACATTGTTGCAGAAATTATACACCCTAAATTTGTACTCTGTTATAACAAATATACTCCCTCAGCCGGTACTCTGTTTTAAAGTAAATACAAACTCTGATTCTACTCTGTTAAGGAAAATATTAACCCACAGTTTGTACTCTCTTATATAAAACATATACCTTCCAGGAGTACTCAGTTTTAAAATAAATAACGCCCCCTTTTGTACTCTGTTATAAAAAATATGCACCCTCTAAATGTACTCTGTTTTAAAATAAATACACCTTCTATTTCTACACTATTGTAAAAATTATACACCCTAAATTTGTACTCTGTTATAAAAAATATACTCCACCAGTACTCTGTTTTCAAGTAAATACAACCTGTGATTCTACTCTGTTATAGAGAATATTCACCCTCACTTTGTACTCTCTTATATAATATATATACCCTCTCTGTGCACTCACTTTTAAAATAAATACTACCTCATTTTGTACTGTGCTATAAAAAATATACACCCTCTACCGGTACTCTGTTTTAAAGTAAATACAACCTCTGATTCTACTCTGTTATAGAAAATATTCACCCTGACTTTGTTCTCTCTAATATAAAATATATACCCTCCATTTGTACTCAGTTTCAAAATAAATAGTACCTCTTTTGTACTCAGTTATAGAAAATATACACCCTCTAAATGTACTCTGTTTTAAAATAAATACAACTTCTGTTTCTACACTGTTGTAAAAATTATACACCCCAAATTTGTACTCTGTTATAAAAAATATACTCCCTCTACTGGGACTCTCTTTTAAAGAAAATACAACCTGTGATTCTACGCTGTTAGAAAATATTCACCCACACTTTGTTCTCTCTTATATAAAATGTACACCCTCCATGTATTCTTAGTTTTAAAATGAATACTACCTCATTTTGTACTCTGTTATAAAAAGTATTCACCCTCTTAAATGGACTCTCTTTTAAAATAAATACACTTTCTATTTCTTCATGGTTGTAAATATTATATACCTTAAACTTGTACTCGGTTATAAAAAACGTACTCCCTCTACCGGTACTCTGTTTTAAAGTAAATAAAACCTGTGATTCTACTCTGTTACAGAAAATATTCACCCTCATTTTGTTCGGTCTTATATAAAATATACACCCTCAATGTGTACTCAGTTTCAAAATAAATACTACCTTCTTTTGTACTCTGTTATAAAAAATATACTCCCTCTACCTGTACTCTGTTTTAAAATAAATACACTTACTATTTCTTCACTTTTGTAAAAATTATACACCCTAAGTTTGTACTAGTTATAAAAAATATACTCCATCTACCGGTACTCTGTTTTAAAGTAAATACAACCTGTGATTCTACTCTGTTATAGAAAATATTCAAACTCACTTTGTACTGTCTTATATAAAATATATACAGTCCATGTTTACTCAGTTTTAAAATAAATACTACCTCCTTTTGTACTCTGTTATAAAAATTATACACCCTCTAAATGTACTCTGTTTTAAAATAAAAAACCTTCATGTTCTACAGTATTATAAAAATTATGCACCATTATATTTGTACTCTATTATAAAAATATACTCCCTCTACCGGTACTCTGTTGTAAAGTAAATACAACCTGTGATTCTACTATGTTATAGAAAATATTCACCCTCACTTTGTACTCTCTTATATAAAATACATACCCTCCATGTGTACTCAGTTTTAAAATAAATACTACCTCCATTTGTACTCTGTTATAAAAAATATACACCCTCTAAATATACTCAGTTTTAAAATAAATACACCTTCTATTTCTACACTGTTGTGAAAATTATACACCATAAATTTGTACTCTGTTATAAAAAATTTACTCTGCTCAGTGGGTACTCTGTTTTAAAGTAAATACAACCTGTGATTCTGCACTGTTATAGAAAATATTCTCCCCACACTTTGTACTCTCTTATATAAAATATATGCCCTCCATGTGTACACAGTTTTAAAATAATTGTTACATCATTTTGTAGTCTGTTATAAAAAACATACACCCTCTGAATGTACTCCGTTTTAAATTAATACACCTAATATTTCACACTCTTGTAAAAATTATACATCCTAAATTTGTATTCTGTTATAAAAAAAATATTCCCTTTACCGGTACTCTGTTTTAAAGTAAATACAACCTGTGATTCTACTCTGTTATAGAAAATATTCACCCTCACTTTGTACTCTCTTATATAAAATATATAAACTCCGTGTGTACTCTGTTTTAAAATAAATACTACCTCCTTTTGTATTCTGTTATAAAAAATATGCACCCTTTAAATGTACTGTGTTTTAAAATAAATACACTTCTATTTCTACACTGTTGTAAAAATTATACGCCCTAAATTTGTACTCTGTTATAAAAAATATACACCCTCTACCGGTACTCTGTTTAAAAGTAAATTCACCCTGTGACTCTCTTCTGGTATAGAAAATATTCACCCTCATTTTGTACTCTATTATATAAAATAGATACCCTCCATGTGTACTCAGTTTTAAAATAAATACTACCTGCTTTTGTACTCTGTTATAAAAATATACAACCTATCCCGGTACTTGTTTTAAAGTAAATACAATCTTTGATTCTTCTCTGTTATAAATAATATTCTCCCACACTTTGTACTCTATTATAGAAAATATATACCCTCCATGTGTACTCAGTTTTAAAATAAATACTACCTCCTTTTTTAATCTGTTTTAAAAAATTAACACCCTTTAAATGTAATCTGTTTTAAAATAAATACACCTTCAATTTCTGCACAGATATAAAATTATACACCCTAAATTTTTACTCTGTTATAAAAAATATACTCCCTCTACCGGTACTCTGTTTCAAAGTAAATAAAACCTGTGATTCTTCTCTGTTATAGAAAATATTCACCCTCACTTTGTACTCTGTTATATAAAATATATATCCTCCGTGTACACTCAGTTTTAAAATAAATACTACCTACGTTTCTACTCTGTTATAAAAAATATATACCCTCTGCTGGTACTCTGTTTTAAAGTAAATAGGACCTGTGATTCTACTCTATTAGAGAAAATATTCAACCTCACTTTGTACTCTTTTATATAAAATACATACTCTCCATGGGTACTCAGTTTTAAAATTAATACTACCGCCTTTTGTACTGTGTTATAAAAAATATACACCCTCTAAATGTACTCTGTTTTAAAATACATACACATTCTATTTCTACACTGTTGTAAATATTATACACCCATAAATTTGTACTCTGTTATAAAAAATATACTCCCTCTACCAGTACTCTGTTTTAAAGTAAATACAACCTCTGATTCTACTCTTATATAAAATATTCACCCTCACTTTGTACTCTCTTATATAAAATATATACCCTCCTTATTTTAATTCAGTTTTTTAAATAATTACTACCTACCTTTTGTACTCTGTTAAAAAAATATACACACTGTACCAGTACTCCTGGTTTTAAAATAAATTATAACCTGGGATTCTACTCTGTTATAGAAAATTTTCACCCTCACTTTGTAATCTCTTATATAAAATATATAAACTCCATGTGTACACAGTTTTAAAATAAATACTACGTGTTTGCACTCTGTTATAAAATATATACACCCTCTAAATGTACTCTGTTTTAAAATAAATACACTTTCTGTTTCTAAACTGTTGTAAAAATTATACACCCTAAATTTCTACTCTGTTATAAAAAATATACTCCCTCCACCATTACTCTGTTTTAAAGTAAATACAACCTGTGATTCTTCTCTGTTATAGAAAACATTCACCCTCAGTTTGTACTCTCTTAAATAAAATATATACTCACAATGTGTATTCAGTGTTAAAATAAATAATACCTCCGTTTGTACTCTTTATAGCCCAATTCCCCAACCCCCTTTTACTCTGTTATAAAAATATACTCCCTCTACCAGTACTCTGTTTTAAAGTAAATACAACCTGTGATTCTACTCTGTTATAGGAAATATTCACCCTCACTTTTTACTCTCTTATACAAAATATACACCCTCCATGTGTACTCAGTTTTAAAATTAAATACTATCTCCTTTTGTACTCTGTTATAAAAAATATACACCCTCTACCAGTACTCTGTTTTAGGGTAAATACACCTACTTTTTCTACACTGTTGTAAAAATTATACACCCTTAATTTTTTACTCTGTTATAAAAAATATACTCACTCTACGGGTACTCTGTTTTAAAGTGAATACAACCTGTGATTCTACTCTGTTATAGAAAATATTCACCCGCCTTTGTACTCTCTTATATAAAGTATATACCCTCCATATGTACTCCGTTTTCAAATAATTACTAATTCGTTTTTTCCTGGGTTATAAAAAAATATACCCTCTTAAAATTCCTTGGTTAAAATAAATACACCTTCCATTTCTACACTGTTGTAAAAATTATACACGCTAAATTTGTACTCTGTTATAAAAAATATATTCCCCTCTACCGTTACTCTGTTTTAAAGTAAATACAACCTGTGATCTACACTGTTATAGAAAATATACACCCTCACTTTGTACTCTCTTATATAAAATATATACCCTCCATGTGTACTCAGTTTTAAAATAAATACTACCTAATTTTGTACTCTTTTATAAAAAATATACACCTTCTAAATATACTCAATTTTAAAATAAATACACCTTATATTTCTACACTGTTGTAAAAATTATACACCCTAAATTTTACTCTGTTATAAAAAATATACTCCCTCTACGGGTACTCTGTTTTAAAGTAAAAACAACCTGTGATTCTACTCTGTTATAGAAAATATTCACCCTCACTTTGTACTCTCTTATATAAAATATATACCCTATATATGTTCTCAGTTTTAAAATAAATAGTACCACCATTTGTACCCTGTAATAAAAAATATACACCCTCTTCCGGTACTCTGTTTTAAATTAAATACACCTTCTATTTCTACACTGTGGTAAAAATTATACACCCTAAATTTGTACTCTTTTATAAAAAATATACTCCTTCTACCAGTACTCTGTTTTAAAGTATATACAACCTGTGATTCTACTCTGTTATGGAAAATATTCAAACTCACTTTGCACTCTCTAAAATAAAATATATACCCTCCATGTGTACTCAGTTTTAAAATAAATACAACTTCTATTTCTACACTCTTGTAAAAATTATACTCATTAAATTTGCATTCTGTTATAAAAAATATACTCCCTCTACCTGTACTCTGTTTTAAAGTAAATACAACCTGTGATTCTACTCTGTTATAGAAAATATTCACCCTCATTTTGTACTCTCTTAAATAAAATATATACCCTCAATGTGTATTCAGCTTTAAAATAAATAATACCTCTTTTGTACTCTGTTATAAAAAATATACTCCCTCTACCGGTACTCTGTTTTAAAGTAAATACAACCTGTGATTCTACTCTGTTATAGAAAATGTTCACCCTCACTTTGTACTCTCTTATACAAAATATACACCCTCCACGTGTACTCAGTTTTAAAATTAATACTACCTCCTTTTGTACTCTGTTATAAGAAATACACACCCTCTACCGTTACTCTGTTTTAAGGTAAATACACCTGCTTTTTCTACACTGTTGTAAAAATTATACACCCTTAAATTTTTACTCTGCTATAAAAAATATGCTCCCTCTACGGGTAGTCTGTTTTAAAGTAAATACAACCTCTGATTCTACTCTGTTATAGAAATTATTCACACTCATATTGTACTCTCTTATATAAAATATATACCCTCCATATGTACTCCGTTTTAAAATAATTACTAATTCCTTTTGTACTCTGTTATAAAAAATATATACCCTCTAAATATACTCTGTTTTAAAATAAATACACCTTCCATTTCTACACTGTTGTAAAAATTATACACCCTAAATTTGTACACTCTTATTATAAATATACTCCCTCAACCGTTACTCTGTTTTAAAATAAATATAACCTGTGATTCTGCTCTGTTATAGAAAATATTCACCATCACTTTTTACTCTCTTATATAAAATATATACCCTCCATGTGTACTTAGTTTTAAAATAAATAGTACCTCCTTTTTACTCTGTTATAAAAAACATACACTCTCTACCGGTACTCTGTTTTAAAATAAATACACCCTCTATTTCTACACTTTTGTAAAAATTATACACCCTAAATTTGTTCTGTGTTATAAAAAACATACTCCCTGTACCGGAACTCTGTTTTAAAGTAAAGACAACCTTTGATTCTACTCTGTTATAGAAAATATTCACCCTCACTTTGTACTCTTTTATATAATATATATACCATCCATATGTACTCAGTTTTAATATAAATACTACCTCCTTTTGTAATCTGTTATAGAAAATATACAATCTCTAAATGAACTCTGTTCTAAAATAAATACACCCTCTATTTCTACACTGTTTTAAAAATTATACACCCTAAATTTGTACTCTGTTATAAAAAATATACTCCCACTACCAGTACTGTGTTTTATAGTAAATACAACTTGTGATGCTACTCTGTTATAGAAAATATTCACCCTCACTTTGTACTCTCTTATATAAAATATATACCCTCCTTGTGCACTTAGTTTTAAAATAAATACTCCCTTCTTTTGTACTCTGTAATAAAAAATATACACCCTCTTCCAGTACTCTATTTTAAATTAAATTCACCTTCTATTTCTACATTGTTTTAAAAGATATACACCCAAAATTTTACTCTGTTATAAAAAATATAGTCCCTCTAGGGGTACTCTGATTTCAATTAAATAAAACCTGTAATTCTACTCTGTTATATAAAATATTCACCCTCATTTTGTACTCTCTTATATAAAATTTATAAACTCCATGTGTACTCAGTTTTAAAATAAATACTACCTCCTTTTGTACGCTGTTATAATAAATATGCACCTTCTACCGGTACTCTGTTTTAAAGTAAATACAACCTATGGTTCTACTCTGTTATGGAAAATATTCACACTCACATTGTCCTGTCTTATATAAAATATATACCCTCCATGTTTACTCAGTTTTAAAATAAATACTACATCCTTTTGTACTCTGTTATAAAAATATACACCTTCTAAATGTACTCAGTTTTAAAATAAATACACCTTCTATTTCTACACTGTTGTCAAAATTGTACACCCTAAATTTGTACTCTGTTATAAAAAATATACTCCCCTCTACCGGTACTCTGTTTTCAAGTAAATACAACCTGTGATTCTACTCTCTTATAGAAAATAGTCACCCTCACTTTGTACTCTTTTATATACAATGTATACCCTCCATGTGTACTCAGTTTTAATATAAATACTACCTCTTTTTGTACTCTGTTATAAAAAATATACACCCTCTAAACATACTCTGTTTTAAAATAAATACCCCTTCCATTTCTTCACTGTTTTCAAAATTATACACCCTAAGTTTGTACTCTGTTATAAAAAATATACTCCCACTACCGGTACTCTGTTTTAAAGTAAATACAACATGTGATTCTACTCTGTTATAGAAAATATTCACCCTCACTTTGTACTCTCTTAAATAAAATATATACCCTCAATGTGTATTCACTTTTAAAATAATTAATACCTCCTTTTGTACTCTGTTATAAAAAATATACTCCCTCTACCAGTACTCTGTTTTAAAGTAAATACAGCCTGTGATTCTACTCTGCTATAGAAAATATTCACCCTCACTTTTTACTCTCTTTTATAAAATATATACCCTCCATATGTACTCAGTTTTTAAATAAATACTACCTCCTTTTGTACTCTGTTATAAAAAATATACACCCTCTAAATGTACTCTGTTTTAAAATAAATACACCTTCTATTTCTACACTGTTGTAAAAATTATACACCCTAAATTTTTACTCTGTTTTGTAAAATATACTTGTTTTACATGCACTCTGTTTTAACATAAATACAGCCTGTCTTTCTACTCTTTCAGAAAAAATATTCACCCCCCATTTACTATTCGTTTTTAAATATATATACCCTCTAGGTGTACTCTCTTTTAAAATAAATTCTATCACTATTTGTACTCTGTTGTAAGAAATATACACCCACTACATTTCCTCTGTTTTATAATAAAAACAACCTCTATATCTACTCGGTTATAAAAAATACACACCCACAGTTTATACACTATAATAAAATAAGTATACACTCTTGGTGTTCTCTGTTTTAAAATAAATCCTACTGCTTTTTCTACGCTGTTATAAAAAATATTAACCCTCTACATGTACAATGTTTTAAAAAATATACCTATATTCATATCCTTCGCCCACTTTTGAACGGGCTTGTTTGTTTTTTTCTTGTAAATGTATTTTAGTTCTTTGTAGATTCTGGTTATCAGCCCTTTGTCAGATGGGTAGACTGCAAAAATTTTTTCCCATTCTGTTGGTTGCCGATTCACTCTAATGACTGTTTCTTTTGCTGTGCAGAAGCTATGCAGTTTGATTAGGTCCCGTTTGTCTATTTTGGCTTTTGTTGCCACTGCTTTTGGTGTTTTGGTCATAAAGTCCTTGCCTATGCCTATGTCCTGAATGGTTTTGCCTAGATTTTCTTCTAGGGTTTTTATGGTGTTAGGTCTTATGTTTAAGTCTTTAATCCATCTGGAGTTAATTTTAGTGTAAGGTGTCAGGAAGGGGTCCAGCTTCTGCTTTCTGCACATGACTAGCCAGTTTTCCCAACACCATTTATTAAACAGGGACTCGCTTCCACATTGTTTGTTTTTGTCAAGGTTTGTCAAAGATCAGGTGGTTGTAGATGTGTTGTGTTGCGTCGGAGGTCTCTGTCCTGTTCCATTGGTCTATATCTCTGTTTTGGTACCAGTACCATGCTGTTTTGATTACTGTAGCTTTGTGGTATAATTTGAAGTCCGGGAGTGTGATGCCTCCAGCTTTGTTCTTTTTGCTTAGAATTGACTTGGCTATGCGGGCTCTCTTTTGGTTCCATATGAAGTTTAAGGTGGTTTTTTCCAGTTCTTCAAAGAAGGTCATTGGTAGCTTGATAGGGATAGCGTTGAATCTGTAAATTACTTTGGGCAGTGTGGCCATTTTGACAATATTGATTCTTCCTAGCCATGAACATGGAATATTTCTCCATCTGTTTGTGTCCTCTCTTATTTCATTGAGCAGTGGTTTGTAGTTCTCCTTGAAGAGGTCCTTTACGTTCCTTGTTAGTTGTATTCCTAGGTATTTGATTCTCTTTGTAGCAATTGTGAATGGCAGTTGGTTCTTGATTTGGCTGTCTTTAAAGTCTGTTATTGGTGTATAGGAATGCTTGTGATTTTTGCACATTGATTTTATATCCTGAGACTTTGCTGAAGTTGCTTATCAGTTTCAGGAGATTTTGGGCTGAGACGATGGGGTCTTCTAGATATACAATCATATCGTCTGCAAATGAAGACAATTTGACTTCCTCCTTTCCTATTTGAATACCCCTTTATTTCTTTTTCTTGCCTGATTGCTCTGGCTAGAACTTCCAGTACTATATTGAATAAGAGTGGTGAGAGAGGACATCCTTGTCTAGTGCCAGATTTCAAAGGGAAGGATATGAACAGACAGTTTACAAAAGAAGACATACATGAAGCCAAGAAACATACGAAAAAATGCTCATCACACTGGTCCTTAAAGAAGTGCAAATCAAAACCACATTGAGATACCATCTCATGCTAGATAGAATGGCGATCATTAAACAATCTGGAGACAACAGATGCTGGAGAGGATGTGGAGAAATAGGAACACTTTTACACTGTTGGTGGGAGTGTAAATTAGTTCAACCATTGTGGAAGACAGTGTGGTGATTCTTCAAGGACCTAGAAATAGAAATTCCATTTGACCCAGCAATCCCATTACTGGGTATATATCCAAAGGATTATAAATCCTTCTACTGTAAGGACACATGCACACGAATGTTCATTGCAGCCCTGTGTACAATAGCAAAGACCTGGAACCAACCCAAATGCCCATTAATGATAGATATACAGAGTGGACAGGGAACATGTGGCACATATACACCATGGAATACTATGCAGCCATTAAAAACGTTGAGTTTGTGTCCTTTTTAGGGACATGGATGAACCTGGAAACCATCATTCTCAGCAAACTGACACAAGAAAAGAAAATCAAACACTGCATGTTCTCCCCTCATAGGCGGGTTTTGAACAATGAGAACACATGGGCACAGGGAGGGAAGCATCACACACTGGGGTCTGTTGTGGGAGGACTAGGGGAGGGACAGCGGTGAGTGGGGCGTTGGGGAGGGATAGCATGGGGAGAAATGTCAGATACAGGTTATGGGGAGGAAGGCAGCAAACCACACTGCCATATATGTACCTATGCAACAATCTTGCATGCTCTTCACTTGTTCCCCAAAACCTAAAATGCAATAAAACAAACAAACAAAAAGAGAAATGGATGTGGCAAAGGTGGCAGTGGAGAAAGCTGCAGCAAAATCCGCAGGTTTGGGGAGGCCTAGGAAAAGGACCTGTGCGAAAGCAAGCCATGGTCATTCCCATAGGACTCGCGTTCTCAGGGCCTCTAAGAGCAAACAGTCTTCTGCTTTTACTCCTGGCAGAACAGGGGGATTCAGGACACTCAACGGGATCTTCGGACTCCTCCTCAGATCCCATTTTGAATCCAACCTGGGTAAGGGGGAAGGGAATTACAATGGAGAAGAGGCAGGAAGGAACTCGCTGGGGAACATAAATATCCCATAGGCCCCAAGTCATGGTGCCCTAGCTTGCCACTGGGCAGGTACCCCTGATGAAACCTCTCCAGCACACAGCACAATCCAATCTCTTTGCTTTTCTCCCTGGCATCCGTGACAGCCAAAAGACTTACTGCTTCAATGCACTTTCCCCAGGAGCAGAGAAGCCAGATAGCCCCAAGGAAAGAGAGAAATGGCAGGTGAAATGCAACAACACGTTGAGGAGCCGGCAAAGGCCAGCCAGGCAGCCATCCAGTGGCACTTCAAGACTGAGAGAGGGTTCCTGTCTCACATGGGAATGGAAGCCCAGAGTTCCCCAATCATCTTACCTGCCCAATCATCCAGTAACAGGATTGGAGTGGGAACCCTACATAAAAAGCATCCCCACCGAAGTTGTTTCCCCTGCTGCACTGTGGAGTGTTCTTTGTTGAAGTCACTGAGCCAGACCAAGAAGCCTCTACACAGAAAGAGGGAGGACAGAGCCTATGCCAGAGTCCAGGCCAAATACAGCACAATGTCACCGCCACAGGCATCCACAGGGGTGTGCCAAATGGTTGCCTTGGACAGAAAGGCCAGTGTTGGAATGACAGAGATGCTTGCCACATCCTGTTCTTGGCATCCTGTTCCGACCCTGTGCGGAACTGTGGCTAGATTTCTCAATGAAGGCAAAGGTGATAGAATTGAGAACCATCTTCTTTGAGGTCAGTGGGCAGCCATCCTGCAAGACGGACAGTGAGCTGTGATGAGGCTTTTGTCCATGGCTAGGGGGTGTGATCATCTTGGTCCTAAAAAGAGGCCGCTAAGGATGGGGATGTGATTCAAACCAATGCTGGTCCAATACAGCTCCCCTCTCCACATCGACCAGGCCTTCACAAATGCCAGCTGGAACCTCCAGAGATACAGCTGTTGACTGGTTATGTGACCCAGGCAGAGACGCGGGGGAGAGGCTCAGCAAAAGAGAGGCCGTTGTGCAAGAAACTGGCCTCTGGCACACACGGCACATGTGTCACAACACACACACACGCGCACACACACAGATGCAGAGAGTGAGAAAGAGGGGGAGCAGGAAAGAAGAGTGAGAGAAAGTAGATAGAGACATACAGGCACACACACAAACAACACACTTTCCACACACACAGACACAGAGCAGTGGCAGAGTATCACTCACACCCAGGCAGCCCCTGAAGCTTCAGGGTTCTGTTGTCCACCACTAGGACCCTCAGGTGAGAGAGAAGCCCAGAGGCACACAGGCAGTGATGTCCTGAAGTAGACCAGGGCATGACATTTGGTGAGGCTCACCTGTACATTGTGGGTGTAGGCCTGAGATTGTCATTCCGCCCTGCTCCCCCTGGTGCTCTCTCCACCTGAGGTTTCTTCCTCCTGTTCCACATTCCATGAATCCTGGCCTCCAGAGACTATCCTTTCCAGAGACTACAATGTGAACTTCCTGGCATGGAGGAGCCTGAGCCCCATTCCTGACACAGTTACACAGGGCTTTCCTCCTTTGTGAAGTCTCAGGATTCCATCACCAGGGCAATGGTGAACTTCACTATAACCCGAGGAGCTGCTTGTGCTTCAGGCATACACACTGGTGAGGCTTCACAATTATCTTTCCTGTCCAATCATCCAGAAACAGGTTTTGAGGGAGAAACGGAAATGAAAAGCATCCCCACGAAGTTGTATCCCCCTGCAGGACTGTGGAGTATTCTTCGTTGAAGACACTGAGCCAGACCAAGAAGCCTCGGGCTTCTATGAAAAGGGGCAGCCAGAGAAAGAGAGAGGACAGAGCCTATGCCAGAGACCAGGACTAATACAGCACAATGCCACCTCCACAGAAATTCAAGAGTGGGGGGGGGAGTGCCAAATGGTTGCGTTGGCCTGAACAGCCAGCGTTGGAGTGAGAAATGCTTGCCACATCCTGTTTTTCATTTCTTGTTCCGGCCCTATGTCAAGCTGTGGCTAGATTTCTCAATGAAGGCAATGGCGAGAGAATTGAGAACCATCTTCTTTGAGGTCGGTAAGGTTGACAGTGAGTTGTGATGAAGCTTTTGTCCATGGCTGGTGGGTGTTGTCATCTGGGTCCTAAGAAAGAGGTCACTCAGGATGGGGAGGTGAATGAAACCCATGCTTGTCTGACGTAGCTACCTCCCCCACGTTGCCCAGGACTTCACATACTCCAGCTGGCACCACCAGGAAAATGACTGACTACTGGTCACTCGACCCAGGCAGAGACACGGGGGAGAGGCTCAGCAAGATAGGCCATCATGCAAGAAAGCCACCTCTGGTGCACAGCACACACACATCCCAACACACACACACACACACACACACACACACAGAGAGAGAGACACACACACACAGAGTGAGAAAGAGAGGGAGCAGGAAAGAAGAGAGAGAAACCATAGATAGACATACAGGCACACATAAAAACAACACCCCTTCCACACACACAGACACACAGCAGTGGCAGATTATCACTCACCCCCAGGCAGACCCTGATGCTGCAGTGTTCCACTGTCCACCACTAGGACACTTGCGTGAGAAAACAGTCCATGGGCACACAGGTAGTTGTGTCCTGGAAATGACCAGGGCACAACATTTGGGGAGACTAACCTGTACACCATCGGCACCCCCCCCCCCCCCCCCCCCCCCCCCCCCCCCCCCCCCCCCCGGGGCCCCCCCCCCCCCCCCCCCCCCCCCCACCCCCCGATAATCCTACCCCCCCCCCCCCCCCCCCTCACCCCGCCGCCGCCCCCCGCCCCCCCCGGGGGGGGGGGGGGGGCCCGCCCCCAATCCTCCCCCCCAAATAGCCGGGGAGGGGAGGGGGGGGGGGGGGGGG
This sequence comes from Ateles fusciceps, assembly GCA_036589455.1. Lineage (NCBI taxonomy): Eukaryota > Metazoa > Chordata > Mammalia > Primates > Atelidae > Ateles > Ateles fusciceps. The sequence goes on along the minus strand of JAZHEH010000979.1, from coordinate 1,916 downwards.
AGGACCCCCCGGCCCCGGGGGGCCCCCGGGGCCCCCCGCGGGGGGCCCCCCCCCCCCCCCCCCGGCCCCCTGACACAACCTAACCCTGCAGCCACAAATGCCAATCCCTTTTGCTCACTCCATGGAATCCCTGGCAGCCAAAAGATTCAGTGCTTGAAGGCACTTTTCTCAGGAGCAGAGGAGCTGGATGGCATTCAACAATGAGAGAGGAAGGGCAGGTGAATTGTAACACCACATTGTGTATAGGGGAAAGGCCAACCAGGCAGCCATCGAGTGGGACATGGAGACTGACAGAGTTTCCCTGTCCCACACGGGGATGGCATCCCAGAGCTCCACGATTTTTGCACCAGCCCAATCATCCTGAAACAGGTTTGGAGGGGGGAAACAGACATGAAACCCATCCCCCACCAAGTTTGTCTGCTGGAATGGGAAATGTTCTTTGTGGAAGACACTGAGACTGACAAAGAAGCCACTAGGCTTTGCAGAAATGGGGCAGACAGAGAAAGAGAGAGGACATGGCCTAAGCCAGAGTCCAGGCCAAATACAGTACAATGCTACATCTACGGGCTTCCAGGTGGTGGGGGGGAGGGCCAAACTGTTGCCTTGATCAGAAAGGCCAGCGTTGGATTGACAGAGATGATTGCTGCATCCTGTTCTTGGCGCCCTGTTCTGGCCCTGTGTCGTGCTGTAGCTAGATTTCTAAATGACGGCAAAGGTGAGAGAATTGAGAACCATCTTCTTTGAAGTCGCTGGGAAGCCCTTCTGCAGATGGAAAGGAGCTGTGATGAGGCTTTTGTCCATTGCTAGGGGGAGAAATCGTCTTAGTGCTAAGAAAGAGGCTTCTCAGAATGGGGAGGTGACTGAAACCCAGGCCTCCACCAGCGAGCAGTCTTCTGCTTCACCTCCCCGGAGAAGAGGAGATTTAGTTGGCCCAGTGGGCTCTCTAGACTCCTCCTCAGATCCCTTTTAGATCCCACGTGAGTAAGTGGTAATGAGATTACAATGGAGAGAGGCGGGAAGGGCCTCTCTGGAGCTGAGAAAGATCCCATGTGCCCCAAGGCATGGTGCTCCACCCTGCCACCTGGCAGGTACCGTTGACACAACCTAACCCTGCACCCAGCGAAACCCAATCCCTTTGGCTCACTCCCTGGCATCCGTGACAGCCAAAAGATTCAGTGCTTGAAGGCACTTTCTGCAGGAGCAGAGGAGCTGGAAGACCCTCAAGAATGAGAGAGGAAGGGCAGGTGAATTGCAACACCGCCTTGTGGAGAGGGCAAAGGCAAACCAGGCAGCCATCGAATGGGACATGGAGACTGAGAGTGTGTCCCTGTCCCACTTGAGGATGGAAGCCCAGAGCTCCATGTTCATCGCACCTGCCAAATCATCCAGAAAGAGTTTTGGAAGGGGGAAACAGACATGAAACGCATCCCTATGAAGATTCCCCCTCCTGAACTGCAGAGTGTTCATTGTGGAAGACACTTAACCATACCATGAAGTCTCTACAAAGCCTAGGCCAGGGTCTATGCTAAATACAGCACAATGCCACCTTTATGGGCATCCAGTGGGTGGGAGTGCTAAACAGTTGACTTGTCCAGAAAGGCCAATGTTGGAGTGACAGAGATTGTTTGGATCTCCCACTCTTGGCAACCTGTTCTGGCCCTGTGTGGAGCTGTGGCTAGATTTCTCAGTTAGGGCAAACACGAGAGAAGTGAGAATCATCTTCTTTGAGGTCGGTGGGCAGTCCTCCTGCAGGTGGACAGAGAGCTGTGGTGAGGATTTTGTTAATGGCTGGAGTGTGTGATCATCTTGATCCTAGGAAAGAGGCCGCTCAGGATAGGGAAATGACTGAAACCCATGCTGTTCTGACGCAACTCCCTCCCCATGTTGCCCAAGACTTCACAATTGCCAGCTGGAAC
>JAZHEH010000978.1:0-27763 GCA_036589455.1 Ateles fusciceps | reverse complement strand
TGAGTAACTGCAAAGTCAACATTAACAAGGATATTCAACAGTTTTTGCTATGGGTGAAGTTATTAAGAGATACCATATAACAGTATCTCCAGTCAACTGACTTGCAAGTAGCTTTCGTGTACAGCCCCTTGGTATCCCTGAGGGACTGCTTCCAGGACCCCAACATATACCAAAATCTGCAGGTGCTGGAGTCCCTGATATAAAATTTGTAGTATTACACATAACCTATGCACATACTCCTATATACTTTAAATCATCTCTAGATTACTTATAATACCTAATACAATGTAAATGATATATAAATAGTTCTTAGACTCTATGGTTTAGGGAATAATGATCAGAAAAAAAGTGTACATGTTCAGTACAATCACCACCATCCTTTTTTCCTCTTTTAATATTTTTTGATCTGCAGTTGGTTGAATCCACAGATGCAGAACCCACAGATGGGGAAAGCTGACTGTACTCATCCACCAAAATAAGTCAACACAGTATACAAAACGACATGAGATTTTAAAATTTAATGGCATTTTAAACTTTAATAAGCCTATATGTACTTTCTAATAAAATATATTTTGTTCTACTGCTAAATCAATTTAGAAGACCCCACTGATGAGAGGAAAACCTTTTTCCCCAGGAGAGTCTTCATTAATTTCCTACTGGAACTCCTATAGCAGAGGATGACTTGTGAAGAAGGTTAATCATTTTTCAAGTGCTGTCTGCACTTCCTTAACCTGCTTACATGAACAAGGACTTTCAGATGATGATATTGAAATCTTCAAACTCCTTAGAGTTAAAAGTAGAAAAGAGAAATTATATGTCAATGATGTCTAACTCCTAACCTAACTTCAAAAATATTTTTAAAGGATATTTTTCTTCCAGGTAAGAATCAATGGCATCATAGCCCAACACGAGTTGCTGATGGTCTTAATGATGACCTCCTATGGGAAATAGATACTAGCTTATCACCAGTGTTGACAGTCACCTGACTCTTTCCTTTATCTCAGTTATCATTTAAAAAGTGCCAGGCAATTTAATTAGCCATCCTCTCTACATACTTTAACCCCCTTTGCCATTAAGGCAGATGACATTTTTAAAACATATATGATTTGCAATAAGAAATTCTGTGTGGGACTCCTGCTTTTAATCTAGCAGACTGTAAAGTGCTGAGGTGCACTAGCAGAATCTTCTATTCTTCTAAGCATCCCTGGACAGCCTCACAGGCACCGAGCGGACACTTAAATACTTAGTGATTGATTAGTGGATGGTAAATCTCTAGTGAAAAACTTGACTCCAGGAGTAGGCAGAAAAAAGGGAAGATAGTAAAATCATTAAAACAATGGGTTTCTGCAGATCAATCTCTATAGTTGCAGTGCTATTTAGAGGCTGCTGCTGAAATATAGAGTAAGGAAAGCCTGAGCTGGATGACTCTTTTCTTCAGGGAAGATAAAGTGGAACTCAATCTTGGCAGCTTATTCCAACCATTATCCTGGAAACGTTTAAGGTAATGCTACACACTTTCTATAAGCTTCAAAGCATTTCCAAGAAAAAAGCTAATTACCTGTTACTCTTTAAAAATACAAAAAATTGCCAACTGTTATGTGATTGCTAGCCAACATAAATGTAATTTTACCCTTATTTTGTCTTTACTGTTCAAAATAAAAAGCAAAATCATAGCATGGTATTAAAATAGACAAACAACAAGAAGAAAACCCTAACTCACTACTGTAGCATCAAGTAATAATACACACTCGACGACTTCCTCATCTATAAATCACAGCCCTGACCTCACCAAGGGCAAGGCCCTGTGGTTTCAAGTGGTCATGCTGGATACATCAATATCCCACCAGCCCGACAAACTCCACATTTCCAAACTTTGCTTCCCTCTGTTTGGAAGAAAAAATACAAATCCACGCCATCCCACCAAGTCAGCTTGGACTTCTCCCCTCAGTAGAGTCTTATGACTGCCTAGACAACCCAGTTCTTTTTTTTTTAGAGTTTTTTTTTTTTTTTTTTAAATAATTGTGTATGTGTAACATTAGCCAAAATTATTTAAAGTCAATAAATTTTTATTCAAGAAATTCCATGTTGTGATTTCTTCCACTGTCCATCAAGGTCACTTTAGATTCTCTAAAGAGCTGGAGTGAAAAGATTTATCTTCAAGTTAGCCCTTTTTAATGAAACTGATGCTTATTTTAATCCAGTTGTCCTGTCAGCCCTTAATTCTTTTATTTTGGCTTCTGTCATCTCCTTTTAACATGGATATACGATGAAGACTTCAAAATTCACCAAGTATCTTTGGGATCTAATTTTTTCAACCAATTTACTTTAGGGTCACTTTTACTGTAGGTGGTGGATTTGCCTGGTTCTCAATTTTAGTACCCTCTCTTAACACGAATGAGTTCAAATCAAATCATATTCATTCCTAAGCAATGACACTCAAGAATAGTACAGATGTGTGGAAATACGCCAATACCTTTAACTCCAGACATCATGTTCTCAAGATAAAAGCCTTTAAAACAAAAAGCCATCTTATATCATGTCAACGTGAAATTGGAATGCAAAATTAATACTGCTGAGGATTTCCCTCGTATCCCATGCTGTTTAACTATTTACAGTCCTAGAATTAACATTTTTTAATTAAGAGACAGGATCTGTCTTTGTTACCCAGGCTGGAGTACAGTGGTGCCATCGAAACTCAGTGCAGCCTCCAACTCCTGGGCTCAATCCTTTTGCCTCAGCCTCCCCCTCCTTCCTGAGTAGCTGCAAGTACAGGCACATGCCCAAATATCCAGCTAACTTTTAAATTTTTGTGCAGATGAGGTGTTTGTTACTGTCTTGCCCCGGCTGGTCTTGAACTCCTGGCTTCAAGCAATACTCCCACTTCAATGTGGGGATGCAAACTTGCGCCACTGCACCTGGCTCGGAACCAACCTTTAGGACTATCAATACTCCCCATCAGTTAACTGTCTCAGATGTCATAATATCCCCTTCCTATATGTATCAAAACTCATACTGAACAATGAGTTCTGGGTTACAAAAGAGGATTTATTTTTATTTTTTTAAATTAATTTATTTAGTTTTTTGAGACAGAGTCTCATTCTGTCGCCAGGCACCAGGCTGGAGTGCAGTGGCACGATCTCGGCTCACTGCAACTTCGGCTTCCCGGGTTCAAGCAATTCTCCTGCCTCAGCCTCCCGAGTAGCTGGGACTACAGGCGTGTGCCACCATGCCCAGCTAATTTTTGTATTTTTTTAGTAGAGACGGGGTTTCACTATGTTGGCCAGGATGGTCTCGATCTCTTGACCTCGTGATCCTCCTGCCTCGGCCTCCCAAAGTGCTGGGATTACAGGCGTGAGCCACTGCGCCTGACCAAGAGGATTTATTTTTTACACCTATCCATAAGTCTTCGTCCACAAGTTAAACAGAAACATACATAAGTGCAGTGATAATCCAGTTCTTTCCTCTCCTTTTCTCACTGCCACTGTCCCAGCTGAGAAGCTCCTCATCATCCACTGGCAAGTGACTTTCAACTCCCACTTTCCTTCACATTCGTCTAATCAGTTCTCAAATCCTAGTGATTACCAACCACATAAACTCTTTGGAAAACAGCTGAAATACATCTAATTATAACTGCTGTTTATTTCGAATACCCTGGTTTTTAATGGCTTCACAGCTGAAAAATATTAATATATATCTCAATGCTAAATTGATTCAAATGGAAGAAGTGCTATACTTACTAAATCAGGGGACTCATTTTTCAATCCCAACCGACAATTTCATATTTGTTTTCATTTCCTGAATGCTGACTTTTAAAGTCTTGCTTGGTTTTCATCCTATCATTAGTTAGTATCCCAAAGCACAATATATAGTAAGCATAGTCCACAATTTATTTTTATTTTTATTTTTTTATTACATTTTAGGTTTTGGGGTACATGTGAAGAACATGCAAGATTGTTGCATAGGTACACACATGGCAGTGTGATTTCCTGCCTTCCTCCCCATCACCTATATCTGGCATTTCTTCCCATGCTATCTCTCCCCAACTCCCCACCCCCCTGCTGTCCCTCCCCTATTTCCCCCCAATAGACCCCAGTGTGTGATGCTCCCCTCCCTGTGTCCATGTGTTCTTATTGTTCAACACCCACCTATGAGTGAGAACATGCGGTGTTTGATTTTCTGTCTTGTGTCAGTTTGCTGAGAATTATGGTTTCCAGGTTCATCCATGTCCCTACAAAGGACACAAACTCATCATTTTTGATGGCTGCATAATATTCCATGGTGTATATGTGCCACATTTTCCCTGTCCAGTCTATCATCGATGGGCATTTGGGTTGGTTCCAGGTCTTTGCTATTGTAAACAGTGCTGCAATGAACATTCGTGTGCATGTGTCCTTATAGTAGAATGATTTATAATCCTTTGGCTATATACCCAGTAATGGGATTGCTGGGTCAAATGGAATTTCTATTTCTAGGTCCTTGAGGAAGCACCACACTGTCTTCCACAATGGTTGAACTAATTTATACTCCCACCAACAGTGTAAAGTGTTCCTATTTCTCCACATCCTCTCCAGTATCTGTTGTCTCCTGATTTTTTAATGATTGCCATTCTAACTGGCATGAGATGGTATCTCAATGTAGTTTTGATTGCATTTCTCTAATGACCAGTGATGATGAGCATTTTTTCATATGTTTGTTGGCCTCATGTATGTCTTCTTTTGTAAAATCTCTGTTCATATCCTTCACCCACTTTTGAATGGGCTTGTTTTTTCTTGTAAATCTGTTTTAGTTCTTTGTAGATTCTGGATATCAGCCCTTTGTCAGATGGGTAGATTGCAAAAATTTTTTCCCATTCTGTTGGTTGCCGATTCACTCTAATGACTGTTTCTTTTGCTATGCAGAAGCTGTGGACTTTGATTAGGTCCCATTTGCCTATTTTGGCTTTTTTGTTGCCAGTGCTTTCGGTGTTTTGGTCATGAAGTCCTTGCCTACACCTATGTCCTGAATGGTTTTGCCTAGATTTTCTTCTAAGGTTTTTATGGTGTTAGGTCCTATGTTTAAGTCTTTAATCCATCTGGAGTTAATTTTAGTGTAAGGTGTCAGGAAGGGGTCCAGTTTCTGCTTTCTGCACATGGTTAGCCAGTTTTCCCAACACCATTTATTAAACAGGGACTCCTTTCCCCATTGCTTGTTTTTGTCAGGTTTGTCAAAGATCGGATGGTTGTAGATGTGTGGTGTTGCCTCCGAGGCCTCTGTTCTGTTCCATTGGTCTATATCTCTGTTTTGGTACCAGTACCATGCTGTTTTTTGACAAAATTGACATGTATGCATATATCTATGGGTATGCTTCAAGGTGTCTTGATAATTTCAAAATAATTTTGGCCAGCGTCCTGGCAGGTGTGATTACTTGGCTGGTTACAGATTTTATTTTATAATAGGCCTGACGAAGAGCTCAAACTAATTGTATCAGCTCTGCTATGCTGTTTATTCTCAGTGACATTATTAACATCATATTGAAAAAAGCTTTTTCTAAACTGCTGTCTTTTTTTTTAAGAACCCCCCCACCCCCACCCTTTTTTTCTAAGAGCAGTTTTAGGTTCACAGAAAAAGTGAGAGGAAGGAAGCAAGATTTTCCATACACCCCCAGCCCTGACACATGCATTTAATTACACTGTGGTAAGTCTACAAAGGAGAACTTGACCCTTTGGGGAGCTGGGGTCGGGGAGGCTGGAAGAAGTGATTTGGAACAAAGTCCTAAAGGATGAGTGGAGTTGTCAATGCAAAAAGACAGCAGAAATCAGCAGGAACAGCATGGGCCTTCACTGTGGTGGAAAGACATCTGATCAGTTCCAGATGAAAGCACTGTGCCCTGAGTACAGACAGCAAAGCGGAAACAGGGAGAGGGGAGGCTAGAGTGGAAATCGGGGTCAGATCACACAGAGCCCAGGGGCCTTCTCAAGAATATGGGCCTTCATCCAATAAGTAGTGAAAAGTCATAGCAAGGGAATAATAAAATCACTTCTAGGTGCTCAATAAACAGTGAAAAGAACAAAAATAAATACCAAAAAATGTTAGAACAGCCACAATTTGACCTTGGGGGGAATTTAGAAAAGGAACAAAGAAGGCACTCTGAAATTTGTTATTCCACAATAAGAGAACAATGAGATAATAATGGTCACAATTCTTACCTTTCCATCAAAGAAATGATGGTTAAACATATTATAATGGCAAAAGCTATCTTCCATGTAAAATTGTGAATACCTGTAAAATAATTATAGAGTTATTTGCCCAGTCACAGCTATAGAGTAAGCAAATATAAACTAAATTTTAAAACTATAAAATCACTCCTTTAATTTAAAAATTTCATCATTCTTTAGTTTTTTGAAATAAAGAATAATTTCCAAAGGTTTAGGGAATCTGTAACAGTGAATAAATAACAAACGTAAGTCATTTTCCCATGTTTAATTAACTAGTAGCAAAACTATAGAATACTCATATATAAAACATACATGTTCCTCTGTACCAGGAGATTACACATAAACAATCAGTTGCTGACAGATGATTATGCAATTTAAGCTTGCAGTGGGTTGGCCATTAAGACACATCCCTCATGATCAATAATTTCAAGGCGAATATAAATCAATATTTCTGCTCAACAGCTGTTCATTTATTTTCTTCTGTAGGTGATTTTTAAAAAAATATTTAATACAGGCTGGACACAGTGGTTGACACCTGTAATTTCAGCACTTTGGGAGGCTGAGGCAGGTAGATTGCTTGAGCTAACGAGTTTGAGACCAGCCTGGGCAATATGTGAAACCCCGCCTCTACAAAAAATACAAAAATTAGCCAGGCATATTGGTGCACACCTGTAGTCCCAGCTACTTGGGAGGCTGAAGTGGGAGGATGGCTTGAGCCCAGGAGGTGGAGGCTGCAATGAGCCAAGATCACACCACTGCACTCCAGCCTGGGCAATAGAGCCAAACCATGTCTCAAAAACAAAGTAATATAAATTTTTCTTGTCTAATGCAGACTAGCTTAATAAAATATGCTTTTCAATATAATAGAAAAGGTATATGCATTTTGTATTTATTAAATTGGTGCTAAGTATTTACTGATTGAATTATTTTGTTTTCTAACGCAGGACTTTAAAAAGCCATTGGCAGTGAATGAGAGTACCAGCTTTGGGCACTAACATTTTATAAATTCTTACTAATTTACTAGGAAAAACTCATACCACATTATGATTTAAATCTGTATTTGATAGCTAACAAGGTGGAACTTTCTGTATTTCTTAATTGTATCTGTACTGCCTGCTTGTATACTTCCCCTATTTATGTATATGGGTCTGAACACTGTCTTGCTCATTTCTGAGTCTTCCATACAATATAGAAACCTCTTTGTTATCTCAACAGGATTTTGAACTTTGACTATTTTATCTACACATAATTCACATATGAATCACACGATCCTTCTCGGGAATTTGTAACATAGTGAAAAGACTGAAAAATATCTATGACACATCCTTACTTATTATGACTTCTTCAACCAAATCATGATATTGGCAACTTCTTTCCGCTTACACTTCTACTCAGTTATCCATTACTGTCTATAACTGATTGATCATCCATGGTGAATATTTACATAAGGGACAGCACTGGTTTATCCTCTTCCCATTACACTGTGGTTAGGAGCACAGGCTCTATAGTCAGATGGGCTTGTTCCAAACTATGGGTCTCTCACTCACTAGCTGGGTATCCTTAGGTTATTTAACCTTTCTGAGCCTCAGTTTCTTCATCTATAAAATGGAAAAATAATAAACTCTACCTCATAGGACTAGATAACAATAAATGAGATAATGTATGTAAAAATGTTTAATACAATGCCAGCTACACAGCAGATACTAAATGTTAAGTGCTATTATTTTAATAAATACCAGCTGTAAAGATTTATGTCTTAATGTCCCTAATATTAGGGAATCATATTTATGTTCACCAAAAGATAATCTAAACCTACTTCTTCTTGTTCTGTGGAGATGGACGGAAGAGCTGCCGACCATTCTCATACATTATCCTTAAATGTCATTTAAGACGCTGTTAGCACATTCTCTTAAAATACAAATTTGCTGAAGAAATAAAAGGTTTAAGATTACTGAAAAACATTTAAACTATATACTGTAACCTAATGAACATTCCAAAAATTGACTGTAGGCAAGGTCAAATTACCATTAAACAAGTGTGTTCCTATTTAACTAAATTTCAAATAACTGGCTCTAAAAAAAGTATATCAGTACTAGGACAGGCCATGGGTAAACACTGATTTGAGGGTTTTCTCTCTCTTGCACTGCTTTGAGTATGAGCAAAGGAAAATACAATCCCTTTTTAACTTAATCCCCATTGTTTCCATTCCTTCACAAAGATACAACAGTCAGTTTTGAATATTAAAAAAAGAAAATTTGATTTACATGAAATTAGCACAGCACACCTGTCCAAAACATTTCTGGGCAGCAGTTCTCCAAAGCCAGAGGGAAAGAAAAGCCAAGATTTCAGTTCTACAAGTTTCCATCAAATACATAATTTGAGAGCATAATTATTCATATTTTAAATTATGGAAAAATCACCCAACATTGCCCTCTTAAAATGAAACTGGCCACAAAGAATTATTCTCTCCCACTGAATAAGGCACACAAAACCAATCAAAAATGCATGCACTTGAAAACTGCTCAAAAGGACATTCATTTAACTTGGCCATTCATTCTCTTTAAATAAGAGTCAGCTACCAAGTGTGAACATGCTCTACACACAGGAAATGCAATCAAGAGCTGAATAAATAGCTCATGAAATGAACTAAGAAATTCATTTTTTTGACATAACTTTATTTGGATAATAGCTTGCCAAATAGAGTTTCACATCTTTCATGCTAAAATTAGAGCATATAGAAATCCATCTTAGCAAATGTGAACTTCATATCTTCACCTCCCTAAAAAGATATTTATAGCACATCTATAGAGAACACTGGAGTCTGAGGCAGTCCAGCCTCAGATAAACCTGTTGCAAGGCACCAAGAAACTTAAAGTCAAAATGCCAAAAAGCTACTCACTGTCACTCTGTACCACACAGATTTTTTTTCTAATTTAACTGTGGTCTTAAGGAGAAATCTGAACCAACCACACACTCCACCATGCTGTAAATACAGGTAATAGCCTCTGAGCATTCCAGCAACTTATGTGTTTCAATAAACCAGCTCTCTCTCTCTCTTTTTTTTAATAAGCATCATTCACAAAACCAGCTCTCTTTAACAACTAGTGTTGACCTCCTAGAGAACTCACTCAGTAACAAACTATGTATCAAAAAAATTCAGCTGTGATATTACCAATAGAACACCATCAGTTTTTGTTTGCAAGGCACACACAGAAGTTAATAAACTATGAAAAAAAAGTATCAAATATATTCCATACATTATGAATAAGTTTATCCACATCCCCTAACCCCTACACTGACCAGGACATATCAACTACAGGTGAAAGAAAAGGAAAACTACAAAGGTATGGTATCAAAGGTGAAATAGTTAAGGGGCCATACAAAATCTTTCCAATTAAATCAGGCAAGATGAAGAGTTCTGAGATCGGTGAGAAACAAGGTGAATTTACTTAACACCACTAAGTTGTATATCTAAAGATGACTACTACGGTAAATGTTATATGTACAGTTGACCTTTCAACAACACAGGAGTTAGGGGGCGCAGTAGAAAATCCAAATAGGACTTTTACCTCCTGTGTCAATCCATTTTGCACTGCTATAAAAGAATACCTGAAATCGGGTAATTTATAAAGAAAAAAGATTTATTTGCTTCACTAGCATCTGCTGGGCTTCCGCTAGGCCTCAGGAAGTTTTTACTCATGGTAGAAGGGAAAGGGGAGCAGGCATGTTATATGGCAAGAGAAAGATCAAGAAAGCAAGGAGGAGGTGCCAGGCTCTTAAAACAACCAGCTCTTGCATCAACTAATAGAATGAGAACTCACTTACTACCATGAAGACAGCATCAAGCCATTCATGAGGAATCAACCCCATGATTCAAACACCTCCCTACTAGGCCCACCTCAACACTGGAGACCACACTTCAACATGAGATATCCAAACTATATCAACTCCCCTAAAAATGTAAGTACTAACAGCCTATGATGACTGGAGGCCTTACAGATAACAGTCAATTAACACATATTTTGTTTATGTTTTATATACTGTATTCTCACTATAAAAGTTAGTTAGAGAAAAGAAAATGTTATTAAGAAAGTCATTTGAGAGGTTGAGGTGGGAGAATTGCTTGAGGCCAGGAGTTCAAGACCAACCTGGCCAAGTAGAAAGACACCGTCTCTATTATAAAAAAAAAAATCAAGAAGAGAAAATATTATTTAATATTCATTAAGTGGAAGTGGATCACTATAAAGGTCTTCATCTTCATACTGACCAGGCTTAGGAGGAGGCAGAAGAGAGGGGGTGGCAGAGGCAGAGGAAAATCCACTTGTAAGTGAAACCTGGGCAGTCCAAACCATGTCATTCAAGGGTTAACTGTATTTTTGCAAAACTGGGAAAAGTAAATCGTAGTACTAGCAATAAACACCACAAAATAAAATTTAGAAAACCATTTAAATTATAATAGCACCAAAAATAATAAAACAGCTAGATAAATTTAGCAAGAGAAGTACAGGAATTATATACTAAAAACTAGAAAGTATCACTTAAAGAAACTGAAGACCTAAAGAAATGGAAAAACATCCTCATGTTTATGGACTGGACAACTTAACATTAAGATGGCAATACCTCCCAAATTAATCTAAAAATTCAATGCAATCCCTATAAAAATCCCAGCTGGCTTTGTGTGGTAGAAATTGACAAGCCTATCCTAATATTCATATGGAAATGCAAGAGACCCAGAACAGCCAAAACGATGTTGAAAAGAACAAAACAGGAAGACTCGTACTTCCCATTTTCAAAATTTACTATAGATCAACAGTAATCAAGACTGCGTGAGAGTGGCATACGGATGGACATAGATCAATGGAATAGAACTGAGAGTCCATAAATAAACCTATATATTTGTGGTCCTTTGGTTTTCATTATCGTACCAAGACAATTCCAATGGGAAAGGAAGAGTCCTTTTCAATAAATGGTGCTAGAGCAACTGGCCACCCACATGCAAGCAGTTAGACCTCTACCTCAAAAACAAATAAATATTAGCTCAAAATAGATTAAAGACCTAAGTGTAAAAGTAAAAATTGTAAAACTCTCAGATAAAAACATGGGTATAGATACTCATTACCTTGGATTAGGCAAGACTTTCTAGATATGACACCTAATATAAAAGCAACTGAAGAAAAAGCTACTGAAGAAAAAAGAAAAACTGGACTTCATCACAAGTGAAAAGACAATCCACAGGATGGGAGAAAATATAGCAAATCATGTATCTAATAAGGGTCTAATATCCAGAATATATTAAGAACTCTCACAGTTAAACAATTGAATACAAATAACCAATTAAAAACTGGGCAAAAAATTGGTATTTTTCCAGTAAGATAAACAAATGGCCTATAAGCACATGAAAAGATGCTCAGCATTATTAGCCGTCAGTGGAATGCAAACCAATACCACAAGGAGATACCACTTCAAAAAGACAGACGGTAATAAACATCAGCAGGGGTGTGGAGAAATCAGAAACCTCATGTACTTCTGGTGAGAATAAAATATGAGATGCCCATTTTGAAAAACAGTTTGGCTGTACCTCAAAAGAAGGTAAATATAGTTACCACATGACCTAGCAATTCCACTTCTAGGTATAAGGGCTGAACTGTTTTACCCCCAAAACCTTTATGTCAAGCCCAAACCACTAAAGTTTTCAAGTGGTTTGGGCTTCAATATAAAGATGTGACAATTTGGAGATCAGAATGCGACTATTTGGAGACAGAGACTTTAAAGAGGTAATTAAGTTACAATGAGGCCATTAATGTGAGCCTTAATCTAATCTCACTGGTGTCCTTATAAGAAGAGGAAATTTGGACATAGTAAGAAACACCAGGGATACACACACAAAGAAAAGACCTTGTGAGGAGGCAGTGGCCATCTGTACACCAAGGAGAGAGGCCTCAGGAGAAACCAAACTTGCTGAAACTTTGATCTTGGACTTCCAGCCTCCAGAACTGTGAGAGAATACATTTCTGCTGTTTAACACAATCTGTGGTATTTTTTCATGGCAGCCCTAACAAACTAATATGTTACTCAAGAGATCTGAAAACCTATGTTCATATGGAATTTGTACGCATATGTTCATAGCAGTATCATTCACAATAGCCAAAATGTGGAAGCGACTCAAATGTCCATCAACAGATGAAAAGATAAACAAAATTTGGTATACCTATATAGTAGAATATTATTCAGCCACAAAAAGGAATGAAGTACTGATACATGCTACCATGTGGATGAACCTTGAAAACTTAAGTAAAGAAGTGTGATACAAAAGGTCACACAGTATATTATTCCACTTACATAAAAATATCTAGAATAGGCAAAGCAAATCCATAAAGATAGAAAGTAGATTCACAGGTTGCCAAAGACTGGGGCACGGTAAATGGAGAGGGACTGCTCACAGGGAGAGAGCTTCTTGCTCCTTTTGAAGGTGATGAAAATGTGGAATTAGACAGTGGTAATGGTTACACAACCGTGTGTATATACTGAAAACCACTGTTTTATGTATGTCAGATATGTCTCCAATTTTTAAAAGAAATAGGCTGGGCACACTGGCTCACACCCTGTAATCCCAGCACTTTGGGAGGCTGAGGTGGGCAAAATGCATTAATCAGCCCAGGAGTTTAAGACCATCTTGGACAACAGGGTTAAACGCTATCTCTACAAAAAATACAAAAATTAACTGGGTGTGGTGGCACACAACTGTGGTCCCAGCTACTTGGGAGACTGAGGTAGGAGGATCACTTGAAGCCAGGAGGTCGAGGCTGCAGTGAGCTGAGATCACGCCATTGCACTCTGGCCTGAGTGACAGAGCAAGACCTTGTCTAAAAAAAAGAAATATACCTAAAATATCACCAGCAGGAAAAGTTTTCAAGGTTATATGTCTACTTTTTAAAATGTTTGTATGCATAAAAAAGGTTTAAAAAGCCAAACTGACAACGTTTTGGATGGCAGAATCAAAGATTATTTTTCCTTTTTTAAAACAAACCAAGGATTCTCGCAATTTTAACAAGGTCTTTGAGAAGACACACTATGATTTTTCCTAGTCTCTTTCTGTATAAATCAGTCCACTAAAACTAGCTTGAAAAAGCTTGTCTTTAATGAACTTAGAATCTTATATAACTTTTAATGTAAATTCAAAACCATGCTATTTAGAAAGATCACACTGTATCATTTTCACTGAAGTAAAAGTGTCAAAGGTAGGATATGAGTGCTGCTGGCAAGTGTATATGTTGTCTCTGAATAGTTTAGCTACGGACATGTGGGTTTTTGTCTCTCCAGCACCTACATCCCTTCTCTTTAAGTCGAACACTTGTTTCCTGTGGAGAATCTACTTCATGTGATCAGTCAGAGGCCGGCCGGAGTACGACATCTGCCAGGCCACAGTGATGGCTCTGGAATAGGCAAGTGACCCCAATCAGGCTAATCAGAGCACTCTCTGGAGTTTTGCCACTGGAGCTCTCAGGAAGAACTGCCCTTTCCACTGGGCCATTAAGCTGAGATTAGATAAGCTTAAAGCTGCTGCCACCAATGTCCCTGGCAGTAGGAGGAGGCTGTCTGCAGAATGGAACCAATATACAGAGAAAGACAGAATGAGAGGTAGAGAAGGAGGAAGCCCTAGCAACAACACTGTGTGAGGCTCACTATCTCAACTAGACTAGAGCCTGCTATATCCTAGTCCTCAGTAATGCGAACCGATAAATTCTCTTTTACGTGACTGGATTTCCAGGTCTCCAAGAAAAAAAATTCCTGAGTGCCTAATTCTAAATATATAAATAACCTAGAAACCAGTTTTGATTCATCTGAAAATCTTTGTGGAACAAGGTAGGAGGATATGGGGGAAAAAGGGAGAGATGGAAGGATGACAAGAAAGAAAGTGACTAGATGAGAAAGGCATATATACAAGTTCAAAAGGTAAGTTATTTCCAACGGATAGCTAGTTTTTGGAGCCAGACTGCCTTGGCTTGAATTCTGGCTTGGCCACTTATAAACTATGATTTTGATCAAGTTATTTAACCTCTTTGTGCCTCAGTTTTCTCATCTGGAAAAACAAGGATGATGATAACATCTACCTTACAAGGCTAATGTGAGGAGTGAGTCAGGGCAAGGCCTGAGATACAACAGGCACTCAAAAAATACCAGCTACACCAGGCGTGGTGGCTCACGCCTATAATCCCAGCAATTTGGGAGGCCAAGACAGGCACATCACTTGAGGTCAGGAGGTCGAGATCAGCCTGACCAGCATGGTGAAGCCCCCCCTCTCTACTAAAAATTGAAAAATTAGCTGGGCATGGCAACACATGCCTGTAATCCCAGGACTGGGGAGGCTGAGGCAGGAGAATCACTTGCGTTCAGGAGGCAGAGGTTGCAGTGAGCTGAGATTGCATCACTACACTCCAGCCTGGGCGACAGAGCGAGACTCCTCTCTCAAACAAACAAACAAAACATACCAGCTATTAATAATACGTTATAAGAACCCAAAAGTTAAACTTCTACCTTTAAAATAATGCATTTAGAATAATTTAATACTTTAGGAAAGAGGGAACACAGAATTTAAAAAAGAAGTTGCTATCTCCGTGCATATGCATAAAATGGAATATCATATAGCCATAAGAGGAATGAAGTGCCACTACATGCTGTCACATGGGTGAACCTTGAAAACATCATGCTAAGTGACAGAAGCCAGCCACAAAGGTTAACAGATTTTATGATTCTATTTATATCAAATCTGCATAACATACAAATCCAGAAAAGAGAGACAGAAAGTGCTTGTTAGGAGAAGGGGAACTCTAGCTTTCTTTTCAGTGTGATGGAAATTTTCCAGGAGCACCTTCGTGGCCATGGCTGCATGACACTATGATTACAACAAAGCCACTGAATTACTTTTAAATGGTGACTATTAAATGAATTATATCCAATTAAAAATAAACTGTTTATCTTTAAGAAGTCTATCTATATCATCGTTTTCAAGGATCACTCACGTTAAACAGATGTTAGTGAAGTGTGCTAGTCCCGTTAACAAGGGATGAGTGTTAACAGGCCAGACCCGTTCATAAGGGATGAGAGAGTGCAGGTAATTTCGAGTCATGTGGTTGTGTATGTTACACAACTTAGAGTTGACTCAGAAATCTAAAGGAAAATCAATTATTAAAGCTACACTTTTTATTTATTCTGTTTTATTATTTTATTTCATTTTTTTGAGACAGGGTCTCACTCTGTTGCCCAGGCTGAGTGCAGTGGCACATCTTGGCTGACTGCAACCTCCACCTCCTGGGCTCAAGCAATCCTCCCACCTTAGCCTCTGGAGTAGCTGGGACTACAGGCACATACCACCACGCCCGGCAAATTTTTGTATTTTTAGTAGCAATGGGGTTTCACCACGTTGCCCAGGCTGGTTTTGAACTCCTGGACTCTAGTGATCAACCTGCCTCAGCCTCCCAATGTGCTGGGATTACAGGCATAAGCCACTGTACTTGGCCAGGCTACACTTTTATTATTAGTAGTAGTAATTTTTGAAACTGAATCTTGCTCCATCACCCAGGATGGAGTGAAGTGTCTCGAATTCTGCTCACTGAAAACCTCCACCTCCTGGGTTCAAGCGATTCTCCTGCCTCAGCCACTAGAGTAGCTGGGATTGCAGGTGTGAGCCACTATGCCCAGCTAATTTTTTTTTTTTTTTTTTTTTTTGTATTTTTCGTAGGGATGGGGTTTTACCATGTTGGCCAGGCTGGTCTCACACTCCTGACCTCCCAAAGTGGTGGGATTACAAGCATGAGCCACCATACCCGACCCAGTCTACGCTTTTTAAAGTGACATTTTACACTTTAAAAATTTGTTTGGTGCTCAGTGGCTCATGCTCTGTAATCCCAACACATTGGGAAGCCAAGGCAGGAGGACTGCTTGAGGCCAGGAGTTCCAGACCCCAACTCTACAAAATTTTTTAAAAAATTACCTGCGTGCAGTAGTGCTAGCCTATAGTCCTAGTTACTAGGGAGACTGAGGCTAGAGGATCACTTGAGCCCAGGAGTTCAAGGGTATCATGGGCTACGACCATGCCACTGCACTCCAGCCTGGGTGACAGAGCCAGACCCAGTCTAAGGCAAAAAATAATCTGTCTGCTTTGTTTTTAGGAAGTAGATCTAAATAAAAGATTGTATATCTAGAAGACCCCATCGTCTCAGCCCAAAATCTCCTGAAACTGATAAGCAACTTCAGCAAAGTCTCAGGATATAAAATCAATGTGCAAAAATCACAAGCATTCCTATACACCAATAACAGACTTAAAGACAGCCAAATCAAGAACCAACTGCCATTCACAATTGCTACAAAAGAGAATAAAATACCTAGGAATACAACTAACAAGGAACGTAAAGGACCTCTTCAAGGAGAACTACAAACCACTGCTCAATGAAATAAGAGAGGACACAAACAGATGGAGAAATATTCCATGTTCATGGCTAGGAAGAATCAATATTGTCAAAATGGTCATACTGCCCAAAGTAATTTACAGATTCAACGCTATCCCTATCAAGCTACCAATGACCTTCTTTGAAGAACTGGAAAAAACCACCTTAAACTTCATATGGAACCAAAAGAGAGCCCGCATAGCCAAGTCAATTCTAAGCAAAAAGAACAAAGCTGGAGGCATCACACTCCCGGACTTCAAATTATACTACAAAGCTACAGTAATCAAAACAGCATGGTACTGGTACCAAAACAGAGATATAGACCAATGGAACAGGACAGAGACCTCCGACGCAACACAACACATCTACAACCACCTGATCTTTGACAAACCTGACAAAAACAAACAATGTGGAAGCGAGTCCCTGTTTAATAAATGGTGTTGGGAAAACTGGCTAGTCATGTGCAGAAGCAGAAGCTGGACCCCTTCCTGACACCTTACACTAAAATTAACTCCAGATGGATTAAAGACTTAAACATAAGACCTAACACCATAAAAACCCTAGAAGAAAATCTAGGCAAAACCATGCAGGACATAGGTGTAGGCAAGGACTTCATGACCAAAACACCAAAAGCAGTGGCAACAAAAGCCAAAATAGACAAAATGGGACCTAATCGAACTCCATAAGCTTCTGCACAGGGCAAAAGAAACAGTCATTAGAGTGAATAGGCAACCAACAGAATGGGAAAAAATTTTTGCAGTCTACCCATCTGACAAAGGGCTGATAACCAGAATCTACAAAGAACTGAAACACATTTACAAGAAAAAAACAAACAAGCCCATTCAAAAGTGGGCGAAGGATATGAACAGACACTTTACAAAAGAAGACATACATGAAGCCAACAAACATATGAAAAAATGCTCATCATCACTGGTCATTAGAGAAATGCAAATCAAAACTACATTGAGATACCATCTCACACCAGTTAGAATGGCGATCATTAAAAAAATCTGGAGACAACAGATGCTGGAGAGGATGTGGAGAAATAGGAACGTTTTTACACTGTTGGTGGGAGTGTAAATTAGTTCAACCATTGTGGAAGACGGTGTGGCGATTCCTCAAGGACCTAGAAATAGAAATTCCATTTGATCCAGCAATCCCATTACTGGGTATATACGAAAAGACTATAAATCGTTCTACTATAAGGACACATGCACACGAATGTTCATTGCAAGCACAGTTTACAATAGCAAAGACCTGGAACCAACCCAAATGCCCATCGATGATAGACTGGACAGGCAAAATGTGGCACATATACACCATGGAATATTATGCAGCCATCAAAAACGATGAGTTCGTGTCCTTTGTAGGGACATGGATGAACCTGGAAACCATCATTCTCAGCAAACTGACACAAGAACAGAAAATCAAACACCGCATGTTCTCACTCATAGGCGGGTGTTGAACAATGGGAACACATGGACACAGGGAGGGGAGTATCACACACTGGGGTCTGTCGGGGGAAAAAGGGGAGGGATAGTGGGGGGGGTGGGGGAGTTGGGGAGGGATAGCATGGGGGAGAAATGCCAGATATAGGTGATGGGGAGGAAGGCAGCAAATCACACTGCCATGTGTGTACCTATGCAACAATCTTCCATGTTCTTCACATGTACCCCCAAACCTAAAATGCAATTAAAAAAAAAAAAAAAAGAAATGATAAAAAAATAATAATAATAAAAAATAAATAAATATAAAATAAAATAAAATAAAATAAAAAGGAAACACAAAGCCTGATTCCTTCAATACCTTCAAGAACACATCAAGAATACTAGGAACAAAGCGTCTTATAAATTCAACATGAACTCCTGGTATTAAACAATTACAGAAACTGCGAAGAGTACTTCAAAGCAACAGAATTGTAGACACAGTGGACGGAGATATTTACCATCCATGTTATAAGTTAAAGGTCTGTTCCTTCAAAATTACCACCAGAGGGGGAGATTCAAGATGTGTTCCTCCCCTGCTGTGTCATCCCGTTGTCCCAACACATTAGATGCCATTTAATTCCGACCCTCGCCCACAAAGTCTTATCTGTTGGCTAATCCTTTGTCTTTGGGATCCTGTCTATCCCCTATTCAGCACTCCCTTCGCTGCCGGCTATGTTCAGTGAAAGACGGTATGTATAACATCCAGTAAAATATACTAAAAGAAATGTCTGAGTTTTCACACTTCAAAGATCTGATGAGACAAAATCCTGGAAGTCTGATTAAGTATGGGGCAGTTCAGAATTATCTTTGAACATAATATATGAGAAGAAACTTCACTCAATGGGAATTCATCTGTAGATCATAAGCCAAAGACAAACTAGACACATTCATAAAGAAAATCTAGGAAGCACACCAGCAAAAGGAGAAATCGACTGCCTCCCTGTTTGAAATACAGATTACATGTTGAGTTTTACAGGACTAAAAAGTTTCCTCGTAACAAATTACTGTTTTTAAATGTAAACTAAAGAGTTGTAACAGAGTATAACAATTAAAAACAGAAAAACATTAAAAAGAAACAGGAGACAATGAAAGAAAGAAATACTGTATTTTTAAACCTACCGAAAATCAATATCCAATAAAAGGCTTTTGATGTTAGAGTTCTTGTCAGCTGACACTGTCAACCTGATCAGCTCATGCAACCTAAAGCAATTAGTGAAAGCAAATGTAATAAGAAATCACAAATGTCATAGACAATAAACAAACAAACAGCAAAACCATAATGTGCTTCTTGTATCTGTCATATTCAATGAGACACCGAGGAGAACGTGGCAGGTATAATCAAGGTTTCAATTTTACAAATATTTTTTAGAGCAGAACTTATCTGAAACAGAGAGGTCTAAAATTATAAACAATTTAGGAGTTAAATCAGAAAAAGTCTTCTCTCATGTATCAGAGAGAAACGTATGAAGATTTTTCTCAAAATGGAATACAGGTTGCAAACTCCTTCAGAGAGGACCCTGCTTCACATTTTAAATACTCAAAGCTTCATGCTATACCTTGTACAGGGTAAATAACTACTTAATAAAATCTTCGTACAGTTTGAATAGTGGGTGCAGAAGAAGAAACTCTTTAAAGAATCATATGACAT
This sequence comes from Ateles fusciceps, assembly GCA_036589455.1. Lineage (NCBI taxonomy): Eukaryota > Metazoa > Chordata > Mammalia > Primates > Atelidae > Ateles > Ateles fusciceps. The sequence goes on along the minus strand of JAZHEH010000978.1, from coordinate 7,989 downwards.
ACCTTGGTGTTCCAACACAGAGCACTCTTCTGAATCCGAGGGTAGAAAGTAAGTCTACCAAGAACTGACAGCTCCTATCAGCAAACAGATACTGGGCATTTGTCTTCTTGTTTTCCAGTGGATAAAGGAGTTGACTGGGCCTTCTTAACTGGGTGACAGAAACATCGCCCAGAACCTGATGCTCACTATGTTGCCCCCAGTCATCTGGTAATAGCAACTGCTGGCATCTTTGACAAAACTTTCTCTGAGTCAAGGGCAACTCAATAAACTTCAAGTACCTTCAAGACAAAATAAAACACAAAGAAATATATTTGAAGTTTATTGTTGTAAACACAATGTATTTTGCTATTTTTAGCATCCAAAAAGTATTCTTACTTCCTAAAGAGTATTTGCGTAAAGGAGAAGGGTAGGAAGAAATCTGTGGAATGTTGGGCTAGGATTTATGTCTGACTGCATACCTACAAAGAGGAAAAGGATCAGCAATTTCATAAGAATTGAGATGCTCCAATTCAGTCACTGAATGAAGATCAATATGCACTTAAAATGTGAATATAATATATTACTTCAACAACTTAGCAGTAATGACAACTACTGTCAAGTTTACATTTACTGACAAATCCACATGTTCTAACTTTGATCTGTTCAACAGTCTGGCTCACTTGACAGTCGTTTTAAAATGAGAAATTAAGATCATTCTTCAAGTTCTTATGACATACTTAGCAAGGAAAATTACCTCCTAAAAGAAAAGATGTTTCTCAAAGCCCCTCTGTCTTAGCAGTACTGATGGAGCCATAAGCTCACCTCCAAAACAGCAAGACAATATTTAAAGTCTTAAAAAAAGACTACACTGAACAGCCCATTTGATTTCTTTCAACTCACCCTTATATCTGATTTCAAAGTCACCATTTCTTTTTTTTTCTTTTTTAATTTTATTAGAGATTATTGAAGAGAGAACATAATCATGGTCAGTATGTTTTAAAAACTGCTGGTTTTGTATGTGTGATGCCAGTTATGAAATCAGAGTAAGAAAACAAAACCACATGGTGAAACCCGTCTCAACTAAAAATACGAAAAGTAGCCAGGCATGGTAGCGCATGCCTGCAATGCCAGCTACTGGGAGGCTGAGGCAGGAGACTCACTTGAGCCCAGGAGGCAGAGGCTGCAGTGAGCCGAGATCGCAGCACTGCACTCCAGCCTGGGCGACAGAGCAAGACTCCATCTCAAAAAATCAACACAAAAACAAAAAAAGAAAAGAAAAAGAAATAGTATTATTCAGGACCATGAGAGTCAGAAATGTCTAAAACTAAGCAGGTTAAACAGTGCACTAAATGATCCTTACACTTTGAAGAGTCATACTCATTTTTTTTTTTTTTTTTTTGAGGAGTCTTGTTCTGTCACCCAGGCTAGAGTACAATGGCGTGGTCTCGTCTCACTGCGACCTCCACCTTCCAAGTTCAACCAAATTTCCTGCCTGGGCCTTCTGAGTAGCTGGGATTACAGGCATGTGCCACCACATCCGGCAAATTTTTGTATTTTTAGTAGAGATGGGTTTTCACCACGTTGGCCAGGCTGGTCTCGAACTCCTGACCTCAGGTGATCCACTCACTTTGGCCTCCCAAAGTGCTGGGATTACAGACATGAGCCACTACACCTGGCCTAGCATAACAGTTTTGATGGAACTCAAATTCAGGAACTACAGTGTAAAAACTCTGAACCTAACATGTAATCAAAGTGAGTTTTAAACTTTTGTGTATCTACACACAGTTTCACTCTCAAAGCACCCAAGGCAGTGACAAATAGATAAATCTGAATGGCTGCAGCAAGAAATAAGCTATCGTGCCAGTAATTTAAATGTTTCTATTCCTATGATAACTGATCTTTTTACAGCTTTATATATAACTAGAAAGAAAAAGGAGATAGAGGAATATTAGAAGAAACTTAGTAATTCAAAGTGAGACTGTCAGTAAGAAGAAAGGGCCCTATGACATGAAATGCAAGTGAAAGAACAAATAAACACTCTTCAGCAACAGAAACATTTAATTTACTACTATTACCTTTCATCACTAAGTGCTAACAATGTTAAACAGGCCAGGAACAGTGGCTCACACCTGAAACCCCAGTGCTTTGGGAGCCCAAAGCAGGAGGATCAACTCAAGACCAGTCTGGGCAACATAGTGAGACCCCATCTCTACAAATAATTGTAAAAATTAGCCAGGCATGGTGGTACATGCCTGTAGTCCCAGCTACTTAGGAGGCAGAGGCAGGAGTATCACTTGAGGCCAGGAGTTCAGTCGTAGCTACAGTGAGCTATGATTATGCCACCACACTCCAGCCGAGGCAACAGAGTGAGGCTCTGTCTCTAAAAGAAAAAAATGTTGATAGCTCCCACAGCCAGCTATGATGGAGCAGCAGAGACCAGATTTACCATTCTGGCCTTCACAAAGAAATTTTAAAAAGACAAAATATATGAAACAGCAGTTTTAAGGTATTAGACAACTAGCATCCTAGAGAAATGAATGCCAAGGGAAGGGAACAGAGAGGTTGAGTGCTACAGCTGCCCTGTTTCCTGCCTATGGAGAGCTGGCAGCACAGGGATGGGAAACCGAAATTCCCAAGGAACTGATGAGACAGAGCTGAGAACTCCAGGAGGCAAGGTGGCTAGAATTCACAGGAAGAGTACTGGGGAATAAACACAGAGGACAGGAGAGCAGAAAAGCTGTACACTGAGAGAAGAAAAAGAAAGTGCTCCAAGACCAGCTGACGATTCCACTGAGTCTTCGACTGAGTTTCGAGCAGCACAAGCATGTGCAGAAACTCCCCCAGGCAAGGCAAAGAACCACTGGCCAGGAGGAGCAGGTGAAATTGCCACACACACAGGCCCAGAATGGTTTGTCTCCCAACAAGCCAGAGTGGAAATGCCTCACAATACACAAGTATTCAAGTACTCAGAAGAGCACTGCCTCAGTAGGGAGGAAGAATTAGCCCTAGAATGAAGAAAGGTTGCTCCATCCTGCCTAAAAAGCTTAAAGACACACCTTCAAAAGCAGGGTCAGCAAACTTTTTGTCAAGGGTCAGATAGTAAATATTTTAAGCTTGAGCGGGCCATAAAGTCTCTCAGTCACAACTATTCTGTAGTGATACCAGAAAAGCAAACACAGCCAAGTGAATAGGCATAGCCAGAGCTGGCCACAGGTCGTAGTGTGCTAAATCCTGCTCAAGAACATCAAACTACAAAAAGTAACTGTCCCAGAACAAGATAAAAAATATATAAAGGAATTAAAAATATCCAGTATATAACAAGTTAATTCTACACTGCTAGTATCCAGTAAAATATTACCAGGTATGCAAAGAAACAGCAAAAACATGACCCATGATTAGAAAAAAAAAAAATCATCCAGGCGCAGTGGCTCACATCTGTAATCCCAGCACTGAGGCTGGGGTGGGTGGATCACCTGAGGTCAGGAGTTTGAGACTAGCCTGAGGTCAAGAGTTTGAGACCAGCCTGGCCAACATGGTGAAACCCCGTCTCTACCAAAAATACAAAAATTAGCCAGGTGTGGTGGATCACAACTGTAATCCCCAGCTACTTAGGAGGCTGAGGCAGGAGAATCGCTTGAACACAGGAGGCGGAGGTTGCAGTGAGCTGAGATCACGCCACTGCACTGCAGCCTCAGTCACAGAGTGAGACTTTGTCTCAAAAAAGTAAAAAATTAAAAACAAATCAAAAAGTCTAAACCAACCCAGAAATGACACATGATTAAATTGGTAGAGACATTAAAAACCACTCATTATAACTATATTCCATGTGTTCAAGAGATGCAGGGAAGCGTGAGCCTGTTAAGCAAAGACATAGAAAATATAAAAAGATTCAAACCAAACCTACAAAGATTTGTTAAAATTATTTACTAAAAAAACACCCTACATGGGAATAACAGTTCAGGGACTAAAGAGAAAAGCTTTGTGAACTTGAAGGCATGGTTCTCAGATATGACCCAAAATGAAAAACTGAGGGGCCTAAATATGTGGAAATGAAGACCTCAAAATAAAGGAGAAGGTGGATTTTGAAAATATAATAAATGATAATTTTCAAAATTACATCAAAATATCAAGAAGCTAGAGAATCATAGTACAAGAAACATGAAGGAAAACTATAAGACACAAGATAATAAAATTATTTATTTACTTTCTCTTTTTGGGGGGGAAAGAGTCTTGTTCTGTCACTCAGGCTGGAGTACAGTGACATTGTAACCAACCAGGTTTTTCTTGGGTGCTAGTGAGGCACAGCTCCCCCGAGAGAATGCTGTGGGTTCTTGGTCTCCCAATCTCTTAAGGAATAAGCGATGGGACCACTGCAGGTGCGCCCTACGCTCATAAAAGTAAATACTGGACCCAAGAAGTGTTGCAGAAAGGTGATTTTATTTAGGCAGAGAAAGAGAAGAAGAGAAAGACTTCCATGAAGAGTGTGGAAGGGGATTCCAGAGGGGAAATCCCAGAGAAGAAAGGGCGCTCCCACTGTGTGGGAGGGGGATTCCAGAGAGCTGGAAATCCAGTGTGGCTGAAGGAGCAGGGAATTGATCCTGGGAGAAAGTTCCCACCTTTCCAGAGTTCCTCTGGCCAATTAAAGGAGTTCCTTTAAACTTCTGCTGGGGTGACTGACTTTTAGTTTCCTCCCAGGCCCGCGAAATTCAAACATAAATCCTTAAATCTCTCCGGGATGGAGAGAGATGGGAGCGGGGCATGGTGCTAGGAAATTCTTGCCCTTAAAACCACGCCCCTTCATGGACCTGGAAAGAGAACACATTCTCTCAACATGATCACAGCTCACTGCAGCCTTGACCTCCCAGGCTCAAGCGGCCCTCCCACCTCAGCCTCCTGAGCAGCTGCAACTACAGGTACCTGCCACCACACCTGGCTAATTTTTGTATTTTTTTGTAGAGACAGCATTTTGTCATGTTGTCCAGGCTGGTCTCAAACTCCTGGGCTCAACTGACTCACCTGGTTTGGCCTCTGAAAGTGCCGGGATCATAGGTATGGGCCATTGCACCTGGCCAAAATTATTTAAAATCAATGATAAGCCAGATGCAGTGGCTCACACCTGTAATCCTAACACTTTGGGAGGCCAAGGTGGGAAGATCACTGGTCCCAGTTCCAGGAGTTTGAGCACGAGGACGGGCAACATGGCAAACCCTGTCTCTACAAAAAAAATACAAAAAATTAGCCAGGTATGGTGGCAAGTGCCTGTAGTTACAGCTGTTCAGGAGGCTGAGGTGGGAGGACCGCTTGAGCCTGCAACGCCAATGGGGCAGTGAGCTTTGCTAGTGCCACTGAACTCCAGCCTGGGTAACAAAGCAAGACCCCTGTCTCTAAACAAACAAACAATGATAAAATTAAAAGAAACCACAGAAAAAAGATAGATTATGCACCAGGCACAGTGGCTCAAACCTGTAAATCCCAGCACCTTGGGAGGCTAAGGCGGGCAGATCACTTGAGGTCAGGAGTTCGAGATCAGCCTGGCCAACATGGTGAAACCCCATCTCTACTAAAAATACAAAAATTAGCTGGGCATGGTGGTGGGCGTCTGTGATCCCAAGTACTCAGGAAGCTGAAAGCAGGAGAATTGCTTGAACCTGGGAGGCAGAGGTTGCAGTGAGCCGAGATCAAGCCACTGCACTCCAGCCTGGGAGACAGAGCATACTCTACCTTGAAAAAAAAAAAAAAGATAGATTATGTACAGAGGACAGAGATAAAGACAAAAATGACAATGACATCAAGGCTCCTCACTGAAAACAATACAAAGCAAGATGATATTGGGTCAACACCAATTCTATACAAATTCTTTGAGAAAACTGAAGAGAGAACACTTCCCAATTCATCTCATGGGGCCAGCATTATCCCAATAACAAAACCAGGAAAAAAATTACAAGAAAACTTATAGACAACATGCCTCATGACACAAACTCAAAATTAACAAAATTTTAGCAAATCAAAACCAGCAATATATATAAAAGTATTACACCATGACCAAATATAGTTTATCCTAAAAATGCAAGGTTGTTTTCAAAGTTTGAGTTCAATCATTGGTAATTCATATTAACAGTTTTTTTGGAAAAAAGATAATTAGATGCCTCCCCCAAAAAAGCGCTTGACAAAATTAAACATCCACTGATGATAAAGATTCTAAGGCTGAGCACGGTGGCTCATGCCTATAATCCCAGCACTCTGGGAGGCCTGAGGCGAGGAAGACTGCTTGAGCCCAGGAGTTTGAGACCTGCCTGGGCAACATAGCAAGATCCTCATCTCTTCAAAAAGTAAAAAAATTAGCTGAGTGTGGTGGCATGCACCTGTGGTCCCAGCTACTGGAGAGGCTGAGGTGGGAGGATCACTTGAACCTAGGAGGTAGAGGCTACAGTGAGCCATGATCGTGGTCATTGTACTCCAATCTGGGTGACAGAGCGAAACAGAGAAAAAGAAAGAAAGAAAAGGAAAAAGGAAAGGGAAAGGAATGAAGAAAAAAGGAAGGGGAGGAGGATCCAAGATGGCTTAATAGAAACAGTTCTGGAGTGTAGTTCCCAGCAAGAACAACGCAGAGGGTGAGTGATCACTGCATTTCCGAATGAGTTATTACTGCCCACAGACCAAGAGATTCCCAGGCTGAAAAGTGCCACAAGTTTTCTCCAGCATGGCTACAAGCCATGCAGCAGGTCTCTGGACAAAAACTCACACAAATCTGGGCAGCCATTTCAACTGGTGCCTAGAACGCCTGAGAGATGGAGCCACCCATTCAACTGAAAAAAGGGGGCTGAAACAGGGACCCTGGTGATCTGGCTCGGCGGGTCCCACCCACACAAAGACCAGCAATCTGAAACACTCTGGATAGAGAGTTTCACAGCAAGCACAGCTGGACCCGGGACAGTCCAGCTCTGTGGGGGGAAGGGCATCCACCATTATTGAGGCAATCCGCCATTACCAAGGCAGTCCACCATTACTGAGGCAGTCCACCAAACTATACGTCTATAAACAAAACCGCAAGGAAGTTCACACACAGCAGCTGGGCAGAGCCCACAGCAGCTCAGCAATGCCTCTGCTGGCAGACTGTGACTAAGCTACCTCCTAGCTGGGCAAGGCATCTCTGAAAAAAGGCAGCAGCACTTCAGGAATGTATAAATAAAGCCCCACCTTCGCAGGACAGAGCACCTGGGAAAAAGACAGTTATGAGTTCCGCTGCAGTGGACTTAAACGTACCTGCCCAGCAGCTCTGAACAGAACAAAAGAGCTCACAGCTCAGCACTTGAGCTCCTGTAATGGTCAGACTGTCTCAAGCAGCTCCTTGACCCCCGTATATCCAAAGACACACCTCATAAAGGAGAGCTCAGGCTGACATCTGGTGGATATCCTTCTGGGATGAAGATAACAGAAAAAGAAACTGGCAGAAACCCTTACTGTTCTTCATCTGCCGCAGGTGATCCCCAGGCAAGCAGGGTCTGGACTGGACCTCCAGCAGTCCTACAGCAGAGGGGCCTGACTGTTAGAAGGAAAACTAAAAAACAGAAAGAAATAACTTCATCATCAACAAAAAGGACGTCCACTCAGAGACCCCATCCGAAAGTCACCAAATACAAAGACCACAGGTAGATAAACCCACAAAGATGGGGAAAAAAACAGCAAAAAAAGGATGAAAACACCGAAAACCAGAATGCCTCTCCTCCTCCAAGGGATCACAACTTCTCACCAGCAAGGGAACAAAACTGGATGGAGAATGAGTATGATGAATTGACAGAAACAGGCTTCAGAAGGTGGGTAATAACAAACTTCTCTGAGCTAAAAGAACGTGTTCTATCCCAATGCAAAGAAACTAAGAACCTTGAAAAAAAGGTTTGACGAAATGCTAATGAGAATAAACAGCTCAGAAAAGAACATAAATGACGTGATGGAGCTGAAAAACAACATGAGAACTTCACGAAGCATACACAAGTTTTAATAGCCGAATCA
>JAZHEH010000977.1:0-276945 GCA_036589455.1 Ateles fusciceps | reverse complement strand
AAAATGGCATGGGGTTTCTCTTAGGCCTGTTTTATAGGGGCAAGCTAATACCATTCACAAGAGCTGTACTCCTATGACCTAGTCACTTTGCAAAGGCCCTATCTGCTAACACCATCATCTTTGGGGTTAGGATTTCAACATATAAACTTTGGGGGACAAAAACATTTAGACCACATTTAATGTTCTAGATCAGTTCTTACAACCACTTTAGTTTCAGACATAACAATAATATTTCAAAGCCCAATTAGGCTACTGGGCATTAGATTTACATTCTTTTTGCCCTAGGGGAGACCTTTAAAAATAATTTGCAATCCTTATTTCATTTTTGAAAGTATATTTTACAGAAGATAGCAGGGCATAATGTTAAGAATAAAAAAAGTTTAAATTGAACAAATTTAGATTTGAGTAAAAAAAAAAATACTATCCTTATTTTTTTTTTCATTTTGATATGGACCAGAGGAAACTGCCAGGAAAATCCTTGGACAGGAAATCTCCATGATTGTCTCTCTATACATACTGTTTCTGTAACAGGGATAATTGATACTTGGAGAGTTCCTGTTATGAACCAAGTAGTATAACTTTGTGTGTGCGTATGAGACAGGTACTAGTCTGCCGTTCTACACATAGCAAAACTAAGACATAAGAATTTTGGAATTTTCTCAAGGACTCACAGTTAATAAATGGTGAAAGTGATATTTGAGCCCAGTTATTCAAGGTCCAGTGTTCTCGATTGCTAACTACACCACACTGCTGCTACTGTTTTAGACTCTGTGGTATGAGTATGATTCTATGCACAAAATAAACACACCAATAGGTACAATGATAACAGCAGCTTTTGCCATAATATAGCACATCTATTGAACAGAATAATGGCCAGATATCATTCCAAGAAGACTATTTATATAAAGAGTATTTATAAATTGTAAAGTGTTGTACAGATGTAAAACCAACTGTAGTTATTATAATCAACAATGCTAACTGGAATTCCATAAGTCAAGTTTGCCTAAGACCATCACAGCAGACTTATTAAATAAAACACTATCCATATCATTTCTAAGGCAGTCCCATATATGAAACTATTTTTAGGCCAGCAATATTAACTTATCTTTAAGAGAGTTTTGTAGAAATCAGAGTGATTGAAAATTGGCTCAATTCACTGCCTGCAGTATTTCACTCTCTTTTCTGTTGCCTCTAAGACTATAGGGACTTTCCTAAGCAAAGTGATAGAAACCTTTGTTTTTTTCTTTGGGGGAAACTTTTCACATCCCCGCTACCAGAAATTCGATTCTTTTCATCTTTGCCTCTCTCCGCCCTAGAATCTTTTAGCCAGCTGCTACACTAGAAAGCATCTAACTGACAAATCCACATTTTTGTGTTTTGTTTTTTCCAGAGCACATTAATAACATACCAAGCCATAAGCAACAAGGGTACATATTTAGTGGGAATATTTCAGATACACTAAATAAGCCCACTGTAGAGATACTTGGAGCAAAGAATATCACACTGGTGGCCCTTAATGTAGCTGATAAACATTTTTTCCAACTGATAAGGCCAATCATAAATGGTAATAAATTATCCTGAAGGCACAATCCCTCTTAGTATCTTCAATATCCACAAGTCTTCTATCAGTTCTGTGTCATCACAGTAATTCACCACAATGAGTTCCACTACAAAGTGCACTGCTCTCAAATTTTACAGCTACCCCTCTCCCGACAATATGACTTTTCTTCAGTTCACTTTCATGGCTTCTTCTATTCTTCCGTATCAACCACATAAAACAAGAATAGAAGCAAGTCACTTCATAGTAAAGGAGTAATGTCCTCTACCATGTTCTTGACTGTCTACAAGTCAAGAAACGGTTCTAGATTTATACTCTCAATAATTTCATGACTACCTTTGGTCAATTCCAGAAAGAATTTGGAACCTCAGTTTTACTTTCTCCGTAATAAGGGAGAAAACAAAATGACCTCTGATGTACCCAACGCCTGTCAAATTCTATGGTTCTGTAATATTAATTATTATTCAAAGTAAACATGAAGGCATAAAGACGGAGAAACATAATACATTCTTCAGGAGGTAAAAGCCACATGTAACTAGACAAATTCCCTTTTAAAATAGATAACAAACTAGAAGACATTGAGAATGCCTTAAAATTCCTAATATAACTCATGGAGAAGTATGGAGGAGTTGTAATGTGACTTGATCAGAATACATCTGCTTGAACAACCAGATGAAAACAACACATGGTTAGGTAATTTGTATTTATCCAGAGCAGTGTTTTCTAAATTACATTCCAAAGGACGTTACTAATTGTATAAAATAAATAATAAGGATTGCATTTAAATGGTGAGCCCTTGAGGGTTGTCTGGACTTAGTGGCTCATTTCCATAAAATAGAGCATAGAAAGGGAGAAATAATAATTTTACAGTGTATAAAACCTGAATAACACAAATTATCCAAGGGACAGAGGTTGACCTTACCGAAGATGGGTCACGTTGACATCGAGTACCTATCTCCCCCAATATGATGTGATGAGACAGGCTCTTCACCTCTGTGATATTTTTTTCCAAAAGCCCATAACCGCAGTCTAATCTTGAGAAGTCAAATCAAGCCTATCTTTTGAAGGACATTCTACAAAATTCCTGATCATTACTCCTCAAAATTGGAAAGATTATGAAAAATAAGAAAAACTGAGAAACTCTCACAAACCGTACATAACGAAATGTAGTATGGTGTCTTGGAATAGATCCTTGAAACAGAAAAAATACATTAATGGAAAACTGTAGTATAAAGTCTGGAATTTAGTTAATGGTGACACACCAATAGTGTTTTCCCATATTTGACAAATGTATCATGATAATGTGATATGATAATATTAGAGGAAACTGAAACTGGCTGAGGCTATATGGGAACCTCTCTGTATTACTTCTGTAACTGTTCTGTAAATTTAAAATTATTCCAAATAAACAGCTTATTTAAATAATTGATGAGGATATCCACAGGCAAATTTGTTTGGGGAACTTTGGATTAAACAACTGATTTTTCTCAGTGTCTATAATTATCATAGCTTCTGGAATATCCAATAAGCATTGTGACTTTAACAGAGAGAATATACGATGCTGTGTTTCCCAAACATATTTGACCAGAAACCTTTTTCTTTTCTTCAAATAGCATCTTTTAGAAAAAGTACTGACACAGAGAAGTTTTCTCCCAATGTGTCACAGACTTCTGTCCTATAGTAGACCATGATCAAATTTTAATCAATGACTGACTGAAGAGAGAAAGACGCTATGAACATTGAATTGGCAGAAGACTTGAAACTAGAGGCCAATGTGATGGATGAGAGAATAATCAGTAAAACTATATTTAACAGACTACATCAATAGACCAAACTTAACAAGGTAACTATAAAAAGATACACATACAGTCTTCCTTTAAGTAAGCAAATTAAAAAAAACAAAAAAAAAACCAACTGAGTAAGAAGAAGCAAGAACTTCAAAGCCTATCATGTTACTGTGAGCTGCTTTGTGTCTCAGGAGTTCTTAGGTCAAATCAGTAGAATTGTCATGCTCAATAAAGATGCCCTAATAGTAGTAGTAAGGCCATTTCTGCAGATTGTTTGCTTGTTATTTTTTATTTGTTTGTGTTTTTTTTAGTTCTTTGTGCTACACTGTAAATGGTCCTCAATGAACCATTTCCAATGGAGAGGGGAATAGGATGATGTGTGCCTTGAAAACCATGTCATAACAAGAAACGTCGAAGAAACTGGGAATGTTGCCCTGGTGTACAGAAACCTTTAACAGAGGCCAGGCCCAGTGGCTCACACCTGTAATCCCAGCATTTTGGGAGGCCGAGGCAGGTGGATCACCTGAGGGTCAGGAGTTCGAGACCAGCCTGGCCAACGTGGTAAAACCCCGTCTCTACTAAAAATACAAAAAATTTAACAAGGCATGGTGGCAGGCGCCTGTAATCCCAGCTACTAAGGAGGCTGACGCAGGAGACCCACTTGAACCCCGGAGGCGGCAGTTGCAGTGAGCCAAGATGGCGCTATTGCACTCCAGCCTGGCCAACAAGAGTGAAATTCCATCTCAAACAAAAAAAAAAAAAGAAAAGAAAAGAAAGGAAACCTTTGACAGATCCTTAAGTACACAAGGCTACAAGAGAATCAAGCCTATTCTGTATAACTTCAGAAGTCTGAAGAAGGGCTTAAGGGCAAGAAGCTGCACATTTTGGTTCAAAAATGCTTTTGTAACCATTAAACACCCTCATAATGGAATGGATATTCTTGAAATGAAGAGAGCTCCCTAACTCTGGGGCTGTCTAAATAGAAGCTGGACATCCCTCAGTCCAGACTGCTGCTAGAATGTCTTCTATGTGTACCTAATAAATGAGTTCTACACAGCCTTCCAGTGCTAAGGTCTCAGAATCTATCAAACCACAGGGAAGGAAAAAAATGAAGAGGCACTGAGAAAAGTCACAAACCATTGAAAACAGCCCCTAAAGTACCTTAGGCACCACCCTACCTCTCTTCTAACCATCACCCTTAGAGTGTGCACCTAAGAGATTTCTCATTAGTGTAATTTAGGTCACACTAGAGGACAGGGAAGTGATGAATTTACCTTGACAAAGTATTGTATTCACTCCAAAAGAAATTTGCCAAAATAAATAAACCCACAAACATATAAATAAGTCAATTCATTTTTCTTTAAATCCACTATTCTTTTTTCTCTTAGAGAAATAAATGGCTTATATAAAGGACAATGTGTATATGGTATATATGTTTAAGGCCTGCTTCAAGGTTGCTCTCAAGCTGAGCCAGAACTATCACTAGAAGAGTGAAAAGGGTACCCAGGACACAGAAGTCAAGGCGGCAGTTAGGGTGCTGGCAGGGTCAGCCCCTGAGAGTGAGTGCCTCTTTAAATTTGCGACACAGACGCCTGTGACGTCACCCCTGTCCAGGCCCTGCGATTGGTCAGGCCATCAAAGCCTCGCCCCTACACATCAAACACTGGTTCCTTAGGTAACGGCTGGGTACCATGACTACCACTCGGAAATAATCACCGCCGCCGCCACCTTTGCTGCAGAGGGCCACGGGAAGAGGCCGCAGACCTGCCTTCCCAACCGTATGTAGGCGAGAAGCCAGTGCTGATACTCCCACTATCCCACAATGTCCCACCGGGCCCCAGAGTGGAAGAGGGTGGAGTCTAATTCAAGAGATCTTGGGGCCAGCTGGGATGGCAGAGGCAACAGAGGCAGCAGGGGCAGGGGCTGGAGCGGCCCCTCTGGCTGTCAGGGACCTAGAGCAGCTGGCTCCCGTGAACCACCACTATGCTTTAAGATAAAGAACAATATGGTTGGTGCAGTAATTGGTCGCAGTGGATCCAAAATTAAAGCTCTAGAACAGTCAACAAACACTTTAATACACATCATAAAGGGGGCATCTGAGCAGAAGTAAAAAGTTTTGGTAACAAGGAAATGAAAGCAAAGGCCAAAGCAGCCATAGAGACTCTTATTAGAAAACCAGAAAGCTACAACTCAGAATCCAGCGTTACTAATGCTGCATCCCAACCCCCTATTGGAAGAAATGTAGGCAGAAATGACACTGTTAGAGAAGCGCGGCCATTGTTAGACTGGGATCGAATTAGGGCAGGCGGCCTGGAGAGGGAAGAGAGCAAATGGGCAGATCTACCACCAATTAAGAAAAACTTTTACATAGAATCCAAAGCAACAAGCTCCATGTCTGAAATGCAGGTGATTAACTGGAGAAAGGAAAATTGCGATGTAACATGTGATGACTTGAAAAGTGGTGAAAAGCGTCTCATCCCCAAACCCGCTTGTACGTTTAAAGACGCTTTTCGGCAATACTCTGATCTTTTGAAAAGCATAACAAGGGCAGGATTTAGAAAGCCAACACCAGTTCAATCCCAAGCGTGGCCAATTATTCTACAAGGAATAGATCTTATAGGAGTTGCACAAACTCGGAACAGGAGAAACGTTGTCCTATTTAATGCCTGGGTTTACTCATCTTGATTCTCAACCAATATCTAGAGAGCAAAGGAATGGTCCTGGGATGCTGGTTCTACACCCACTAGAGAGTTGGCTCTTCAGGTGGAAGCTGAATGTTCAAAGTACTCATATAAAGGTCTTAAAAGCATCTGCATATATGGTGGTCGAAATAGACAAGAACAAATAGAAGACATTAGCAAAGGTGTAGATATCATTATCGCCACTCCTGGGAGGCTGAGTGACCTACAGATGAATAACTCTGTCAACCTAAGAAGCATAACCTACTTAGTTATGGATGAGGCAGATAAAATGCTGGATATGGGATTTGAACCCCAGATAATGAAGATTTTATTGGATGTGCACCCAGACCAGCAGACTGTTATGACAAGTGCAACTTGGCCAGACACCGTTCATCGACTGGCACGTTCTTATTTGAAAGATCCTATGATGGTTTGTGTTGGTACTCTGAATCTCACTACCGCAAATACAGTGAAGCAAAATATAATTGTTACCACAGAAGAAGAAAAACGAGCTTTATCCAAGAATTCATAGAGAACCTGACACCCAACGACAAAGTCATCATGTTTGTCAGCCAAAGATATATTGCTGATGACTTATCAAGCGACTTCAATATCCAAGGCGTTTCTGCAGAAGCACTGCATGGCAACAGAAAACAGAGTGACCGAGAACGAGCATTAGAGGACTTTAAAAGTGGAAGCATAAAGGTACTGATTGCAAATGATTTAATAGCCAGAGGCTTTGATATTAATGATGTCACACATGTATATAATTACGATTTCCCACGGAATATAGAAGAATACCTCCACAGAGTAGGGCACACTGGATGGGCAGGAAGAATGGGCACATCAGTTACCCTCATCACTCAGAGAGATTCGACAATGGCTAGTGAACTGATTAAAATTCTGGAAAGGGCAAATCAGAGTGTTCCAGAAGATCTTGTACTAATGGCTGAGCAATACAAGTTAAATCAACAAAGAGGGACACAGAGAAACGATCAAGAAAACCTGGACAAAGACGCAAGGAGTTTTACTAATGTTTAAGTTGAAAAGTTGTACCAGGCTACTAGAGATTCCAGGCATGTTAAAGTTATGCAGTATTGAATATAGATAAGGAAGTATTGGAAACATACCAGCCATTTGAAGAGACAACTAATTCTTAAATAATACTGATAAACTTTCAATATTGTGTCTATTCCTTAATAAAAATAAGGCCTCCCAAATGAGAGAGTGAGAGAATTTGTGAAGAAAAAGCAAATGTTATATATTGGTTAAAGTTTAATTTCTTTTTTAAAACACTTTGATTTTAGGTTTAGGGGTATATGTGAAGGTTTAGTTACATAGGTAAACATGTGTCACAGGGGGTTTGCTGTACCTATTATTTCATTACCCAGGTATTAAGCCCAGTGCCCAGTAATAATCTTTTCTGCTCCTCTCCCTCCTCCACCCTCCCCCATAAGACACCAGTGTCTGCTGCTTCCTTCTTTGTGTTCATAAGTTCTCATCATTTAGTTCCCACTTATAAGTCAGAACATGTGGTATTTGATTTTCTGTTCCTGTGTTACTTTTGTAGTCTGCTATGTCCATTTGTCTTCTCTAAAACACTTGGCAGAAGACAACAATGGTGCTTTTCTAGCTTTCAAATAGTACTAAATTGAAGCATAGCTTCATGCTTATCCAGTCAAAATATTCTTTTTCCCCCCAGCAGTTGGTGCCACAACAATTCTTAAAGTTATATCCACTATCATTCTCCACTTTTTTTAGTTCATCAGAAAATAAATGCTAGATTTTTTAGAAGATTCCACGATTCTATTTTTATCAGAATGATGTCACCAACAGAGCAGGATGTCTGACTCACTGGGAATCAGTCTTTGTATGCATTTTGTCACTAACCCTTGGTTAAAATGCTGAGAAAATCGCTTGCCTTCTCTAGGCCTCAATTTCTCCACTCATTATATTAATTAATTTAGGGGTCCCTTTCACCTCTAAAATTCTGTGATAACTAAAACTGTATACGCCAGCCTTGTGTTAACACTTCCTTGTCTAATCTGGGGGAATTGCATCCTTGTATAATAAATTGAACAAAACAGTCCTTTTCAATGACAAGAAAGTGTATTCTGCATTTTTATTGATTTTGCAATGTAACTGGTAGGTTTTCCTTTTATTCTTTGTTTTTATTTTCATCAGGTTTTATTTTAATTCAGTTGGTCCTGGGAAGGTCAAAACCATATATGTATACGTATATCTGTGAAAAAAATTAAGGTGAAAGAAAAATTCATCTACTGGGAAAAACATTAAAACCAATCAAATGGCATTTTTGTCGTAAGAACCAATTTTAGTAAAACTCTTCCTAATTTTATTTATAATTCTACCTCTTATGCCTTATTTAGAAGCAATATGCTTCTCACATCTGCAAAAAGACATCCTCACAATGATGCTAAGTAAACGTTAAAATTCAGTGTTCATGAAAACATTAGAATTAGTTATTTCTGGCAAAATCGAGAAAAATTAAGGCACCAATCTTTTTTCCTCAGCCTGCCTCAGTTGTGACTACAAATAAGTCAGAAAATATGGGAAAGAAAGAAGTAAACGCTCTAGGTATAGGTATTTAAGGTTTAAAGTATGGACTTTAAAGGCTTTTTGAAATGTAGACCTCAATATCCCTTCATAAAATCAATAACAATGGTTAACATTTTTGAGTGATACATACCTGGCGCTTTATCTCACAATCTCTAATATTTTGTAAGAAACCCACTCAGAAGGTAATCTTACCCCTGTTTTGCAGAGGATGAAGCAAAGTCAGAGGAGCTAACTTGCCTAAGGTCCCTAAATCTGGTTAAAGAGAAATTAAGGTGTATTTTCACCAGGAAGTGCTTGATTCCAATATTTATGCATTTTTTAATTTCAGTATAGTAATTATGTGTAAAGCAATATGCTTGTCTTGAGATTCTCTATAAGTTCAGGTTTAGTGAAACAGAAAAGTGTGTGTAAATTTAATGCAAAGGCAATCTATAGCAGAACTATAATAGAAGCTCAAATGGCTTAGGGATGTTCACTCAGAGGAGAAATGATAAATGTTTAGCAAGTTAGACTATATGTTATTTTCCAGAGTTATTCTTAGGGGCAATGCTATATTTGTTTAAAAAAATGCAACAATTAAACCACTTCAGATAGTATATTTCCATCATCATGTTTAAGTAACAGTAACAGGAAAAATTATCACTCAATGTCTGTGAGTAAGAAAATGAGGGACATATGCATTTCTTCTACAAGAAAAGGCTGAAAAGAAGAACTAGTGTGTAGAGAAAGATAAGTAGAAGTAGAGCAGTGATTGTCAACCAACGGCGATTTTGCTCTCCAGGAGACCTTTGACAATATCTATAGACAGTATTGTTGTTACAACTATGGATGGGGTGTTAGGTGCTACTGGCATCTAGTGGGTAGACGCTAATCACCCTACAGTCTATGGGACAGCCCCATACAACAAAGAATTATCTGGCCCAAAACAATAGTTCTGAGATGGGGCATCCCTGAGACAGCATAAGAAAAACAACCAAAACCAACTGCATAGTAATTAAAAAGGCACTTCAAAGAAAAAAAATAGACGGTTTCTAAGCTGTATCTTGTGGGTTTTGCAGAAAAAAAGTATCCCTACAAGCTTACTGTCTTTGGTATGGTCTATATCACTGGTTCTCTACCAGGACCAATTTTGTCAATGCCTGGAGACAGACAGACTGGGTTGTTGTGTTAGTCCATTTTCATACTGCTATGAAGAAATACCCAAGACTGGTAATTTATAAAGAAAATGAGGTTTAATGGATTCACAGTTCCACGTGGCTGAGGAGGCCTCACAATCATGGCGGAGGGTGAAGGAGGAGCAAAGGCAAATCTTACGTGGTGAGCAGGCAAGAGAGCCTGTATAAGGGAACTCCCCCTTTATAAAACCATCAGATCTCATGAGACTTACTGTCACAAGAACAGCACGCAAAAGACCCACTCCCACGATTCAATTGCCATCTACCAGGTCCCTTCCGTGACACATGGGAATTATGGGAACTACAAGATGAGATTTGGGTGGGGACACAGCCAAAACCTTATCAGTTGTCACACCTGGTGGTGATGGTGGTGGTGTTGGTATCTCCTAGGTAGAGTCGGAGGATGCCACTAAACATCACACAATGCATAGGAGAGCTCCCTACAACAAAGAATTATCTGGCCTGAATGTCAGTAGTGTCACAGTTGAAAAACCTTGCAACAGATTAAGCAAAAATAAAAGCACAATCCTAGTTGCAAGAAGCCAAAAGTGGACTTTAAGAAGGAAAACAAAAAGACGATATTCATTTGTTGTGCACTTCGCAATATAAAACCCTCCACTGGCCACGCGTGGTGGTGCACACCTGTAATCCCACCACATTGGGAGGTCAAGGCAGGTGGATCACCTGAGGTCAGGAGTTAGAGACCAGTGTGACTAACATGGTGAAACCCCATCTCTACTAAATACAAAAAAATTAGCCAGGTGTGGTGGTGAGTGCCTGTAATCCCAGGTACTCAGGAGGCTGAGGCAGGAGAATTGCTTGAACCTGGGAGGACGAGGTTGCAGTGAGGTGAGATCGTGCAACTGCACTCCAGCCTGGGCAACAGAGTGAGACTCTGTCTCAGGAAAAAAAAAAAAAAAAAAAAAAAGACAAAAAAAAAAATAACCTCCACTAACTTTCCTTTCTTTGGTAGAATCTATATTTCTGAGCTGGAGGTGATTTTGCTCCCTAAGGGACATTTGGCAACATCTGGAGACAATTTTAGTTGTCCCAGCTAGGGGCCGCATTGCTACTGGCATCTAGTGGGTGGAAGTCAGGGATAAACATCTTATAATGCACAGGACAGTAACTTACAACAATGGATTTTTCAGTCCAGAATATATGGTGTTGAGGTCAAGAAACTGATTGGTTGCATTGATTGACCAACAAAGTTTTTGTGTCAGTAAACTGTGTTTCAGAAATTCCAAGAAATACTGAGTTCTACATACAAATTGGAACAGATGGAAAGCAAAGCACTGAATGTATGTAGGAGTCAAAGTATGAGGATTCAACTGACTTCAAAGTTATTCATAAGATTCTCAGCATGATAACTGACATTCAGTAGGCATTCAACAAATGTTGAATCCCTTCCCACGTTTCCCTCTCCCATAACCCACTATATAATGCTTGTTCACTACTCTGAGTGTTGCTCAGGCTTTCCCCCTCATTTGGAATGCCTTTTCTCTTTCCTCTCTGCCAAGACAAATCACATTTACCATTCTGGGTCCAGCCAAGGTGCCACATCTTCCCAAAGTTCCTATCTACTCTCCTTCATTTCAAAACTTCTCCAGTTACAGTTCTTGTTATCTAAGAATAATGTTGACAATTATACTATACTAGCTTGCATTCCTACAAAGACATCTTTAAAGAAATAAAATGAATTAAGAGAAATTGCACTATCAAGTATTTAAATACATTATCAAAAATACAACCATTCAAAGAGTTTTATCCCATGTGATTAACTAATCATGAGAGAACTGTTGAGAGCTAAATATGCATAGGAATCTAGTAGGCAATAAAGGTAGACAGTTTAAAATCAGTGAAGAAAGAAAAATCTACTCCAAACCAAATAAGTAAAATAAATAAATTAAAAATGCATAATATATAGCAGAACAATTGATCAACCAAAAAACTCCTCCTATTAGAAAATAATTCCCACTAGATTATTGGTTTTATAAAAAGCAAAAGAAGGTCAAGTTTATACAGAGAAATCATTTCTGATATCAATGCGGAAAATAATTTTTAAACATAAAAGCAACCACAAAAAATAAAGGTAAATATGAATAGGTTTGACAATGGGAAAGAAATCTTCTTAATGTCAAAAATACTATCAAAGGCAAAGGAAACACCAGAAATATAATTTAAAATATATAATGTGGTCATAGCTATTTATATTTTATATGCGGAACTTTTACAAAGAAAAAAATAAAAGATGAATAAATATGAGCAAAATGTAAAAGTCAACTTACTAGACAAGTGAACAACATATATATATATAAGTATTTGAGTTCTTTATAATCAAAGGAATTAAAATTAAACCAATTATATAACTTTTCTCTAGTAAATTGTGCTAAGATTCTTTTTTCTTTTTTTTTTTTTTTTTTGAGACGGGATCTTGCTCTGTTGCCCAGGCTGGAGTATAGTGGCACGATCTTGGCTCACTGCAACCTCTGCCTCCCCTGTTCAAGCTATTCTCCTGCCTCAGCCTGCTGAGCAGCTGGGACTACAAATGTGTGCCACCACGCCTGGCTAATTTATTGTATTTTTAGTAGAGACGGGGTTTCACCCTGTTAGTCTGGATGGTCTCCATCTCCTGACCACGTGATCTGCCTGCCTCAGCCTCCCAAAGTGCTGGGATTACAGGTGTGAGCCACCACGCCCGGCCAGATTCTTTTTGAGTACCTAATGCTACAAAGGATGCAGGGATATAAACACTGATAAATTAAAATTTGATTTAATTATATTCTGTGAAGGGATAGTTGAGATTATATATACATAATCTGTATATGTTTAACAGACTTTGGTTTGGTAATACTACTTCCAGAAATTTATCCCAAAGAGATAATCAGATATACATACCAATATTTATAAACAAGGCTATTTATCATAGTGCTATTTAACATAATTTTTTAAGCCTCGAGGCCTAATGATAGGATACTAGTTAAATTGCAGCATATCTGTTCTTGATTTGGAATAGCAGAAGTCATGTTTTTAACAAATATTTTTAAATATTAGGAAAAGCAGTTTATAGAATGATATCGATTGTTTTTAGAAAACTAAATTGGCCCATGTTATCTATAAAAACAAAAACATATGAAACGGACACACGTAGATACATACACACATTAATGATAGACACAGTTTTCTACATCATGGGATTATAGATAGTTTTTCATTCTTGTTGTTGTTTTGGTTTTTTTTTTTTTTTTTTTTTTTTTTTGAGATAGAGTCTCACTCTGTCGCCCAGGCTGGAGTGCAGTGGTGTGATCAGGGCTCACTGCAACCTCCACCTCTCAGGTTCAAGCAATTCTCCTGCCTCAGTCTCCCGAGTAGCTGGGATTACAGGTGTAGGCCACCATGTCTGGCAAACTTTTGTATTTTTAGTAAAGAAGAGGTTTCACCATGTTGGCCAGGCTGGTCTTGAACTCCTGACCTCAAGTGATCCACCCGCCTCAGCCTCTCAAAGTGCTGGGATTACAGGTGTGAGCCACCGCGCCCAGCCACTAGATGGTTTTAATCTTCATTTTCTAAAATTTCTATAAAATACTACTACTTTTATTATAATGAAAATAATGTCAAGTGTAATTTTTGAATAACTACTTCAAAAGTACCTTAATAATTAAATGACTGAAGAAATTAATTCAACTGGCATTGTATTTGAAGGTATTTAAAATACTAGCATCTCTTGTCTTTTCCCCCACTTGAATGTAAATGCCACTAATAAGAAACATCTTTTCTCTAACACTGTACCTTTTTTTTTAACTTTTCAGTTCAGGGGTACAAGTGCCAGGTTTATTAGATAGGTAAACTTGTGTCATGGGGGTTTGTTGTACAGATTATTTCATCACCCAGGTATTAAGCCCAGTACCCGTTAATTGTTTTTCCTGATCCTCTCCCTCCTCCCACACTCCTCTCTCCAAAAAGCGCAGTGTGCATTGTTCCCCTCTGTGTCCATGGTAACGCTGCGTCTTAAATGCTAAAAACAATGCCTGGAACATAGTAGGAGCACAGTAAATATCTGAACGAAAATAAGTACATTATTTTATTTTCATTCAGCAAGAGTAAACTTTTCTATTTCTGTTCCTTGTTTTGCCTGGTGACAATTGTTGGCCTACACCTCACCTTATAATAAGATAAAATATATGTTGTTTATGTCTTTTACACATGGCACCCGCATACGAGGGACACTTTTATCTCATCAGACAGACTAGGAGACAAATGCTCAGAAAGGCTGTATAGCTTTCCCACATTCAAAAAGCAGGTAAGTAGAGCTTGCTATCTCTGTGCTGAAAATTATAGGTTCAATGAAGAGCAAGCTAGAGTATACAGAAATATAGCAGAGATGAGAAAGACATTATTAGGGAAAGTACACAGATACCTCAGTTTATAGCAAAATAAGTACCCTATAAAGGTATTTTTCACACTATGCAATATTTTTACCACTCTTCTTTTCAGCCCTTAAGTGTCTCTGCAGCTTTCTTAGCACTAGAGAAACCTGCATGGTAAACTGAAAGCTTAAAATGAGAGATTTACAATCACTGAGTAATCAGACTTTTCACAAGTCCTTTTAAAATATTAGTCTAAATGGTTTGGTTGGATATCTGTTCACGCAGGCATTTAGTAAACTACAGAACCATGACAACAGTAAAAGAAAAGTAAGAAATAATCTGAAGAAAGACTACAGTAAAGCCTTCAGGCTGCTGGCTGGGGGAAGGGATAGGAATATTTGGGGCATGCAAGATAAGCAAAAGAACCTGCCAATGTAACAAGTCTCAATTTATAACTTCTAAAATCTGAATTTGTGGGAATAAAATTATGAAGTGCCCCATTAGCCATATTTAGGGTGGAAGACACTGGTGGTTTACCTACCCAGCAGCTACCCCCACCACCTTCTTGCTATGTCCCTTCCTACTTGCTGGCATAACCCACTTCCTATTATAGAGATTACAAAAGCTGGACGTTCACTCTTCTAGCCTCCCTTTCAGAATGAGCATGGGTACGTGACACAAAGCTGGCCTATGGCACTGACAGGAAAGTCTGCTTGGCAGTTTTAGAGGAAGATCTCTCTCCCCTTACAAACGGAGTCATGTGAGGTCCTTCCTGGTTTTGTACAGTTGTGTGAAGATGAGGCTGTGACAGTCATTTTTAGACAGTGAAGAGATAAATCTGAAGATGAATACTAGCATGCTAAGTCTGACCAAATGGAAATTTGGAAAGTAGCTGGATCACATAACTGTGCTGCTGAATTAAACTCTATGTGGCAGGTATGGAGGTGTGCAGTTCAGATCTCCATTCAAGAAAGAACTTGCTGATCAGCTGTGAGGAGTGCAGTTAGCTGACAGCCCCCAGCTGCAAACAATCCTTGGCAGCATTTGACCCAAGGCTAACCTCTTCCAGGAAGTCTCAGCCAATAGCTGAGCACAGTGAGACACCAGGGCCCAGTCATTTCTGCCCAGCATTGGAGTGTGCTTTGGGTCATATTTGCAGCGGAGCTCCCCTTTAGGCTCACCTTGATTTCTCAGAGCCTCACTGGAGTTTTAGGCTCTTCCTACCCATCCTCCTCTCTTTACCTTCTACTTTCACAGGTATCAGATCTGAGCTACAGTCAGAAGGATTTCTCTGACCTCCTGATACTTTTCCTCTTTATCTTGTATAGGTGTTACCCCCAGTCAATATTGAACCCAAGCAATATACCCAGGAATCCCCTACCTGTGAACTTTGTTTTATACAAAATAACAGATATCTTTATTGTTTAAGTCATTATTAGTTGAATATTGTATTACTGGCAGCCCAAAGTATTCTAACTGATAAATTGGAAAAATAGCCATAAAATACCTTTGTGGAGGCAGTGAATTTTCCATCATTGAGAAGAGGGTCCCATGAGGTGTACTTTATTTGGATGAGAGTTGACTATAATAAGCAAATTAAACTCTTCTCCTGATTGTTTATCTAATGGGGACACTGAAAACACAGGATTCTATAGGAAATTACTATAATTTTATAAAAATTGGAAGCATATCAAACAAGCCCAGCTTTTGAACAGTCAGCAGCAAACAGAGGAAGAAGTAAGAAACCAGCAGAATAGAAAACTTGAGCTGTAGTCATGAAGAGACCCAATATTAAGGTCATCTGAACCAATAGCTTTAACAGCATTCACACTTGGCTGCACCTGGACTACATCACTGGCTCTGACAGATTTGAAATGTAGCCAACCAGAGAAATTCCTGCAATCAACAGCCTAGAGGGGCTCGGGGTGAACAATTCTACCTAATGGAGATACACAGCTCAAAGCAATTGGAATCTTATGAACACAAGGAAAATTTTTTTCATATCCTTTTCATATAGAAGGGGAATATGCAGAGAGGAATTGATGGGCCATGTTTATTTTCCCACTTAAGCCTGAAAATCCAATTTAAAAAAAAATGAATATTTCTACAAGAATATTATGAAAGTCAGCAAAAACATTTCTCTCCCCTCCCTCCTCCTTTCCCTGTAACCCAAGTGCCCTTCCTTTAAAAAAAAAAAAAAAGGTAATTCAGAATTTCTTGGTGTATTGCTTGGATAAAAATCTATAATGAAGTGGAAAGATGAAAGGAAGACTGGTCTTCTCTCTTTATGCTGACTCCTGCATTTCACTTTCCAATTGCTGCTAGCTGTTCAGCGACTTTCAAATTCACAAAACTACCACAGTCTTCAATTCTGTGTGCTCCTCACAGCACATAAACAATACCAAAAGCCCATCATTGTTTTCCCACTCAATGTAAATGTTAGTCCCCTCTTCAGATCTCCTATCCTACTGCAAAATTCTGTTTCTTCTAGCTCTTCCGATGGGGTAAAATGTCTGCAGTGATGTTTACCCAGCTGAAATAAAGTCCATCCAATCTTCCTAAGCTTGCAATACCTGGTGAATTTTTGGCAGTAAGTATGCCAATGTGTTTTGGGGTCCTAATTAAAATTTCCATTGGAACCCATTTCTCATATTCAGCAAAATCCCTTTGAAGTCCAAACTAATTGACTTTATGCTTATGCCCTATGACAACCTATATGCCATTTTACATAAATGTTTTCATTTTCTCTGCAATCAATAAAGTTGGCATTGCCATATCCCTTCCCAGGCATTTCTGTTTCGTCCTCTTTGTAGGCCCTTCCTATAACACACACACTATTTTATAGTGCCTTCCCATGAAGTACCATATGACATTTCACTCTAATTTACCGTCTCAGAGATAAGAGAATATTAAATGATGGTAACCAAAAGGGATAAGTGTTTTCTACTTCTGAAAAGGGTCTCCTTACCCACCCTTCTACAACACATACACAAGTGTGCACACATATTACACATGCACACACTGTGTGTGTGTCCAGTTTTGCTAAGAACACAAAGCCTGCCTATAACCTCCTCCAAACCTCGTTCTGTCATTCAGAGCTCAGAACATCGTGCGCAGTATACAGAGTAAGCTGAACTTACCATTCATGTAGATAAGGGAAAAAGATCTCTCTCTCTCCTTTTCAGAAGACACCAGTTGCTGCCTCCAGATTCAAGCATAACATAACAGCCAAGGGCGTAGTCTTGGGAGTCAGAAACACCGGAGCGTGAGTCTCAGTTTGGCCACCTGCAGTCAGTTATATGAGATTGGGCAAGTTATATAAAGGCCCTCAGTCTTGGTTTACTCAGCTGTAAAATATGGATGGCGATTTTAACTTGTACTTCATGAAGAGTTAATGATATACATATAAAGCAACCAGTATAAAAAGCATTATATTCAATAGGTTTTTAAAACAGAAGATGGTAAGAAGAGATAATGGTACAGGTCAGTTCTACCTAGTTGTCACTCACAAATTATAAATGTTAATGTATCATAAATAAAAGAATTTCAAAAACATGCTCCTTTTGTTTTAGGAGTTGTTTCCATGGGGAGGACACTTATTTGGTCCATCTGTGGAAGACATATGTTCTTGACCTCTGCTTTTCTCTGCCTGTCTGCTTCATTCTCCTCCCTCCACAAAGTGCCTTTTGCTGTTTCTCCATGCCCACGACGGAATATGGCTGATTCCATAGCTCCCTGATCTACATTACTTCTTTTCATCCGGTCAATATAGATTAAGGTAGAATGTCTGGCTCCATGTTTATATTTCTGTATGAAAGAAACTGATTGGTCCACTTTGGATCAGATGTCTACTCATGATCCAATCAAGTGAGAGGGCTGGTGGTGACAGGGCCCTCTAACACAATCATAGCTGCTAGAACCTCAACCCTATGCTTGAGGGAAGGTAATCTTCAGAAAAAGGGGACTGTAGAAGCTATAGTATTACACTGGTTTTCTTATAAAGATCATATATATTTATTTTATGAATCTATTTATAACTTCTAGTGGTCATGCAGAGACTGTTAAATTTCTTTTGTAGCATTTCTTTGAAATACGAGAATTTTCATGCTATCTAGACAATTCATTGGTATATACATTATTATTTATTTTATCACATATTTTATCTACCCCATTCTTTCTGAAAACTTTCATACAATCATCTGACAAGCAAGAGCTACTTCTAATGAATTTTAATAACCATTTTCCAAGAAGGATAGCACTCACAATACTATTTATATCAACATTATCTACCAAGCCTATTCTTTATAAAATCTGAAGCTGTTCAATTAATAAACTTTCATATCTAAAATAAAACAAATCACACCACTAAAATTTATTTGCCCCCAAAACACTTTGACATGAATCTTAGTTTCACTATCATCATTATCATATTTAGATATTTACATTTAGCAATAAAAATACATGTTGACTTTTACACTTAAGACGTGGATAAGATGAAGCTATTTCTTGGCACTATTTATTTTTCATGTCATTCTAAACCACAAAGAAATTGATTTAGAATAACTCTCAAATATGACAGGTTTTTTTCTTATTTACCACATGTCTAATTCATTATCATTTCTTTTCATTTATCATTGATATGATATCTCAATATATCAGTTTTCTATGTTGAGATTTAAGTAGTTCATATAGAAAACTAAATAAATATTAATCATATTGGCTGCTTCAGAAAATATCTTAGAGTACAATATTGAATATGCTAGAAAATATTAAGATTGTACAAAGTATTACTTGAGGGTCAAAGAACTTAGAAAAGAAGGAAAATAAACGATTAATATGCGGTTAAATTTGGACGAAACCATTGGGGGAAGAATGGTTCAAAGACAAAATTTGCTGGTTCAGAGGAAATGTTTTATGGAATTTTTTTGCCAGATATGTCTTTTGCTATCATTTAGATGCCTCCTATTTTTTGTGAGATATTCAATCATACCAGGGCTAAGAATTGAAGTGTTTATATAGATCTGTAAACCCCAACACTAAACCTTAAAGCTTCCTAACTCAACCATAATTTTGTGTAAAGAAAAGAAGAAATGGCCAGGAGCACTGGGTTTTGGCCAGGGCCAGTGATCTCCGTTTACTGGAGTCAAGGCCCATTATTTATTCAGAAACCTAATTCTGTAGGCTGTCATGGCAAACCAGGATGCTTCTTAAGCACTCAGTAAGACCTACATGAGAAATTCGTGCTCTTGTGAAAAACCTAGTAGCAAAGACACAGCAACTAGCTGGACTTCACAAAGTAGCCAAAAGTTCTTCATCTATTGCCTTATGTAGCCGTAGCAAAATGGGAAATGGTGCCTGCGCAAAGCCCTATGTTTAGAGTGGTGACAAAACCTCTGAAGTAAGGGGTCTCTGGCAAGTATACACATCCAAGTCTAGCACCTATGTCCCGATTCATCTGACTCTGGAGTGTGCAAATAAAGCATTCACTATTTTGCCAGCAGTCCCACTATTTGACCACCTTGTATATAACCTGAAACAGGTCAAGACCCTCCTGGGATGTGACCAATCAATAACTAACCATTGTGACACTGGTGTCTAACCATGTTCCTGACACTATTGATAACAGAAATACTATAAAGCAGGGCTAGGTCTCTCTTCTGCAGCTTAGGTAGTGAAAAGCTTTCCAGCTTTGAAAGCAGAAAGATCTGTGTTCTACAGAAGTTCCATCACGTATTTATAATCTTTTTTTCTTTTTAAATAATGAAACATAAATAAAATGCTTAAAAAATAACAGGTATATACATCTAAATTTAGAGAATGTTAATACTTTGTCATATTTGTTTTAGACTTTATTTTGTTAAGAAGTTGAAGATTATAGAGATTTAAAATTCTATGTTATCCTATTTTCCTCCTTTGTACTCTAGAGATAATTACTCTCCTGAAGTTGGTATGCATCCTTCCTGTGTATATTTTTATGTTTACTATGTAGTATTGTTATTTATGTTCTGAATTTTATATAAATGGTGTCATGCCATACGAATCTTTCTGAAAATTTTCTTCGCTCACTAGGTGGTGAAATGTATTAAAGCTGATTTATTAATATGTAGGTCTGGTTCATCCATTTAAATTTGAATAGCATGCCATTCTATGGCTATTCAACAATTTATGTATCCATTACTCTATCCATGGACATGTTGGTTATTTGTAGTTTGGGGGTCTTACAACAACACTGTAGTGAATATTGTTAGATACGTTCCCTCGTGCATGTGTGCAGGAGTTTAATATGTACATTCCTACTTCCCTACAAGTGGAATTGTTAGGCTTTCTAACTTTCGCTGTTCTGATGAGTGTGAAATGGTGTTTTGTAGGGGTTTTTTTGTTGCTTGTTTGTTTGCTTTGCCCCAAGACAGAGTCTTGCTCTGCCACCCAAGCTGGAGTGCAGTGGCATGATCTCGGCTCACTGCAACCTCTGCCTCCTGGGTTCAAGCCATTCTCCTGCCTCAGCCTCTTGAGTAGCTGGGATTACAGGCATGCACCACCATGCTCGGCTAATTTTTGTATTTTTAGTAGAGACAGAGTTTTGCCATGTTGGCCAGACTGGTCTCAAATTGGCTGGTCTCAAACTCCTGACCTGGTGATCCACCCACCTCTACCTCCCAAAGTGCTGGGATTACAGGCATGAGCCACCGCACCTGGCCCATATTTTATAGTTTTAATTTGCAGTTTCCTAATTACCAGTCAGGTGAAACATCATCTGTTTATCAGCCATACAGAACTTTCATCTTGTAAATTGCCTATTCATAACCTTTACTCCATTTTCTATAGGGCTGTCTACCTTTTTCTAGTTGATTTATAAGTGTTCTGTATTTCTTCTCCATGTTAAGCCTTTGTCAATTACATGGGCTGCTAACATCTTTTTTACAATTTTTGGATAATCTTTCACTTTCTTTGTTGTGCCTCTCAATATAAAGAATGCTACCTTTTGTTAGCTCTAGGAATTTGGATAAACCATTTCAACTGTCAACATCTTCATTTATTCATTTATAAAATAAAACCGACAGTGCCTTATTTACAATATGGTTGTAAATAAAAATAATGATATAATAAATGTACAGGGATAAGCAATATGCAATAAGCAAGTAGAAGTTTTCTTCTTATGGCTCTACCCTCAAACAGAAGGGGAAACAGGGGCACACTACTATGCAAATACATTCACTGAGCTATGGTACGTCAAAAAAGACATCATATGGATGCTTGAATAGAAATGTTAGTCAACTAGATTATATTACTCACTCAATAAACATTAATATTTATTGAAACCTTCCTATGTACCAAGCATAGAAATAAAGTGTGATGCAAAACAGACCAATTCTTGTCTAAGTGGGAAGAGAGAGGGTGACAATAAGAAAACAAATTCTTATTTTCTGCAATGTCAGGATGAAGAAAGTTAAAGGTTTACGTGGAGATTACAAAATGATTGAGGTGTACAATTTCATATTGGGTGGTCAGAGAGGTCCCATCATGGAGGCACCTGAAGTAGAAACCCAAAAGAACTAAGGAAAGGACCATGTGAAGGAAGTACATGCAAAGACCCTGAGATGCTGGCATACTTGTCAATCAAGGAGAAAGAGGACGGTGTAGGGGAAGGGAATAGCAAGAGAGTGCAGGACAGGAATCCAGGGACAAGATAATGACTGTGGGGTGCACCACAAGGATTCTGCATGTTATTCTAGAATGGAATATCCCTAGAGGGCCTTGAGCAGAGGAGTGGCATGTTATAATTTATGGGTTTTTTTGTTTTTGTTTTTGTTTTTGAGACAGAGTCTCGCTCTATCACCAGGCTGGAGTTCAGTGGCACGATCTCGGCTCACTGCAACCTCTGCCTCTCAGGTTCAAGTGATTCTTTTGCCTCACCCTCCCTAGTAGCTAGGACTACAGGTGTGTGTCACCACGCTCGGCTAATTTTTGTATTTTTTTTTCTTTTTTGGCCAGGCTCACACCTGTAATCCTAGCACATTGGGAGGCTGAGGTGGGCAGATCATGAGGTCAAGAGATCGAGACCATCCTGGCCAACATGGTGAAACTTTGTCTCTACTAAAAAATAAAATAAAATAAAAATAATTTATGTTTTAAAAGTATCCATCCCACTACAAGATGGATAAAAGGCTGCAGAAGCATAGGAGAGTAAGTATGATGACCATGGAAGGCTGCCTTACTTGCATGGAAGATTTCTAAAGCCATTCTGGTCATATCCCCCAGTATTCAAAAATAAGCAGCTCTGAACTAAAATTTCAACTGCAGCAACTGCCATTATTTCTATTTACTCTTATTGGACAGTCCATATTTAATTCAGAACCTGGAAAAACATAAGAAATACTGGCAAAACAAATGACAAAATAGTGGTGAACTTGTTTACCTCTTGTTTGCACTGGCTAGTTTGTGCGTTTTTCTTTGGCCTAAAGAAATCAAGGCCTATTTAGAATTGTTACCGCCTGTAGATTTTTTTTTAAAGTATCAAATGGCTTGGCTACAAGCAGTGGTTTCTTCTTGATTTTTGGGGGGGATATCATTAGTTAGTGACATGGAGAGGTCATTCCTAACCTTCCCTCTCAAGAAATGTTGGCTATCTGATAATGAAATTTTCCCAATTATTTCTCTCTCCAAGGTGTTCTAATTGATTTTTCTCCCTGCTGTTTAGAATCTAAGGCTATTTAATTAATGGGTTTCTTCTACACAAATAGAAAAACTCAGTATGACCAAAGTCAGAATGGTCAACAGCTCAGCTCTTCCCCTGCCTCCCAGCTGTAACACCTTATTAAGACTGATTCCCCCAGCTCGCCTGCCAATCCACAGGTGCTTCACATTGTGTTTTCAAAGTTTCTGCTTCTGCATTGAAATTACCAGTTTTATTTCTTAAGAAATTATTCCTAAAGCAGGTCTTCCCAAATTTGGATGTGAAAATGAATCACCTGGAGATCTTGTTAAAATTTAGATTTAAACTCTAGATCTGGGATGGGGTACAGCATTATGAATTTCCCAGATGATGCTGATGTTGGTGATCTGAGGATCCACTTTTGTAGCAAGGTCCTCAGCTGAAGGCAACTACAGCTTTAAACATTAGTAAAATATATGCACAGGCTCCTCGACTCATGACAGGGTTGTCTTCCAATAACCCTATCCTAAACTGAAAATATCCTAAGTCAAAAACGCATAAGGAGTTTGTCAATAGGTAGTTTTTTAGTCCTTGCCCCCTTCCTCCCTCCTCTCTCATAGTCCCCAGTGTCTATTGTTCCTATCTTTACGTCTATGTGTATACAATGTTTAGTGCCCACTTTTAAGTGAGAACACGTGGTATTTGGTTTTCTGTGTCTGCCTTAATTAGCTTAGGATAATGGCCTCCAGCTGCATCCATGTTGGTGCAATGAACATGATTTCACTTTTTTATAGCTATGTAGTATTCCATAGTGGATATGAGTCATATTTTCTTTATCCAATCCACTGTTGATGAGCATGTAGACTGATTCCATGTCTTTGCTATTATGAATAGTGCTGTGATGAACATAAGTGCATGTGTCTTTTTGGTTGGAAGATTTTCCTCTGGGTATATGCCCAATAATGGGACTGCTGGGTTAAATGGTAGTTCTGTTTTTCTCTGAGCATCATTATTTGGTGACAGGGAGAGATCAAGCCTAAACTTTCAAGTTAAAAATCTGAAAACATATCTAAGTATGGTATACACAATAATAATTTACAATCTTGCATTAATAGCGTAAATAGTTATTTCCCCTATCATTTAAGATCTTTTTAGACAAGGGATAATCTTGCATTTGTCTTTGGTGGAATTTCTTTGAGGCCAATAGCTCATAATGCTGAATGTGTTCAATCCTCAACACGGGCTCTCAAGGTCTACTCTCAAAACCAGCAGCATTAGAATCACCTGGGAACTTGTTAAAATTCCAGATTTCGGGCCCCAGCTAAGAATCAGAAATACTGTTTATAGGACCCAGATATCTGCATTTGAACAAACCCTTCAAAGAATTCTGAATTTTGAGAACCACTGCTCTATAAGACCAGTTTTTTTTTTCATTTTTAAATAAAACATATTCATATGATTTTCTTAAATTCACTGTATAAGACTGATTTTTTAAAAGCCCCACAACCCCAATAAATTCAATCTGCAAAGTGTTTGGCACATATAAATAAATTAATAAATACAAATCTGGCATAAGGGGGAAGATTAGTATAGTTTTCCCCACAATTTACAATATAACTTCTTTCTTTACTAATGCAGCTGTTAGCTATTCATTGCATAAAGAAGGATTCACAAAATGTGACACAAACATTAACATTTAAAAATTTAGGCAATTTATAGCAAGTAGCAAGCTCTCAGGAGGCCAGTTTGATATTGCTTTGAGGTCCACTTCTCAATTTCTTATACAAAGAATATCTAGGCATCGTTCTTTTCTCATTTCAAAGTTTATTCCTCCTGGGAAGAATCCATTTGAACCATTTCTTCTGTATAATTGACTATTTATATGCAGCTATTACTGGCAAACTTTACCCTCTTGAGGGCCACTAACCATGCCTGGGTTACTTTTATGATGAAATGTTACCAGGAGATGAGAATCTAACTATGGAAAAAGTCCAGGCTGGTTTTCTTAAGACTTTCATGGGAAAATGTCAGCAGGTCCAAGCATGGGCCTACTTCAGTCCTGGGCTCCACCAAAAAAAAATCACTCATTACAAGTAATTGGTAAATTCTAACACATTTCTAAGTGAGAGAGTTCCCCTGAGTTTCTATCACCACATTTAGTGCTGGAAGCTATCTTAGAAATAGCTAGAAATAGATTCATGTCATCATTTAGAATTAGAATCTGTAATAGTTCAACATCAAATGCACTTCATAAATCACTAATATCCCTACACTGCATTTTTATCTAGACTTTTTTGAAAAGTTATATTTTATGTCCTAACTTTTGCTCACCTTTTACATTATGTGTTTTCAACATTTTTATCTGCTATATACCTATTCATTAAAAAGAATTTAATATCCTGAGCATTGACACATTAAATATCCTAACAAAGGGAGTAAATTAACTGCTTTTGTAAGAACAGAAAGAATAGTAATAAACAATTTAAGCAAAATTGCTAATCAATTTGCAATGGCTAACTTTATGTCAACTTGGCTGAACCATGGTGCTCAGATATTTGATCAAACATTATTCTGGATGTTTCTGTGAAGGTTTTTTTTGGATGAGCGTAACATTTCTTTTTTGAGATTGTATTAGTCCATGCACATATTGCTATAAAGAACTGCCCAAGACTGGGTAATTTACAAAGGAAAGAGGTTTAATTGACTCACAGTTCAGCATGACTGGGGAGGCCTCAGGAAACCTACAATCATGGCAGAAGGTGAAGGGGAAGCAAGGCACCTTCTTCGAAAGGTGGCAGGAAAGAGAAGTGCTGAGTGAAGGGGGAAGAGCTCCTTATTAAGACCATCAGATCTTGTGATAACTCAATCACTATCACAAGAACATGGGGAAAATGCCACCATGATCCCATTACCTCCACTTGGTCTCTCCCTGGACATGTGGGGATTATGAGCATTATAGTTCAAGCTGAGATTTGGGTGGGGACACAAAGCCTAATCATATCAGAGATTAACATTTAAATTGGTGAATTTTGAGTAAAGCAGATTACTCCCCATAATGTATGTGGGTCTCATCCAATTGGTTGAAGACTTTAAGAGAACAAAGACTGACCTCCCTCCAGCAAGAAGGAATTCAGCCAGCACAGTTCCTGAGGATTCAAACTGCAACTCATCCCTAAATCTCCTGCCTGCCTGCTTACCTCACCGGATTTTGGATTCACCAAGTACCCACAATCATGTGAGCGAACTCCTCAAAATAAATCTTGCGCTTGCTTGATCTCTCTCTCTGCCCCTCCATCTCTTCACACATACACACACACACACACACACACACACACACACACACACACACACAAACGCACCCATATCCTGTTGGTTCCATTTCTGCTGGAGACCAGGATGGAGTTTGCCTGGATCTACTGATCTGTTTGTTCTGGAATACATATATCTTGGAAGGTGAATCGTCAGACACTAGCTGCATAGACCATGTTTACAGAGATCCAGAGAGTCTGAAGACGTTTCTTATTTCTTTATATATTGGAGAACCCTTCCCCAAACCTTTTCATATCCTTTCTTCAAAAACCTAAATGATGTGCCTAAAATACGACATGGCATAATAAGGTATAATTAAAGAGATAATAGAAAAAAAATTATGTATACTTCTACATAAGAAATAGTAGCAATAATTTATATGTACAACCTTACCTTCTCTTTTGACACTTAATGAAAACCAGTCTATCAAGTTTACCTGATAGAATCCCCAAAGAGAAAATATTCCCTCTAAAGCAGTCATTCCTGTTGGGCTTATTTACTGATCCATGGGCAATGCTCCTCCCATAGAGAATTTCTTCCTGGAAAAAGAAATCTGCTTTTAAAAATAAGGTAGACTTTTATCTGCCTGGCATATCCTCAGCATGGACCAGCCTGAAGACAGGGTGATAAATGCACTAAATGAATCTGTAAGAACCTCCCTTCTCCTTCAATGTGGTGGCACTTAATTTCTTGGTTTCATATCTATTGCTGCCATGAAAATGGTCCCCGTCCTTCCTTGACACTAAAAGAAGTGCCCAGCAGTTCATTCAAGACTTTGCTCCAGCTACAGAAGTTGGGAAAGTGGAATTTTATCCTCTTGATATATGTTGCTTTAACTCTTAGTGAAATAAATGGTTTCTATATTACACATAATTATTAATATGCTAAAACTGGATTTTTTCTGAAACATCTGAAAAAGATTCGTAATTTGGATGATCCCTTATCATTTTGATTTTTCTTCACCTATGTTTAGGGAGTTCCATGTATTAAAAATTCATAAATATTCAGCATTTAGGCTGCAAGGAAAGCAGAGAAAAAACTAATATTCTGTTCCTCAAAAGTTCAAATTAGAGAAACGATGCTCAGTTTCCACACCAAGCAGCAGTATCAAGAGCTGAGTATTCATAAAAAAGCAACTGTCTCTAATATTCATAAATATTCATATTCTCAGAAAAGTTTAGGCTACGGGCTTTAATTTTGTGTTCCTTAAACTTGGAGTAGAATCTATATTGGCCTCTGTGTACAACTTAGGTCAGATCCCTAATAAAATTTCAAGTCCTTCCAGGATTGCGCCACAGAAGAGGGATTGGGAAATCATCAAATAATTCAGAAGCAAGAATGACAAAGATGAAAATAGGGTTGCAAAATAATATCTTTGCAGAGAAACAATTTGAAAACTGAGTAATAATTTAATAATCTACTTCAATTGCTGAAAATGATAACCAAGTAAGGCATAGTGACTCGATTTGAAATGTGGATCAGGCTAAAGTAGCAGTATTCAACTGCACACTAATGAATCAAGGTAGACATAAAAGGGATTTTCTCTCTAAAATAAAGATGATAAAACCTTAACATATACTGTAGAAGAATGATGAAAACTTTTCTATTGATTCATTGACACATTCACCCAGCAAATCTGCCTGGCTACGTGTTGTTACCTCTCTCTACTCATCTCCTCCTCCCTTTCCATTGCTTACTCGGCTCCTGTCTTACTGACCTTGCTCTGTCTTAAACCTCTTAACATATTTCTGCTTCAGAGCTTTGCAATTGCTGTTCCCCTCTGCCTGAAAATCTCTTCCTGCAGGAAGATAACCGGGGTCTCTTCCCTCTCCTCCCTTAAACATTTACTCTAAAACCACCCTCTCGGTGAAGCCTTCCCTGGCCACCCTCTCGACAGCTTCTATTACATTTCCCTGATTTATCTATCTTCCTTAGCACATAATCACTATATAAAATCAGTAGGTAATTTTAGGTAATACTCATTTAGGTATACATAATTTTAGTAGGTAATACCTAAAACTGAGTAGTAGTCCATTGTATGAATGTTTTAAGGATTTTTTAGCCAGTCATCTAGTGAAAAAAATGTGGATTGTTTTTAGCTTTTGCTATTACAAACAGCCTATATGAATAATTCTGAACAGTTTTTACTCTGAACATAAATCTTCACTTATCTAGAGTAAATGCCTAGAAGTGAGATTGCTAGGTCATATGTAAGTGTATGTTTATAAGAGACTGTTTTCCCAAGTGGTGGTAGGTAGTGGTAGCATTTTTCTTTTCTCTTTCTTTTTTTGCATTCCATCAGCAATGTGTAGACTTCTCATTTTTGGATCCTGGCCAGCACTCAGCATTGTCACCATTTTTTATTATGGCCATTCTAATGGGTGTGTAGTGGTATCTCACCATGGTTTGAACCTGCATTTCTCAATGGATGATGTTGGCCACCTTCTCATGTGAATTTTTGTTATCCTTATATCCTCATTGATAAAATATCTATTCGAGATTTTGCCCACTATTTTGTATGTGGCTTCTTTTGCTCAATGTTTTTTAGCTTTTTATGAAATAATTAAAAACTTACAAAAAGTTGCAAAAATAGGACATAGAGTTCTATAAATGCTTCAACCAGCTGCCCTCATTGGTGACATCTTATGTAACTATAGTACAACATCAAAACCAGGAAACTGACACTAGTAGAATACTCTTAACTAAACTATCGACCTTATTCAGATTTCACCAGTTTTTATGAGCATTCATTTGTGTGTATGCGTAGTTCTAGGCAATTTGATCCCATGTATAGGTTTTATGTCACTATTGACAAATCAAGATACAGACTAGTCCATCTCTGAAATGAAACTCCCTCATGCTACTGCTTTCTAATCTCACCAATCCCCCACCCTCCATTCTTGTCTTCTGGTAACCGTTAATCTGTTCTTCATGTTAATATTTTCTCATTTTCAGAATGTAATATAAATGGAAACATACAATATGCAACCTTTGAGATTGTCTTTTTTTTCCTGAAAATACTGCCTTTGAGATTCATCCAGGTTGTTGCATGTATCAATACTTTGTTCCTTTTATTGCTGAATAGTAGTCCATGGTATGGATGTGCCAGTTTATTTCACCAGTCACCCACTGAAAGACATTTGAGTTGTTTACAGTTTGGGAATATTATAAATGAAGATGTTATGAACATTCATGTACTGGTTTTTGTGTGAACATACGTTTTCATCTCTCTGGGAGAAATGCTGAGGAGAGCAATTGCTGATTTGTATGGTCAATGTGTATTTAGCTTTATAAGAAACTGCCAAAATATTTTACAGCGTGCCTGAACTATTTTAGATTTCCAATTGCAATGTAAGAGTGGTCCGATTTCTCTGTATCTTTGCTATCATTTGGTTTTATCACTTTTTTTATTTTAGCCATTTTAATAGATGTGTATATTGTGGTAGTTTTAATTTGCATTTCTCTAATGGTGAATTATGTTGAATATCTTTTCACCTACTTTTTTGGCCATCTGAATCTCACTTTTTTTTCTGAAATGTCTGTTCATGTATTTTGCACATGTTCCAATTGAACTTTTTAGAGTTGAATTTTGAGTATTCTTAATATGTTTTAGCTATCAGTTCTTTATTGTACATATGACTTTCAAATACCACCTCCCAGTCTGTGGCTTGTCTTCGTGTCCTCTTAACAGGATCCTTCACAATAAAAATGTTTTTACAGTTGAATAAGTCCAATGTATCAACTTTTTCTTTTATGATTTATACTGTTGTCATCTCTAAAATCTCTTCACTTAGCCCTAAGTCCTGAAGATTTTCTCCTATGTTTTAAGGGTTTTATAGTTTTGCATTTAAATCCCTGAAACGTCTTAAATTTATTTTTGTATGAGAGGTGAAGTTTACATCAACGTTCATTTTTTTCTTACCTATGGATGTCCAATTTTTTCAGCATCATTTGTTGAAAAGACTATCCTTCCTCTATTGAAAAGGATTTTTGCACCTTTGTACAAAAGTACAGTTCGCTGTACTAGTGTGGATCTATTTATAGATTCCGTATTCAATTCATTGTACATCCTTCCACTAATAGCATACTGTCTTGATTACTGTAGCTATATAGTAAGCTTTAATTTCTTCTTTTTCAAAACTGATTTAGCTAGTCTGGCTCCTTCGCCTTTCCGTATTAATTTTAGAATAAGATTATCTATAAAAAAAAGTTTTTCTGGGAGTTTGACAATAACTGTGCTCAATCTAGATTTAGAAAGAATCGATATATTTATTATCTTGGGTCTTCTGAATCCATGAATACTCTTATAGTTGTTCATTTATTTAGATCTTCTTTTATTTCATTCAATAAGTTTTTTTTTTTTTTTAATTTTATTTTAAGTTCAGGACATGTGTAGGAAGTGCAGGTTTCTTACATCGGTAAATTTTCTAATTTTCAGCACTCAATCTGCATGTTTGGTTAGATTAATACCTAAGTATTTGATATTTTTGGAGCTATCATAAATATATGCATTTTAAATTTTTTCTTCCACATGTTTATTTCTAGCATACAGAAATATGACTAATTTTTGCATGTTGTTCTTATATCTTGCAACCTCACTGGCCTTGCCTTCTAAGAGTTTTGCAAATTTAAAATTGTTTGTTTTCTTAATGTTCACTTATTACAATTATTTAATTATTCTGAGTAGAAATTATTTGTTAGATATGTAATTTGTAAATATGTTCTTCCAGTCTTTAGCTTTCCTTTTCATTCTCTTAACAATGTCTTTCACAGAGCAACAGTCTTTAATTTTGATGAAGTCCCCTCTGTTAATTTTTTTTCTTTAATTGTTCACACTTCTGGCGTTTTGTCTGTGAACTCTTTGCCTAATCCCAGGTTACGAAAATTTTTCTCCTATATTTTCTTCTAAAAGTTTTGTAGGGGAGAGAGATCCAAGATGGCCGATTAGCAGCAGCTCAGGATTGTAGCTCCCACTGAAAGCACAGAGAGTGAGTGGACGCCACATTTTCAGACAAATTTTTATTGCCCACGGACCAAGAGATTCTTGGCGGAGGAGCCCACGGGTCGCCAGCGCGACTCTTTTGGCCGGCGCGGCAGTTTTGCAGGCGCCCCGGCGCGGCGGTGCTCAGTCCGGAGTATACGGGACTGAGTGCCCTTTGGTTGGCGTTTGGAGCTCCGGGAAAGCCGAGTCTCCCATTGAGCTGATTAAAAAGTGGACTGAAGTGGGGAACCAGACCGGGATATTCCTGGGCAGAAAAGCGCCACGAATCTTAACGCCGCTGTTTCAGCCGGCGTAGTGGGTCGCCGCAGGGGAAGGCTGGTACCCCCTCCACAAAAAATAAAAATAAAAACAGCAGTTGGAACTGCTGAGGATTGAGAGTTTCACAGCAAGTACAGCTGAACCCGGGAAGGTCCAGCTCTGTGGGGGAGAGGGCGTCTGCCAAAGGAAAATTAAGAAATAGAAAAAACCTTATCACCAACAAGCTGGACGTCCACTAGCGACCTAATCTGAAAGTCAGCAATTACACAGACGACAGGTGGATAAATCCACAAAGATGGGAAGAAACCAGCGCAAAAAGGCTGAAAACACCCGAAATCAGAATGCCTTTCCTCCTGCAGAGGATTGCAGTGCCTCATCACCAATTGAACAAGGCCTGATAGAGAATGGATGTGAGGAATCAATAGAATCAGGCTTCAGAAGGTGGATAATGAGAAACTTCTGTGAGTTAAAAGAACATGTTCTAGCCCAATGCAAGGACACTAAGAACCTTGAAAAAGGTTTCACGAAATGTTCGTGAGAATGGACAATTTAAAGAGGAATATAAGTGAATTAATGGAGCTGAAAAACACAATACGAGAACTTCGAGAAGTATGCACAAGTTTTAACAGTCGAATTGATCAAGCAGAAGAAAGGATTTCAGAGGTCGAAGACCAACTTAACGAAATAAAACGAGAAGACAAGATTAGAGAAAAAAGGGTAAGAAGGAATGAGCAAAGTCTCCAAGAAATATGGGACTATGTGAAAAGACCTAATCTACGTTTGATAGGCGTACCTGAATGTGACGAGAGAATGAATCCAAGCTGGAAAATATTTTCAGGATATTATCCAGGAAAACTTTCCTAACCTAGGAAGGCAAGACAACACCCAACTCCAGGTAATACAGAGAACACCACAAAGATATCCCTCAAAAAGAGCAACCCCAAGGCACATAATCATTAGATTCATCAGGGTTGAAACAAAGGAGAAAATACTACGGGCAGCCAGAGAGAAGGTCAGGTTACCCACAAGGGGAAGCCTATCAGACTCACAGCAGATCTCTCAGCAGAAACCCTACAAGCCAGAAGAGAGTGGGGGCCAATGTTCAACATCCTTAAAGAAAAGAACTTTCAACCCAGAATTTCATATCCAGCCAAACTAAGTTTCATAAGTGAAGGAAAAATAAAATTTTTTACAAACAAGCAAGTACTCAGAGATTTCATTACCACCAGGCCTGCTTTACAAGAGCTTCTGAAAGAGGCACTATATACAGAAAGGAACGACCAGTATCAGCCATTCCAAAAAACCCATCGGTAAGCTGCATCCAGACCCATCTCACATGCAAGGATATACAGAGACTCAAAACAAAGGGATGGAGGAAGATTTGCCAACCAAATGGAGAGCAAAAAAACAAAAAAAAGCAGGAGTTGCAATTTTCATCTCTGATAAAATAGACTTTAAAGTAATAGAAACCAAAAGAGATAAGAAGGACATTGTATAATGGTAGAGGGATCAATGTAACGGGAAGAGCTAACGACCCTAAGTCTATGCGCACCCAATATAGGAGCACCCAGATATATAGGGCAACTTCTTGGTGACTTACAAAGAGACTTGGACTCCCACACAATAATAGTGGGAGACTTTAACATTACATTGTCAATATTGGACAGATTAATGAGACAGAAGGTTAAGAAGGATACCCGGGACTTGAACTTAGACATCGAACAAGTAAACTTAATAAACATTTACAGAACTCTCTACTCCAAATCCACAAAACATACATTTTTTTTTCAGTAACACATCACATTTACTCTAAAAGTGACCACATGGTTGGGAGTAAATCACTCCCCAGCAATTGCATAGCATTTCATAGGTTTAAATGAAATATTGGTTGGCTGTTTGTTTGTTATTTTCCTCCCCTTATTCCTTCCTGTCTCCATTGTATAACACAATTATTAGTATAAAAAAGCTTTTAATATCCATTTGTAGACTGCATTCTAGCCTGGGCAATAGAGCAAGATTCCCGTTCTCTCTCCCTTTTTCTTCTTCTTTTTCTCTTTATTTCTTTCTTTTTTTCTTCCTTCTTTCTCTTTTTCTCTTTTTTCAAAAAAAAGAAAAATAGGAAAAAAGAAAAAAAAGTTTTGTAATTTTCTATTTTACATTTAGGTCTATGCTTCATTTTAAGTTAGTTTTATAAGATGGGAGGTTTATTTCAAGTTTCATCTTTTTGCATATGGATGTCCAATAGTTTCAATACCATTTGTTAAAAAGGGTTTTCTTTCTTCATTGAATTATTTTTTGCACCTTTGTCAAAAATCAATTGGCCATATTTGTATGGGTCCATTTCTGGACTCTACTCTATTGCATTGATCTATTTATCTGTTTTTGAGTCTAACTGACATTGCCTTGATTACTGCAGCTTTTTTATATTTCTTAAAAATGAGTAGCATATTCGCTTCAACTTTATACTTTTCATTCAGATTTATTTTAGATATTATAGTTACTTTGCCTTTCCCTACAAATTTTAAAATCAGTTTGTCTATATCTACTCTGATTGGCAGCCTCTAAGATGCCCTCAGTGTTTCTGCCTCCTGGTGTTCACAGCCTTGTGTAATTTCTCCCCCAAGTAACTCGCTTCTCAAACAGAATTCAGCAATGTTGAGGGGATGTTACTTCCATGATTAAGTTTAAAAAAGAGTGTATCTGCTGTCTTGACAACAGACTCTCTCTTGCTAGCTTTGATGACACAAATTGGCATGTTGGAGGTCTCACGTTAGAGAAATGAGAAAGGCCTCTAGGCAACAACCAAAGAGGAACTGAGGCCCTTATTCAAATAGCTCACATACAACTGAATCTTGTTAATAAGTACATGACCTTGGAAGTGGATCCTTCTCCAGTCAAGAGTTAAGATTAGCCCAGCGTGTATCTTGATTGCAGCCTGTCGGAAATGTATGATGGGAATCCATGTCCAGATTCCTGACGCACAGAAATTGTGAGATAATAAACGCATATTGTTTTAAGTCACAACATTTTGGGGTAATTGAATATACAGCAGTAAAAAATTAATATATCCACAAAAATTTCTGCTAATATTTTGATTGAAATTGTGTTAAATATACAGATCAATTTGGGAAAATGGAGATCTTTACTATGTTGAGTCTTCGAATCCATGAACACAGAGTCTCTTTATTTATTTATTTATATCTTTGATTTCATTGATCAGCATTTTGTTTTCAGTATACATATCTTTTACATGATTTGTTATATTTATACATACATATTTCATTTTCTGGAGCTATTAAAAATGACATTTTTCACAAATTTTGGTTTTCTAATTATTTATTGCTAGGACATAAAAATATGATTTTGTGTGTGTGTTTTGACCTAGTAGCCTATGACATCATCAAGCTTATGTATTAGTTCTGGGAAGTTTTTTATAGATTCCCTGGGCTATTCTTCCTAAACAGTGATACCATTTTGGAACAGAGACAGTTGTATTTCTTCCCTTTCAATTTATATACCTTTTATTTCTTTTTATTTCCTATACACTACACAGAATTTCCAGTAGTATTGAATAGGAGTGGTAGAGTGGACAT
Organism: Ateles fusciceps; assembly: GCA_036589455.1. NCBI lineage: Eukaryota > Metazoa > Chordata > Mammalia > Primates > Atelidae > Ateles > Ateles fusciceps. The sequence continues at coordinate 241,985 of JAZHEH010000977.1, read as the reverse complement.
GTTTGTCTTATTCCCGATCCTTTATCAGACTGAGTACACGTCCTTCTATTTCTAGTTTGCTGAGTGTTTTTCTCATGAATGGATGTTGAATTTTGTCAAATGCTTTTTCCATGTCAAGTGATATAACTGTGCTTTTTAAATTTTTTAGATTGTTAATATGATGGAATTCATTGATTAATTTTCAAATGTTAAGTCTTGCATTCCTGAAACATAGCCCTTTTGGTTGTGGTTTATTATTCCTTTCATACATCGTTGGATTTTATTTTTTAATATTTTGTTGGGGATTGTTAGATCTCTAGTCACGAGGGGTGTTAATATGTACTTTTAGTTTTTCATTTGTACTGTCTTTGTATGGCTTTAATATCAAGGTAATGCTAGCCTCATAAAATCTATTTTAGAAGAAAGTATTCTCAGCCAGGCACGGGGGCTCACACCTGTAATCCCAGCACTTTGGGTGGCCAAGGCAGGCAAATCACGAGGTTAGGAGTTCGAGACCAGCCTGAACAACATGGTGAAACCCCATCTCCACTAAAAATAAATTTTTTTTTTTTTTTAAATTAGGCAGGCGTGGTGGCGCATGTCTGTAATCCCAGATACTCAGGAGGCTGAGGCAGGAGAATCACTTGGACCCGAGGGGCAGAGGTTACAGTAAGCCGAGATCGTGCCACTGCACTCCAGCCTGGGTGACAGAGTGAGACTCTGTCAAAAAAAAAAAAAAAAAAAAAAAAAAGGAAGGAAGTATTTTCTTCCTGCAATTTTCTGGGAAACATTTTGTACAATTGGTGCTATTTCTTCCTTAAATGTTTGGTAAAGTTTGCCAATGAAACCATCTTGGCCTGTAGATTTCCTTTTTGGAAAAATTTATTACTTCAATCTCTTTAATGATTATGGGACTATCAGGTTATTTATTTCATCTTCAGCAAACATTAATATGCAACTTGTAAGTTTTGAGAAATTCTCCATTTCCTGTAAATTGCATTTTTATAATTGTTCAGAGCATTTCCCTTATTACCCCTTTAATGTATGTAGAGTATGAAGTGAAATCTCTTCTTTCATTCCTCGATATTGGTGATATGTGTCTTTATTTCTTAGTAAGTCTTACTGTAGTTTTTATCAATTTTATTCATCTTTTCATATCAACTATTTCATTAATTTTCTTTATTTTTTGCTTTCAATTTTATTGATTCTTCCTCTTAGCTTTGTTCTTCTTTCCTTCTAGTTGTTTTGGGTTTATTTTGCTCTTTCTTTCTAGTTTCATAAGATGGAAACTTAGGTTACTGATTTTTGGAGTTCCCCTCTTCTCTAATATAAGCATTTAATGCTAAAATTTCCCTCTAAGTACTACTTTACCTGAATCCCACAAATTAGTTAGGTTGCATTTTCGTTTTTGTTTAGTTCAAAATATTTTCTAACTTCTCTTGAGACTTCCTCTTTGACTCATGAAGTATTTAGGAGTATGCTGTTTAAATTCCATGACTGGAGATTTTTACCCTTATCTTTCTGTTATTTATGTATAACTTAATTCTTTTATTGTTAGAGAACAAATTGACATGTCTTTCATGATTTCAGTCTTAAAATCTGAAATTTTATTCCCTATGATACATTCTATCTTGATAAATGATACATTTCGGAAGAAGCTGCATTCTCCTGCTGATTGGTGGAGTGCTCTGTAAATGTCAATTATACCCTGTTAAATTATGATGTTTTACATTCTTCTATAACTTTGTTGATTTTCTTTCTGAATTCTATCAATTATTGAGAGAAGATTTTATTGAAGTCTCCAGCTGTAATTGTGGTTTGTTTTCCATTTTTCCTTCATTTTTTTACTTCTCTGTTCCTTCTTTTTCTGTCGTCTTTAGGTTGTTTTAACTTTTTAGTGTTCCATTTTAATTTCTCTATTTTTTACTTTTTTTTTTTTTTTTTTTTTTTGAGATAGAGTCTTGCTCTGTAGCCCAGGCTGGAGTGCAGTGGCATGATCTCGGCTCACTGCAACCTCCGCCTCCCAGGTCCCGGTTCAAGCAATTCTCCTACCTCAGCCTCCCAAGTAGCTGGGGTTCCAGGCATGAGACACCATGCCCAGCTAATTTTTGTATTTTTTAGTAGAGACGGGGTTTCACCATGTTGGCCAGGCTGGTCTTGAACTCCTGACCTCAGGTGATCCACACGCCTCGGCCTCCCAAAGTGCTGGGATTGCAAGCGTGAGCCACCATGCCTGGCCTGTAGTAGTCTTGTATAATTTTTGAGTGGTTGCTATAGGAATTATAATATTTATACTATACTTACTGTTGTCTACATAGAATCAGTATTTTACCACTACAATTCGTCTGTAGAAACGTTTTCACCTTATAAGTCCCTTTACTCTGCTTCCTTTATGTTTGTAACTCTCTTATGTATAACACTGACTAATATTAAAAACCTATCAAGCATTATAGTATTTGCTTTCATTTATCAAAAAAATTTTAAATAATGCAATAAAATAATGACAGCCAATGATACTTACTTGGATATTTGCAATTCCTCTCTTTCTTTTCACTCCTAATGTTGTAAATTTCTTTTCTGGTATCATTTTCCTCTTTCTGAACTCTTCCCTTAGCAATTCTTCCAGAGTAGTTCTGCTGGCAAAAAAGAAAAATCTCTTTACTCTTCATCTGAGATTGTCATTATTTCTGAAGAATTGTTTTTGCTTGATGTAGAATTTGGGGTTGATAATTCTCTTCTTTTACAACTTTGAAAATGCTGTTCCAATTCCTTCTGCCATCCATTGTTTCTAATAAGAATTCAGCTCTTGGTTGAATCATTATTCTCTAAAAGTAATGTGCCTGGCCAGGAGTGGTGGCTCACACCTGTAATCCCAGGACTTCTGGGAGGCGAGGTGGATGGATCACCTGAGGTCAGGAGGTTGAGACCAGCCTGGCCAACATGGTGAAACCTGGTCTCTACTAAAAATACAAAAATGTACCCAGGTGTGGTGGCACACGCCTGTAATCCCAGCTACTCAGGAGGCTGAGGCAGGAGGATGGTTTGAACCTGGAAGGTGGAGCCTGCAGTGAACCAAGATCACATCACTGCACTCCAGCCTGGGTGACAGGGTGGACTCCATCTCAAAAAAAAAAAAAAAAAAAAAAAGATAATGTGCTATATTTTTCTCTGATTTCTTTCAAGATTCTTTATTTAACTTTAGTTTCCAGCAATTTCATTATGATGTGTCTGGGTATGGATTTCTTTGGGTTTATCCTATTTTGGGATGCACTAGACTTCTTAAATCTATAGTATTGAATCTATAGTAGGTTCATGTCTTCACCAAATCTGGGAAGTTTATGTCCATTGTTTTCTCAAATACTTTTTCTGCATATTATTCTCTCTGCTTTCTTGAATTCCAATGACCCAAATGTTAGACTTTTTGTTATTATCCCATGGGTCCCCAAGACTTTCCATTCTTTTAAAGTCTTTTTTGCTCAAGATGTTCAAATTGGATAATAAAATTTTTACTGATGTATCTTCTGTCATTTTTTCTTTTTTTTAATTTCTTTTTTTTAAATTTATTTAACTTTAGGTGCATACTATATCTGGCATTTTTCCCATGTTTTCAAATTCACTGATTTTCTTTTCTCTCTTGCCTTGATTCTGCTGTTAACTTCTGGTGGTTTTTCTTTTCTTTAGCTTTGGTTATTTTATATTTCAATTCTAAAAGTATCCACATGGTTCTTCTTTATATTTTCTGTTTCTTTGCTGAGGCCTTCTTTCCATGTTCTACAACAGCGTTCATCCTTACTTATTTGAAGCATTTTCACAATAGCTACTTTAACGTCTTTGTCAGAATGTTCCAACAATTATATAATTTCCGTGTTGGTATATGTTGACCGTGTTTTCTCATGCAAGTAAAATGATCCTCATATACTGAGTAATTTTTCATTATATCTTGGACATTTTGAATATCATGTTATGGGCCTCTGGATCTTGTTTAATGGAGAATGTTGATATTATTGTTTTAGCAGGTAATTGACCCAGTTAGGTTGAGGCCACAAGTTCTTTCCAGCCTTCTGCTGGCTACTTTCAATGTCAGTTCCAATTTCAAAGCCTTTTCAGTGCTCATTGGATCTGTCCCTCATGTACACCACCAAGTGACCAGTCTGTGCCCTAGGCAGCGGTCTATTCTGCTGCATGGGTCCCATGTGTGCATGCACAGCCATGGGCGAGTTTGAGAGTTCATCAAGAACTTTAAGAGGTTATTTTCCCAAACCCTTCCCTCTCCGACATCTCCCCAGGACATGCTGGTTCCCTGGGGCTCTTGTTTGTGGTCCTCCAGCCAGAAATCTGAAGCTTTATTTACCTTACCTTGGTGCACATTTCCTGCCACCTGTGCTGTGTTTAGGGACAAGTGACCAGAAGACAGAGAATGGAAAATTTCAATAGGAGTTTGCCCCACCTTCTTGGGATCTCAGCTTCTCCCATCACAGAGAAAGATTCTCCTCTCTCAGTGTTTCAGGGTACTGTAGGTTGTTTTTCTCTATTACATCTCCCTCCTCTGCTGCCATTGGATTGCTTGGGCTGAGGTGTAAGAGAATAGAGAAACAAACAAACAAAAAAAGAGTAGATTTTCCAGCTCTGAGCATTAGAAGACCATTTTCCTGCTTCTAGAGCCAGAAGTAGAGGTCTTCCTCTGGAGCTTTCTCTCTTTACCTCAAGCCTGATTCCAGGTTCCAGGTTGCATTGTCTTCATGCTGGTGGATACTGAAGGAAAAATGGGATAAACTCACCGCCATTTCAGTGCTCCTTTTTTTTTTTTTTTGTGGGTTTTTTTTTTTTTTTTTTTTTTTTTTTTTGAGACTGAGTCTTGCTCTGTCGCCAGGTACCAGGCTGGAGTGTAGTGGCGCGATCTCGGCTCACTGCAACCTCCGCTTCCCGGGTTCAAGCAATTCTCCTGCCCCAGCTTCCCGAGTAGCTGGGACTACAGGTGCCTGCCACCATGCCCAGTTAATTTTTGTATTTTTTAGTAGAGATGGGGTTTCACCATGTTGGCCAGGATGGTCTTGATCTCTCTCCTCGTGATGCTACTTTTAATTCTTGTCTTCTTTCCCCTTTTGCCTCCTACTGTTTATATTTCACAACCCTCAAATACCTGCTCCATGCATTCGTTCCAACTTCTACAGCCATATTTACTGGGAGACACAGAGTGAAGTTTTTAGTCTTATCCAGTACCAGAGACCCCAGATATTTTATAGTCTTTGGCTATTTGCTTAGGATTTGCTTTCTAATGAGTTAGATTGGAAAGCCTGTGAGATCATGGATTGGGTCTTTTTGACTAGTACAACTCTAGCCTGGTACATAGTAGATGCTTAATACCATTTTCGGTGAATAATTGATTCAGTGACTAAATGAATAAATGATTAATGTTGGGTTATTAGTTTTTCAAATTCTAAAGCTATTGATTCATTTTAAGTAGTAATTCATAATTTTTACTTCTACTTAACTAGACAGATGTAATACCTTATTAAGACTCATATTTAATTCATATGTGTAGTTGTAGCTACACACAAAAAAATTTTTTACATTTCTTATGGAAATACTCAACTATAGTAAAGTGTAATTTCATCTGTTGCGGCTCCTACTGAAAATAACTGATAATTTTAACTACAGTATAATTTATGTTCAAAAAGTATAATAACCAACAACATTTCAGCTAAGCAGGGGAAAAATAATATTAGTAGACCTTATAAAAGCTATTTAATACCTAAAACTTAATCTGTTCTCTAAGTGACAAATGCTTTTCTCTTTCCTTGTGTACAGGAACATGCTCACACCATCACAAACTTAGAGATAGACTTTGGCAGGAATCTGCCCTGTCTTTTGGGTTAAACAGACATTCCAATTAGTCAGCAGCTGGATTTGGGCTCCTTATCATGTGACCTGTGTGTGACAGCCATTTTGCACGATGACTTCAGCTTCTTCAGTCTTGAGCTGTAGCAAGAAAGGAGTAGGGCAATTGAAGTGTTTTGTAAAATACTGCTGCTATCATCAAAGAAATTTAATAGATTCATAGGCTGTTACAAAGCCTATATATATTTCACACAGAAGGTCATGATAGTAATTCCTAAAGGACTCTGTCTTTCCTTTATGAAGTCTCTTTTTCCCCTCAGTCACACAGAGAGAAAAACACAGCATGAATAGAGAACATACACTTTGCTCCAAAAGGCAGTTCCTAAGACACAGCTCATGGTAGGTTAGTAAAGGTTAGGGCTTTATTTTTTTTTCTTCATTTCAAATTTTAAAATGTCACAACAAAAAGTATTACAGCAACTTACAAATAACAAAGATGATCTAATGTCAATGGGTAAATGGGGTCTGGGGGGCGAGATAGGGCCACCAGTAACTATAATTTCAGGCTGCTCTGTAGTGTTATGCTCTTATGCTTTCTATCCAAGGTGACTGATATAATTGGATTATTATCTGAACAGAGTCTAGAGAGATTAATAAAAAATAAATGCTGCCTTTTCCACATGATATATTTCCTCCATTGAATTTAAAAACTCGTTTCCATAGTTTTCTTCTTCTGAGAACCTTAGAAGGTTGATCGTGGGCTTTCTGCTAGGTCAAATTCTACTGTCCATGCCCCTAACATTGCACGACAGTTGCCTTTCTCAGGCCTCTGCTCTGAACTACTCTTACCTAGAAACAGTTATAAACTCATAGTGTGTAGGCAAGTACTATCTTTCCAGAAAATCATGAAGTTTCACTGTATATCTAATTTTAATGCCAATAATGGCTTTCCTGAATGAGGAGGGCCAGGTGATCAATAGCAAATTAAGATACAGAAAAAAGAAAAGTTTTATAGCACATTGCATGTGGGTCAAAGAAGCTACATATTTGCTATCCAAATGCTTGACCGCAAATCAGAACATCTGGGTTCTAGTATGAACTCTGCTATTGATCTATAACTCCAAGTATGCTATTTACTTTCCCTAGACCATTTTTTTAAAACCTTGAAATTAAAAGTAACTATACCAATCTTTTTATTAGGATGAGGAAATTCACTTCTTCTTGAATAATAGTGACTACCCTGATTTTTTTCTCTTTGTAAATCAATGAATTTTTCTCCCTAGATATCTGAAGAACTCTGATTACTTTAAAATTATTTCTTTATTCTTAAGCACAATGAGTAGAATCAAAATATGTCTCAGTGTCATTAATTGCAAATAATTTTTCGTGCTATGAAGTGTGTTTCTTTAAGTTTCAAGGAATTATTTTTCCTTGCTTCTAAAAAATTTTCCTCTATCATATCTCTAAATCTTTTCTTCCTCCAGATTTTATATGGAAGTTTTATTTTCAGTTGTATCTTTCTCATTTACGTACAAGCTACTAACCTGTGCTTAGTTCTCAATTTGCTTACTTACTCAATCTCCTTTACCTCTTACTCTTTTGTATCTTCTTATCTTTGTAGTTCTACTTGAACATGATTAATATTCTTTGTGAATTCTTCTAAGCATGAACAATTTTGGAATACTTTCTTCTGCATCCTAGTTTGCATTTTATTCAAGATTAGGTTCTTCTGGTTTTGCTCTTCCTGGCTTTTTTCACTCATTTTTTCCCCTCTTTCTTTTACTGATTTTGTCTCTATTTTTGTTGCATTATATTATCATAGCTTCCATTTTACTTATTTTTATCTGTCTCATATTTAATATATTTCATACTTTTTGTGCAGATATATTTCTAGTGAATTCCCCCTTGAAACCATTCATACCTTATCTCAGGGTTTTTTTTCTTTATCCTGCTCATCTGAGCTTTAATTTGAGTGTTTTCAATCCTTTCTGAGTTTATGAAAATGGAGGAGTAGTCAACATTTCATTAGAACTCTTTTAAACAGTTGTGAAATTTGAGCTCTGCTTTCTCTTCTGAAAACCTGTACCAAGTCCCAGTCCACCCAGCTTGCTCTCTGAACTCAGCCCTATTTCTCAGAAAACAATAGGTATTATGGTTCTTTTGCCCCTGAATGTAAAAAAGCAATTAGTCACAAAGATACATTTTTTGAATTTTCCCAGTATTGCTTATTTATCTCCTTTGTATGTTTTCCCAAAAATTGAGTGGTATTTAGGGGAATTGTGGGATTTTATTCAATCTCTATCTTTGCTGAGTTATTTTCTGCTGCACTAGAGTATGCAAAATTTTGGGGTTTTTGCTGTCACTTTTCAATTTTATGGCATAAGCTTGTCTCATTTTCCTTTCTGCTTTCTACATGTTTATTTTTGAGTTGTAAAAAAAAACTAGGTTTTCTATTTAGTTAATTAGGCTTCGACAGAAACATTTCCTGTGATTTTGCCCCCTTTAACTGTTATTTCACAGTCTTCAATGTGTATCATTATTTTATTTCTATTACTCTAAGTTTCCATTTGTTTTGCGTAATATAATATTTAGATATTACAATTAAATACATTGTCAAATGTATAACTTTGTTATAATACTTTGGGACTGTCTATATGGAAGTAATCATACCTAACAAGGTAACTATTAGGGGCTCGGTGAGGAGAAATGTGGAAGGAATACTCTGACTATGGACCTCCCAAGTGCAATAGTTCAAAGTACAAATACACCAAGTTTGATGTTTTCTGTTAAAACTGCAGCTATACCACCTGCAAAGCTGAATGTGTTCAGATGTATCTTTTATTACAATGCTGAACTTCACACATCCTGAGGAGAAAAAAGACAGAGGCTTCTTATGCCAGAGGTGGTATTTCCAGGCTTCTGGCCACCTATCTGAATGGGGGAGACCATGATCTCCTCCAGCCCCACCCCCAACTTCTAGATAACCATCACTTTCTAGCTCCACTCTAAACCCATATCCTTAAAGCTAAGTAAACGATTTCTGCCAAAATTCGAGTGAGCTTAATCGTACATGAGCAATCAATCAAATCACTCCTATTTATTTCAGGTACAATATCTTCAAATCCAAAAACAAAGAAAAGTAACTTCAACCCCCCAAGTAAAATCCTTTGTTTTGTTTTAGTAGAGTGAGTTTAAACTTGGCCACAGAAAACACCTTCAAAGAGGCATTAACGTTGGAAAATGCTAGATCTGAGGTATAAAATCAGATGCATCATTTCCTAAGTTATCTAAAACTTGTGAATTCACTCAGCCTCCATCAAAATCCCAGGTTCTGGATACATTTTAACTTTAGAAAGGATGTGATGGCCCCATTCTTTTAAGTTTTTATACTACGTATTTTTAAATTTTATAAAACACTATAATTTATGCTGGGAATGATATGAGTAGTAGCAGTGGTATATTGGCAAATGTTTAAAAACTAGCCCCCTTGGAGTCGAAAGAGGGGAAAACCACAATTGATTGTTAATTTCTGCAGTGGTGTAAATACTCTCACCATAGCTAATTTCAAGTTACCAATATAATGGCACTGGATATGGAGGTGGAAATATATGTGCTACAATCAGTTCTCACAAGGTGATGAGAACCAGTTCCAGCACACTACTGTGTGCTTCAAGTATAATATTGCAAGAACTTCAAGAATAGTTTAAACATATGCAAGATTAGCCCTACCTGGCCCACACTGCCATTCAATTCTGTTTTAAAGGAAGCAACATTGTTGGAAGCTAAAGTAAAGAAACAGAAACACTTTTCTGTCCCCCAAGTGAGTTTGGAATACTATCTTCTATCCAAAGCCTGAAAATATTTTAAGCCCAAATAATAGCAGTTTTTCCCTTTAGAATTTCTTTTTTACGAAGTACTTCAGGTACTAGTATGAGCAGCATTATCAAAATGTAAACTCTTATTGTAACTTTTAACTTCTGAAATTAGTTATTAATGAGGATTATAGAAATACCTTTTATAAGTTAAGTCAAAGCCTACATACAATTAAACCCAGCCACCACACGAATAAATAAGTTGATACTCCAAGGTTATTTCATATACTGTTCAATGACAGCTGCAGCTGTGCCACTATTTAAAGTGTTGCTGTGAAATTAATATAATGTATTAGGAAAAATGCTACGTGCAGTTCTTGGAGATGAAGAAATCTGAGTGAGTGGTAGAGAAGAAAAGAAAGTAACAGCAGAGAATAGTCTAAAAGACAACATTTAGATATTTTGATTTATTTGTAAATAATTTGTATAACCCTCTCAACTGGACACTTTTCCAAGTCCAATATAAACTCCCATCTTCTTTTATATCCTATTCAAAACGTAACTGTCCTGTCTTCGAGTGCCTCAGAATTCTAGGCTCTCCCTTTCAAGTTTCCAACTATTAACTGACAAATGTGTCAACCTTAAAGGTATAGTGTCTAATGAAAAAAAAAAACACCTGATATCTCGTAGTAATAATAGTGTGTCTGTCTTTGGAGCATTCCTAAAAACACAGTGCCTTCACTCAACCTTTAAATAGCATGGCATAACTATTTACACAGCACCTGGGATGAGTGAGTCAAGGCATCTAGTGACTCCAGATGAGCAGCTGGGCTTCCATCACTCTAGGCTAGGCCCACCCATCATGAATGCTAGAGAATGAATATCTCAACACAACTTAATCTCATTTATTGCACACCAGTTTCCCACATTACACTGGTTGGAAGACTGACTTAACCTAAAGGAAAACATCATGTTGCAAGTTTGGTTCCCTTGGAAACACCCTCTGAGATGAAGGCTAGCATGCAGCACATTTATTGAGGAGTGTCCTTGGGAGCGACACTTAAGGGAGGGGGGAGAAGGAAACAGCAGTAAGCAGAGGGAAATGTTGACCTATAACGCAGGCCAAGTAACAGCCGCAGCCAAACCCAAGCGGAGCTCTGGAGCTAGAATGGCCCCACAAAATGGTTCTGAGATGGGCGAAGATGGCCATGCCCCTATATTCCTACACCCATCAGTCAATGGATGTGAGCCACCTCAGGAAAGAGAGTGACCTTGGATAAGACTGTCCTCCACAACTGTGGCAATGTTTGAATGGCTGAAAATTGAAGACTGTCCCTCCTAGCAGCTAAGACAACACATCCTTTAGTGAAGGGAGATCCGATCAGTACATTGCAGTGTCTATTGCAGATCACCAAACTAGATTTTCTGAATATTGATCTGCCTCAATACCATTCACTTTCACAACATACTCCTGTTCGGAGCATCTCTCCGTACATACAATGGGAAGGATGAAAGGGAAAGACACACTTCCATGACTCTGAAGGCATAGCTGCTACTTATCTGTTGCAGATTCCATAGCTGCAACACATGACATCTGTGAAGATCCATTCCCAACGGAAGAGTCTATGTAATCCTACAATCTTCTGCTTGATGGCATACATGGATGCATTAGACATCCATTCTTATTTGGCCCAACCACTGACCTCACTTTAAGGATAGATGTCTAGCTTACCTGCCTACTCAAAGGTGGGGCTGACTTTCACCAATGCACTATACTTTAAGGCGTAAAGTGTTAACACCTAAAACAGGGATTACCATGAATGATTTGCTTTTTCTTTCCGGCTTGACCGTGAAAATACCAATATTCCCTAAGTGGTACTATATTTATAGCTGGACATCATTTAGGTTCAGTGGCCTTCATTTATCAAATTGTTTTACCAGGATGGGAGAACACAGTCAAGGCACAAAAAAGAAGCTACTGGATAAAAGAATAACTGGATAGAGTGAGGAAGGGGGTACAGAGGAGCAGAACGAGCCAAAGAAGACTGTTGTGGAAAACATCCATTTTCCAAATTTTTGCTTCCATTTGCCTCTTCCTGTCTTGTTTTCTTAGCAGTCTTTGGAGAAGTGCCATAGGATATTTTCATCCAGTTCTTGATGGAAAATACTGTGTTCACTAATTCTTCAAATAACGAACAAAATAGCAACTTAATATGACCCCAAAGGAATGAAAACATAGCTTAAAAAATAAAACACTGTTCAATACTAACATAATTGAGTTTTAAAGAAAGTTAAATTAATAGAAAATTCAACGATGAAGCTATCCACACATTTGCATATGTCATTCCCTTCCCCTGAAACCGTCCCCTTGCTTCCCACATCTCTAAAGCATGCCTACCCTTCAATTCTAAGTTTAAATACTACTTCATCCATGAAGCCTTCCCCCAAACACTCCAATCATGTTTCCTACCCAACTGCATAGTGCTCAATGTCTCTGTAAAATATTTGATGTTCATCCTTATTTTGTGATGTATTTCTACTGATCATTCACTATGTGTCAAGTATAGTATTTATCAACTTCACATATTTTATCAGATTGAATCTTTGCATGTACCCTACTATCCAGTTTGGAGTATGTACATTTGATATAGAAGAGAGCAGAAATTAAGGGAGGTGAACTGGACCACAAGCAAAATGGGAGAAGGTGATAAACACAGCTTAGATATACTGCAATGTCTGTGTTCTTTCTACTGATACCTATACTATGCATGCTTCTCCTTTCCCTCAAGCAGACCATACAGCTCTTGAAAGAAGGAACTATGTATAATATCCCTTCTTTGCACCTCTCTATTCCTATTCTACGTCATCTTGAATGACAAAAACCATATAATATCATGCATATGTTTAGAGAACAAGAAAAAGGAGGTATCATAAAGGGGTATCAATGAGTAGATTTCTACAAGTATTCCAGAGTATTATTCCTGAGGAACTCAAAATTTAGCAAAAGGATACATAGTTCATAAAAATATTAAGAACAATTTGGTGCCAGTCTTTCTCTGTTTCCATACCGTAGTGCCAATTTATGACTTAGTTAAGACGTTCACTTTCTCACACAGTAATACCGAAAGCAAGTCACTGGAAAAATTGATTAAGAGAGAGGGTTATCAATAGCATGAAGGAGCCTAACACAGATACATGTCTGGCTGCCTTTTATTAAAATAAATTGAAATTGTTAATCTTCAAATGATTACAATGCAAATGGAAACACTTGGCAGTTTCCTTGAATATATAATGAAGGATTACCCTCATACCCACATTTAGATCCTGCAGTGTGCATAACATTGAGGGAAAGGCCAGGAAAGTGACAACTCCTTAATTAGTTAGTGCTCGGTGACAAATTGGGGAAACTTGCTCTGAAATCTGTAGAGAAGGAGGAGATGGTAGATAGTTTAAAAGTCTCTCTCTCTTCTCTATTATATGTTTCACAAAGCATGTGTTTTCATTTCATTGTTAAAGATGTACAAACCCAAAGAAATGAGATTCACTAAATACCATGCTAAAAACCAAATGAAGGGTTTTGCTTCATTTAGTACCTGAATCAACACTACTTTACTTATCAAGGCAGACCTGAAACCTCCTTTTACCAATTTTTCTTCTGATATGAAAAAAGCAATTAGAACCAACTACCAAATTTTATTCATCAGTGCCCTGGTAGGCAAGCTGTATGCAAAAAGATATTTTCAGTAATTTTCTTTAAAATGTTATCCTGTAAGCAGTCACACCCTCCTTCTAGAGTTATGACTCAAATTATTTATTGAATTACATCAAATGCCATACTCAATTTAGTAATGATAGCTGTATATAATAATTACATGCTACATTGCCTCCATTGGAAACCATGGTAACTGATCAGTTACTGTTAGCCTGCCCGCCATAGCTGAGAATAGCACAAAGAAAAATATACCCATCGTCACACACATTCAATCTGCAGATAAACTTGGAGGGAGGGCTACATTTGGCCATTTCATCCTTTTATTGTCCCATTCTAGGACTGTCCTAGACCATGCCAGGCTTGATTCCTCCCCAGAGCCTTTGCATTTACTCTTCCTTCTATCTGGAATGCTCTCCCTCTATTCTTTACATAGCTGATTCCATCCTGTCACTCAGGATTGAGCTCAAATGTCATCTCGGAGAAGACTTCCCTGACTGCCTGACCCCAAGGACTAAACTAGTTCCCTACAATTCTCTGTCACCTGGAGAGCACTTATAATTTTCTGAAATAATTTTGACATGTGTTTATTTACATGTATAGTACCTGTACACATAATGTGCTGTGTAGCATATAACTCCTGGGTTATTATCTCCTTGAGAACAGTCACCTTGTCTTTCTTATTCTCAACAATAATCTTAATGCTTATCTCCTTCTCCAACACCATACACAGTCTTCCCCCAAAAAACAAATAATAGGCAATACTTTGATAGATATGTATACTTTGAAGATATGTATATTTCAATGACAGATACACATTAGATTCTCCACAAATACCTGGTAAATGAGAAAAGAAATGCAAAAGATGAATCAAACAGTCCCTTTTCCAAGTGGCATTCCTCCAAATACTTGAGGAAAATTATCCTGCCTTATTTGCAACTCTTCTCAAAGCTACACATTCATAATTTCTTCCATTCTTCTTCGTAGATCTGTTTTCAACACATCTGAACACGTCTTTATGTGTCTTGGACTTCTCAGTTTATAAATATTTCATCTTAAAATCTGGCATAAAAAACCGAGTCAGATTTTTCCAATGTGATACAACCAGTGCAGATATGGTTACTGACAGACATAATCAAAATAAGTTCATCCTGTGAGGCCTGCTCAAGCCACTAGTCAACCAGCCACCCTCCTGAAATACTATCTTGTTTCTACAGTGGTAAACTGAGGCAGGCGTGGTACTACTTGTCCCTATAGTGGTAATCTGAGGTGTGATACAATGCAGTGCTTCTCAAATTTTACTATTCAGACACTTCCCCTTAGGATCCCTTAGGATCTTCCTTGTCAGATATATTTCAACTCTGCTATAAAATGACTGGCAATGAGATCAAACCTTTCTTAAAATGAAAATTCTGATTCAGTTGGTTTGGAGAGAAGGCCAAAATTCGACTATTTCTAGTAAGCTGCTGGTCTACAGGCATTATTTTGAGTAGCAAGTGCTACTGGAATGCTGAACCTGGAAATAAGAGAATCTAGTTTGAAATGAAGCCTTAACATTTAATAACAGTATACAGGTGAACATCTTAATGGGTTTTCTTATCTATAAAGTACAAATAAATAGAACTGTCTTAGAGGGAGATTTTTTAAGAGTTAAATAAGATAATTAATGTGTTGGCACATAGTAGGAATATAATGAATATTACCTCAATGAATGGGCTTCTATCAATGGAAGTTGGCAGTTCATATTGAATATATAGTCTGAAAAAGAACTAGCATTTTTTCATAGAAATGGCTTCCAGGCAAAATTTCCTCTCATCTAGCATTTGTACATTTTATTTTATTTTTTTCTGAACCTAAGTACAGGATTTAACATTTATAACTATTAAATTTCATCTTGTTAGCTTTGGCCAGCATTCCAGCCTGTCAAGATTGTTTTGAATTAAGATTCAGCTACTCGATGTATTAGCCATTGCTCCAAGCTTTATGTCATCTGCAAATTTGATAAGTATGCCTTCTATGTCATTATACATCTCATTAAAT
The DNA here is from genome assembly GCA_036589455.1 of Ateles fusciceps. Taxonomy (NCBI): domain Eukaryota; kingdom Metazoa; phylum Chordata; class Mammalia; order Primates; family Atelidae; genus Ateles; species Ateles fusciceps. The sequence continues at coordinate 226,607 of JAZHEH010000977.1, read as the reverse complement.
TGTTGAGTAGGACAAGACCAATGGCTGAGATATTCTACATTTTATTTGTTTTGAAGGAAAGACTACTCCTGGGGTAGGGGGAGAAGCTGAGATTGTTTGACAAACTACAAATCTATTTAACTGAATATTATCCAGTCTACTTTTCTCTATTTTTCCCTATATAGATTCCATAAAATAGTTCTATGACATTGATGAATTAAATCAAAACACATTATGCCTATGGAATTTTACCTTTCCATCTAAAACTCAAAATAAAAAGTGAAATAAGATTAGTTTTGCATAAAATATTCTTGGTGAACCTAAGCTATCTCCTATAATCACCATGTTCTTTTCTAAGCATTCAGTCACAATCTGTTAACAACCTATTTTGTAATTTCAACAAGCAAGAATTCATGCGGTAGTCATTGGTAGCATATGCATTCTCTGACTAGAGACCGTTAAACACATTTTTCCCAAATTCTCAAGAATGTTTTATACATGTTTATCATATGCAAAACCTTTTCCTTACCCTTGTAGGTAATTCATATTGTTTTGAAGATGGATTCCTTTAAAACAGGTAGGCATGCCTTATTCCTTACATATCTCAGCATTTACTTCCCTCTTGATCATTTTTATTCTACTCTCTCTCTCTCTTGTTTTTAGTCCCATTTTCCTCAAAATAAAAGATAAATCTAACATAATAATTGGGTAATTCTGATCATTGTTTCTTCTGTAATTCATCTTGCTTTTGGGAATACCCTGTAAAAATCCATACTGATGAGAGTTCTCCCTTTGCAGCCACAATAGTTTTTGTATGTGGCTGCCCCTCCAGCAACATGTTGTACAACCCCATCTCATCTCACTTTTATTTTAACTGTTTTAAAACCATTGGTAATGAAATAAAACATTTCTTTTCTTTTTTTGTCAACATTTTTGGAATAAATAGTGATCTTCTTTAGTTAAAGAAAAGTTTATTTTCCTATTTTGACCATTATAAAACTACACCTTCCCACTCATATTTTTGCACAATTCATACATAATGAATCAGTTAAAACAAGTTGGATTCTTAATTTATTTGAGATGCCCTGATTTTCCATCAAAACAAAACAAACTCAGTCACCTCCTACACACGTGTGCACACGCATAAAAACATGAACACACATCCTGGCTCCATCAAGTTCCCTGGTTCTCTACTAGTCTTATCATGTCTTCAAAGGTCCCCTTTTAACAGCCTGCATGCCAAACATCAATTCCCTAGGTGACACTGGCCCCTTCTGAAACCCAGTGATGAGGTCATAAAGGAACTGGGCTTAACCCTACTTGTCACTGCTTGTGAGATGGAGGTTCCAAACACGATTTTTGCTAGCCTCAACAGAGAACCAAGGAACCTGACGTAGCTAGTTAGTTGTATGTGTGTGTATGTCCATGTGTAAGATGGTAATGTTAGTTTTGTTTCAATGGCCAAGTAGGGCAACTCAAATAAAGACATCTATTCATTTTAACTGATTAATTTAATAGAAACATGATTGTATATAGCTATGAACAGGAAAAGTTATAGTTTTACAATGTGGACTCAGAGCAAAACGGTGGCTAGCTAAAGGCCACACTGCTTGTAAGACATGGAGGGTGGATGCCACCTTGGCTTATGGGACTCCAAAAATCATGTGGACATAAGATACAAGTACTGGCAGTGGATAGGTAAACAAATACAGAAAGGCAAAGGTGCATAGGAGTTAAGGGTGATGTAGAGAAACATATGAAGAGTGGTGCTTTATTTTTTTCAAAATACTTACACTCACGTTCACAATGTCTCTTGCCTTCTTAGTATCTCAAAGTTGTCCTAGGTGCTAAATTTTCCCTTCTAATCTTTAGAGACCAGAGGTCTTAAGAAGTTTGGGAAGGACCAAGAAAACGAGGCCGGGCATGGTGGCTCATGCCTGTAACCCCAGTACTTTGGGAACCCAAGGCAGGTGGATCATGAAGTCAGGTGTTCGAGACCAGCCTGCCAACATAGTGAAATCCGTCTCCACTAAAAATATAAAAAATTATCCAGGTGTGGTGGCGCGTGCCTGCAATCCCAGCTACTCAGGAGGCTGAGGCAGGAGAATCACTTGAACCTGGGAGGCGGAGGTTGCAGTGAGCCAAGATCGCGCCACTACACTCCAGCCTGGGTGACAGAGTGAGACTCCATCTCAGAAAAGGAAAAGAAAATGAGCTTAGATGATACATAACCAGCAGCCATGCAGCCATGAGAAATTCCAATCACCATACAGGAGTATTCCATGAAATCTGTAGTTGCTATTTTTACAGCTGCCCTCTACTTGGCACCAATAAAGCTTGGACTGGACACTACAATTTTTCCACACATGCCTCAAAAGAACCAAATGCTTCCACCACCTTGCCTTTCAAAAGAGTTCCTTGGCCATGCTATATGGTACTTGCTTCTGCCTTCCCAATCTCCAGTGTTAATAAATCCCCTTGGCAGACATGAAGAATACCAGCTACAAGGGAATCCGGGTAATGCAGCATTTAACATCCCTGTCTTTGGGGCACTGGAAGGCAACTAGAGGCAGTTAAGAGTGGTGTTGAGCAAGTCTGCTTGGTGATACATAACAGGGAACTACTTTCTAGATTCCCATCCTTTTTAATAAATTCAATTCATGTCTTCTGCAAACTCAGGAGATTATTCCTGAGTGCATTCCCTAAGGAAAGATGTTCAAAACTAGTGCCATCTCAAGGTGTTTGTTCTCTTCTAATATTGTTACAGAGCAATGAATGCTCAGGGTATACGTCATGAGTCTTGTATTTTTCCTACAGCTTGTTTCCACAGCAATTAAAAGCTTGAGGTTATTTCGTTGTGTTTTTCTTGTTTACAAAAATACTGGTGGTGTTGAAAGGACAGATGAATAGGCTCCTAAGTGTGGCACAGAAAGCAAAGGCAGAACTTTCAATTCTACAAAGCAGCTCACAAATTCTCCTTTATTGCCAGCACAATCTGCCTCTGGCTTTAAAAACAATAACTGCATCTTTTCATTTTTCTCTCTTAAAAAAAATGTGTCCCTGTTCTCAAAGACACAAATTTTCATTTTTTCCTATGCTTCCAAGAATTTATTAATCTCAGAAGCCAATTATTAGAAGGAAGAGGATATCACAGAAAGAAAACATGAACTATAGATTTGGGAGATAAATGAACAGAGGGAAACTCAAGGGTATTTTAAAGTTACTACTGATTTCTTCACCAGTGTGAAAAACCAAAGGTTTACAATTCCTAAATTAAGGCCTTGAGGTAACATTAGAACACTTATATTTATCTGTACAACTGGACATTGTATATTTATCAGCCACTTGTGTGGGTGACTCCTAAAATTACCACTAAAAGAAGATTTATACTTTAGGAGTCTCACTTGCCTCTGTTTGAGCCCTAAGATACCATGGCCAATGGCACCCTCCTAAAATCTATTTTTACCAGCTACAATTGTTAAGGAATAATTTCCTAGGTATAATGTTTACACAGAAATGGCACAAAATTAATATATGCAATTTGGTGATTTTGTACATATGTATAAACTCATGTTACCATCATAATCCAGGTTATAAATATATTCATCACCTCCAAAAGTTTTCTTGTCTGCCTTTGTGGTTTTGTGCATGGAGGACAGTAAGAACAATTAATATGAATTTACCCCTCCTAACAAATTTTAGATACATAATACCTTATTGTTAACTATAGGTACTGTGTTGTATAGCCAATAAGGCCAAAATTCTTGTATTGTGTATGCATCTATCCATATGGCCCCAGAATTAATGGGTGCCTCCTCCACTTGTTTGCCCTTTGAAGATGCACAGAGCTAGCCATGCCTTGTAGAGGAATTATTTGGCCAACCCACTTCCCATTGCTTGGAACCAACCATGAAATAATTAGAATACTGCCTTGTCTTTTTCCATTATGTTTCTGGAAATTAGGGCAAAATAGGAGGCTAAAGGAAGCATAAAATAAAAGCTAGACTTCAGGACACAGGAAAGCTGAGAGAATAACTGTTTTGAGGTGTCCTCTGATTTAATCTGGCACCTTCTGGTTTGTGCATCTGTTCATGATCCCGATTCTTTATACTCCTGCTTGATTCTGGATCCTTCTGAGAATACTTAGCCTACCTTTAGAGAAAAAGCTTAAGCAATTAACTACATTGCAACATTGAATGTGGTCAATACCTAAAAGATATACAGTTAAAGCACTATATATAGGAATTTAGAGGAGAGGTTACTATATATGCTTGAATACAAGGCAAGTCATTTTTCTACAAATTACCTCTCCCTTATATTGCATTCCTCATACATTGTGTCACACTACATGTTCCATCAATAAATATACTTTGAACAACAAAATACTATTCCAGAAAAACATATTAGCCTAAACACAATCAGGTAGACAAGGTACTCAAGGCCTTAATTTAGGAAGTGTAAACCTTTGTTTTTTCCCCACTGGTGAAGAAATCAGTAGTAATTTTAAAGTACCCTTGAGTTTCCTTCTGCTCATTTATCTCCCAAATCTATAGTTCATGTTTTCTTTCTATGATATTCTGTTCCTTCCTTGGGTCTCTTACTTCAGGGTACATCTGAATCAACTGGAGGGTTTGTTAAAACACAGATTGCTGAGCCCCACCCATCCTAAAACTTTTTGAGGTCTAGGGTGAGGCTGAAGCATTCATAGTTCTAACAAATACCCAAGTAATGCTCATGCTGCTAGTCTGAGGACCTTATTTTGAGAACCACTGCTCTACTAATAATGGTTTCAAATCAGTGGTTCTAAGCTCTTGTTGCACATTAGAATTCTCTGGGGGAGATTTCACAAACTAAAATTCCAAGGCTCCATCGCAGATCAATTAAATTAGAACACTGGGGAGAGGACCTAGGGTGCCCTGCTTGTAGTTTTTAACGCTCTTCAAGTAATTCTAGGCTACAGCTAGGGTTGAAAAACCTGTTTTAAATCAGTATCAACCAATTTCAGCTAAAATAATCAGGGTATTTTCCCCATATTACAAGTCACCAAGAAAAAATAATAGTTTTTAAAGAGGAGAACACATTTGGCCTAAACTCCGTAAACAATCCTAGGGCATGTGGCTTTACATGTGTAAATGATGATACATGGTTCACTTGTGGAAATCACTAATATATGCCTAAAGGAAAGAATGGAAAATAAAGAAATGAAACACTCTTCTAATCCTACAGGTATGGATTTTTGCAGCTTGGGTTAAAGCTTCTAGTAGCAGCATTATAGGAAGTGGTATATTTCGAACAACTTAAGTGAAAGCAAAGATGGTGTCTTCTGGAAAATCATGTTGGAGGACCAAAATGAGTGATTTTAATGATCATAAAGATAATGATACTGAAGGCATAGGTGCCATGTTTGAATAACATTGTTTTAAAAAAGTGAAAATAGCACAAAGCAATATTTCTAAAATAACTGAGGTTTTATAAATGTGATTTTAAATATGCAAGTGTAACTCTATTGATACATTTGATATTGTCAGTAGACTATATATATGTGTGTGTGTGTGTGTGTGTGTGTGTGTGTGTATAGTAGTAATGTAGATGGTCAAATGTATTGAGTACTAGCAATACACATATGAAGCCATTGTTTAGAATCATCTTTGAAAGTATATTTGAAATATATTCAAATATATTCTAAATATTTGAATATCTTCAAAATATATTTGAGTTGGCCAATTTTTTTTTTGAGACAGCGTTTCGCTCCTGTTGCCCAGACTGGAGTGCAATGGCGTGATCTCAGCTCACCACAACCTCCGCATCCTGGGTTCAAGCGATTCTTATACCTGAGCCGCCCGAGTAGCTGGGATTACAGGCATGCACCACCATGCCTGGCTAATTTTGTATTTTTAGTAGAGATGGGGTTTCCCATGTTGGTCAGGCTGGTCTCAAACTCCTGACTTCAGGTGATCCGCCCACCTCTGCCTCCCAAAGTGCTGGGATTACAGGCATGAGCCACTGTACCCCGCCGGCCAATATTTTTTATTCTGTCCACTCATGAACTTGGATAACATCTCATATCCAGGGACATATAGAATTTTTGGCTAAAAGCATCAGGAATGTCTTTCTGAAAGAGGTGGTATTTGAGCTAGCCTTCATAAAATAAGTAGGTATTCATCAAGTAACTAGAAAGTAGAAAGTTCTTCCAAACAGGAGAAACCACGAGTTGTGGAATTGTGAAAAGAAAGCAAAAGGTGAGTAGTAAAAATGCCGTGATGAAAAAGTAATACACTGCTAAATGATGGTGACTTAACATCAAAAAATAAGGAAATTTTACTTTTATTCAGAGTATTTTCCAGATGATGCTTACTCCAGTAACAGATCTCTGGAAACATCCTATTGCTCCTCACCCCTCTTCAGCCTTCACTTCTCTTCAGAAAAACTTGAAACTTTCTAAAATGATTCTAAATGATGGCTTAACATCTGTATTGCGAGTCCTCATCTGACATTCAAAAACTCTGTGTCATAGATTCCCATGAACAGTTACAGATCTTAAAGAAAAAGATAACTTGTCACATAAATTTAGTATTTCAATTATCTATTGCTATGTAACATACATCCAAAAAATTTAGTGGTTTCTAAAATCAATTTATTATCGTTCATGATTGCTTATTAATGAGGTGTTTCTTCTGTTTCACACAGCATTGGCTAAGATACAGGGATATTTACAAAATTCAAAATGGTTATTGAGCTGTCAGCCGGAGGCTTTAGTTCTCCTGCAGGTGGGACTCTCCACACAGCTACTTGGGTTTCTTCACAGTAAGGTAGATGGGGTCAAAGAATGACCATTCAGGAAAGGAAGTGGAAGAAACACAGAACCATGGCCGCTATGGTTGCTGTTTGCGGTGGTCTAGGGAGGAAGAAGGTGACACACCTGGTAACAGCTGCTATCAGCCTTCCACATCCCAGGACTCACACAGTGCTGTGGAGAAGAGGATTTTCACAATATAAACAGGTATCCAGCAATGAGGACTTGCCCATTCCAATGGAAAGCCCTTATAAAGAACCTCTTAAGAAATGTATTTTGTGTGGAAAGCGTGTAGATTATAAGAAAGTACAGCTTTTGGCCCAGTTTGTTTCTCCATTTACTGGAGGCATATATGGAAGGCACATTACAGGTCTTTGTGTGAAGAAACAGAAAGAAATAACAAAAGCAATTAAGAGAGCTCAAATAATGGGGTTTATGCCAGTTACATATAAGGATTCTGCATATCTCAAAGACCCTAAAGTTTGTAACAGCAGATATCGGGAACAAATTCTATCACGTTATCACCAATACACTTATTTTACATCAAAGAATGACTATTCAAAAAGGTGAATGAGTAAGCTACAAATCTCTTAAGGCTCATCCATTGATGTTACGCAGTATCACTTGAGATGCATTCTGTTCCAAACAGGTCACAGGAATGGGCCAGATTCAACAGGGGAAAGAAAGCCGACTTCACCTTTCCATAGAGGAGGGGCAAGATCACATTGCAAAAGTGTATGTGGGATGGTAAATATAGTTATGGCCATCTTTGAAAACACAATGTACCACACACACAGGAGTCTAGCCATTAACCAATACGTGAGGACTTCAGGGGTTAGCAGTAAATGTGATGAAAATATTGTACAAAATTATATAAAACATTACATTTAAAAATCATCTTAAAGCATAAAAGAAATCGAAAATTAGCCCAGACTGAGAAGGTAAAGATCTTTACTATTCTTCATCAGGATGAGATAATAGATATAGATAAAACCAGCTGCAATGTTGTCAGCTAAACAGTAGGTGCTGGACCATGAATAATTCCAAGGAAGCAAAGTGGATCTGAGTTATAATAAACAAATATATATATTTACTTAATATATATTAAATATTTACATATAATTTTCTAGAAAATATTATATTTTCTAGAAATTTAATATATGTAATTTTCCAGAACACCCTTTGTGGTCATGTCTTTCTTATTCAACTTGATTGTGGTAGCAATGGTGATAGCAGCAGGAGGATAACAGTAAAATCTATTTTTTTAAAATCATAACATTTTTATGGGGACTTCCAGTTTCCAACTCTGCACGTAAGGAATTTGGAAGTCACCACTTTGTCCTAACAAGTAAAAAGCTGAACAAACTGAAAACTCAACAATTCTTCTTAGATCCATAAGAGAAGTGTGGTCACAAGGCAAACTGCTGTCCCCAAGATTGAAGGGACAGATAGGTGGATACAGAGAATCACAACATAGCAGAGCAGAAACCTTTTGGGAACCAAAGGTGATACAGGAAAATCTGGACTGTAATTGGCAAGTTGCTGTAGGCAGAGCATGGACAACTCTGAGAGTTAAAAGCTATAAGGTGGGCTGGGCACGGTGGCTCACATCTGTAATCCCAGCACTCTAGGAGGCCAAGGCGGGTGGATCACAAGGTCAGGAGTTCAAGACCAGCCTGGCCAACATGGCAAAACCCCATCTCTACTAAAAATACAAAAATTAGCCAGATGTGGTGGCGTGTGCCTGTACTCCCAACTACTCAGGAGGCTGAGGCAGTAGAATCACTTGAACCCAGGAGGCAGACGTTGCAGTGAGCCAAGATCATGCCACTGCACTAAGCCTGGGCAACAGAGCAAGACTTTATCTCAAAAAAGAAAAGAAAAGAAAAGAAAGGCAAAGAAAAGGAAAGGAAAGAAAGGAAAAAAGAAAAGAAAAAGAAAAGAAAAGGAAAGAAAAGAAGCCATCTCTATAACATAAAAGTACAAGGTAAAGCAGCAAGTGCTGGTGTAGAAACTGCAGCAAGTTATCCAGAGGATCTAGCTAAAATAATTGATGAAAGTGGCTACATTAAACAACAGATTTTCAATTTAGATTAAACAGTCTTATAGTAGAAAAAGATGTTATCTAGGACTTCCATAGTTAGAGAGGAGAAGTCAATACACATATGAAAAGATGATAACTTTAATCCGAGTTTTGTAGCTTTCCTCATATAGATTTTGTACATGTTTCCTTAGATTAGTAACTACGTATTTCATTTTTGGGGGTGCTAAAGCAAATAATACTGTGTTTTTAAACTTCAAATCTCACATATTCATTGTTGGTATATAGGAGAACAATTAATTTTTGGATAGTAACCTTACATCCTGCAACCTTGCTATAATAGCTTATTAGTTCCAGGAGGATTTTGTCAATTCTTTCAGATTTTCAACATTGACAAACATGTCATCTACAAATAAGAACAGTTTTCTTTCTTTCTTCTCAATCTGTATATTTCTTATTTCCTTTTCTTGCCTTTTTGCTAGCTAGGACTTAGAGTATGATATTGAAAATATCCTCCACATCATGTGTCATTAGGGAAAGGCAAATTAAAACAACAATGAGATACCACTATACATCTATGAGGATGGCTAAAACCCAAAACAGTAAAAATAGTAAATGCTCGCAATGATGTGGAGCACAGGAATTCTCATTCTTTGCTGGTGGAAATGTAAAATGGCACAGCCACTTTGGAAGACAGTTTTATGATTTCTTCCAAAACTAAAGATACTTTACTATACAATCCAGAAATCACCTCCTTGTTATTTACCCAAAGGAGTTGAAAACCTATAACCATATACAAAGTTGTACACAGATGTTTATAGCAGCTTTATTAATTGCCAAAACGTGGAAGCTGCCAAGATGTCCTTTAGTATGTGAATGAATAAACTGTGATACATTGAGACAATGGAGCATCATTCCTATGCTAAAAAGAAATGAGCTATCAAGCCATGGAAAGGCATTGAGGAAACCTAAATTCATATTACTAAGTGAAATAAGCCAACATTAAAAGGCTACAGACTATATTATTCTAACTATACGACATTCTAGAAAAGGCAAAACTATGGAGACAGTGAAAAGATCAGTAGGTTTCCAGGTGTTAGGTGCAAGGGAGGCATGAATATGTAGAGTACAGAGGAATTATAGGGCAGTGAAAATACTGTGTGATAGTATAATGGTGGATACACGCCATTAATACATTTGTTCAAAGGCACAGAATGCACAACACCAACATAAACTATGGACTCTCACTGATAATGATGTGTCAGTGTAGTTCATCAGTTGTAACCAATTTACCACTTTGGTGGAGGATGTTTATAACTGGGGAGACTGTGCATATGTAGGGTACAAGGTTTATGGGATATCTCTGTATCTTTCTTTCAATTTTCTTGTGAACCTAAAATTGCTCTCAAAATTGTCTTTTAAAAAATCATAACAGACCGGGCACAGTGGCTCACATCTGTAATCCCAGCACTTTGGGAGGCCAAGGCGGGCGAATCATGAGGTCAAGAGATCGAGACCATCCTGGCCAACATGGTGAAACCCCGTCTGTACTAAAAATACAAAAATTAGCTGGGCGTGGTGGTGCATGCCTGTAGTCCCAGCTACTCAGGAGGCTAAGGCAGGAGAATCACCTGAACCCGGGAGGAGGAGGTTGCAATGAGCAGAGATCATGCCACTGCACTCCAGCCCAGTGACAGAGGGAGACTCCGCCTCAAAAAAAAAAAAAAAAAAAATAGTAACAACTACCATTTACTGAATTATTCCTCTATACTAAGTACTGGAAGCCATCATTTAATTATCTTTCAACATTTAATTGTCACAAGCACAGTATGAGAAAAATACTACCACCTTAATTTTATAGAAAAGTGAAGCTTCAAGAGGTTATACACTTTTCCTGAAGTATACAGCTAGCAACCCATAAAGATGGGGTTCTAGCTCAGGAGTTCACAGGTTTGTTGTTTTGTTTTCTGTAAAGGCCCAGACAGTAAACACGTTTGGCTTTGTGGGTCATCTTGTCTCTGTCACAACTAAACAAGTACGCTACTGTGCCACTGTAGCATGAAAGTGGCCAAAAACAATATGGAAACCAATGAGCAGGAATGTGTTTCAACAAAACATTATTTACAAAAATAAGCAGTAGATAAGATCTGGCCTGCAAGCTATAATTTTCTGACTCCTATTCTTGCTCAAGACTGATCTAAGCTTCTTGACTCAGATTTCATGAAAATATGTCTTTTATATCTTTACATCCCCATGCAGCATCTAGCACACCAACCATGTTTGCCTAGGCAGTCAATAAATATTTGTTGATGGAATGACCAATAAATATGACTAATACTAAATACCAAAAAGTCAACTAATACATATTGGGCATCTACTATTTCCTAGGCACTGTTACAATCACTTGATATATGTCACTGAACAAAACAGAAATCCTTGCCTATGAGGAGCTTAAAATTTATAAATCTCCAACTCGTATAGCATAATTATGTGGGTTTCATATTAACACCATAACAAATTACCACAAACATAGTGGCTTAAAACAACACAATTCTGTTATCTTACTGTTCTGTAGACAAGAAGTCCAACATGAGTCTCACCAGGCTAAAATGAAGGCATTAGCAGGGCTGTGTTCCTTTCTGGAGGATCTAGTGGAAGATTTGTTTCCTCCCACATTATGGTTCTTGGGAGAATTCATTCTCTAAACACAGTTCCCAGTGTCTCAGAACTAGCAACTGGGTGTTGAATGATTCTCCTGCTTCCATCTTTCTTTCTGACTACAGCCAGGAACTGTTCTCCAATTTTAAGCACCTATGTGATTAAATTGGGCCTACTTGGATAATCCAGTATAATCTCCCCCATCTCGAGTTCCTTAATTTTAGTCACATTTGAAAAGTCTCTTTTGTCATGTAAAGTAACATATTCATAAGTGCCAGAGATTAGGACATGGGCATCTTTGGGGGGACATTATTTTGCTTACCACTAATACCATCATAGAATTTTATATTAAATCTGATGAATTTGATCTTTGCCAATGGATCATACTTCTAGTGAGTCAATATATGATATAAATAATAAATTATGTAATTATAAATATAATTATAAATCAATGGTGTGATAATTCATTAATATCAGATAGAAAAAATTACACTTTCCCCAGCCTTGCTCAAATCTGTAGATTTGAGAATTGCTAATGCTCAAGCCAGTCCTAAATAATGCCAGCAGTTTTCAAAGACCCTTACCTAAAATTAAAAACATTAAAAACAAGTCTTTTTATCATAAGCCTGACATATCTTAAATGAATTCTCCATTTTGAACACATACTGTGCATTATTAGCTCCTGCCTAAAAATAGATTCCTACATGTCATTGAACTGAAGCACTGTCCCTGCCCTTGCCATGTTAGCTCAGGCCACTTGACTGGGCCTCTGCCTTAGCTTTATGATTTGCCTTTCAGTCCCCTAACATTGACTAGAATTTTAGCTACAAAGCTGTCATCTTCTCTGATCCTTACCAATCCCCCCTACTGCATTTATATCCCAGGCACTGGTCAGGTCTCCTCCAACTGAGATGGACAATATCAATCATAATGCAAGACTTTTAGCTCCAGGAGAGTTACTCTCTGGTTTGCCCAACCTTTTATTGATTGACAGGATCTAAACTGGCCTGAATTCCCCTAAGCCACAACACTGAGGCTTGGTCTACTCATCACTCTAGCTTCTCAACCCTAGGCCTACCCTTAAAGCTAGCCTAGTTCCCAAAATCCAACCCTATGTGTATTATTTGTCTTCCTTAATGGCTCTACCATCTACCCATGGTCAAATTAAAAACCTTAGAGTAATATTCAATTCCACTCGCCTTTATCCCCAGCTTTAAGTCACCATATTGTACTGATCACCATGGAACAAAGCATAGAGAAAGAGGACTGGCTTGGCAGGGGAAATAACAGTTTCTGTTTTAGAGAAAAAAGCCTACTTTTTACCCCGAGACATTCAGCAACCCTCGGCAATGAAGCACCCTCAGGTCAGGAGAGAAGGTTCTTTATGATTTCTGGAATGAAAGGAGACTTTTGAAAGTTCTGCTTCTGGTTCAAGTAGAAAGAATATTAATCTAAGAGTTGTAAAGACTTGGTTTCTTTTCTAGGCTTTGCTGCCTACTTTGATTATTTTTTCAACTAGGAAATGCAAATAACATCTACCTCATGGGGTTGTTTCGAAAATTAAATAAGGTAATGAGTATGAAAGCACTTTGTATAATGCATGTATCAGCTGTTATCATTATGATTATCCCACTAATGCCCCCCCTGTCTCCACTGCAACAAATATTACAACTGTTCAGGGTGAGGAGTGAATATTATAAGCTAATCATTCAGATTCATTCAAAAGATTATTCGCTTTTGTTTTATCATATTAGCAGAGGTTATTTTACTCTAATCCTGTCCATCGAGTTATATTTTGCACAGAGCTCAGTCTAATCCAACCTGCCAATATTCGGCTTGGCTCTACTTAAAGATTCATTCAACCACCTTCTCTGAAAGCACAAGCCAACATTTGTGTATGTTTGTATCATAAATCATATGCTAACAAGATGCCAAAAGCAGTCACCTCTTTTATGAATCAGTCATTCATTCCCAAGACTGAATTAGCCCCTTCTCTTCTATTTTCCATCGTATGTTGCCAACCCTGTGATAGCATTTGTAATATGGCATTATAATGGTGTCTTTGATCTTCTACAAGAGATTGTGAGCAACTCTAGGGTACAGATTTAGTCTCTGTATTCTCATTCATGACACACAGTAGATAGCCAATACGTGTTTATTAAAACAAAGGAGGGAGTAGAAGGAGATCCATGCTATAGGGCAAATTAACCCTTAAATAGCTACATGACTCTAGCATATTTTAGGGATGTAGGAATTTCAAATAAAGGAGAAGCAAAATAAAGAAAAAACATTCTTTCCAAAACTCTCCAGTTACTTTTCTCTAGCATGTTTAGAGGTGTTATCAGTTGTTTGTAAGTGCAATATAAATTAGGTTAATTTTTCCAAACACTTCACATTAGAGATATGTGAAAGAAGAAGCAGTTTGTTTGAATCTCTCAGCTCTTGAGTGATACGTCCTGTGCCTTCTGGAGAAGGAGAGAGCTTACGTTTTATTTAGAGAAAAATCTAGCATTACATCTAGAATATAGATGTGCTGGTGAGAAGCAAGATCAGAGAGGGAGGAAATTTTCTCATTTGAAAAGTTGTTCCTATAAGAATTTTCATTATATACTTTCAAATAATAACATCACCTATCTTGATATCATATAATCCCTTCTTGGTTCATTGATATTTAAGTTTAAAATTAGCCCAAGTAACCCTTGGATTAAAATCAAATGAAAATTCTATGCTATAGCATACACTTTTTAAGGCACTGTTACCATTGGAAAACATGATTCTCCTGAGTTCCCGAGTTAGGTAAAAGGTCAGGGCTTCAATGACTACCCTACTGCGCTTCAGTCATGCATCACAAATGCTGAGATGTACCCCTGAGAGTCTTGTTGAAATGCAGATTCTGATTCAGTGGGTATGATTCAGTGGATCCAGGTCATGTACAAAGTCTGACTTTTTAACATTTCCAACAATTTCCCAGGTGATGCCCAAGCTCCTGATCTGCAAACCACATATTGAGTAACAAAGTTATCATAGACATGGTGATTTTTTAAAATTCACTATCAGTGACAATTTTTAAAGTAAACTGCCACTGTATTTCCCCTATGTCAGTGGTTATGAAAATTTTTCCCACTTAACACATTTTACTTGAGAGAATAACAGCCTTGAAAATAATAAACAGCCTTGAAACATGGAAGCTTTTAGTCCAAATTTAATCACTATGCAAAATGTGGCTTATGTAATGATTAAGAAATGATAATGTCCTTGGCAGATGAGGTAAATTATGTTTAAGCTACATTTTCTTTCTTCAAAAAGTCCTTTTTCTATGGCTCAACATGGGAATAAAACGGATTTCTCATCTCATGTGAGCATTTCCCAGTAATGAGATAGCTCTTGTGATAATTTAACTGACCAGGAGAGCCAGACAGCCCTTAATCAGTAACGGCAAATTGAAGCACCTTAAAAGTAAAAGAAGTTGTGTTTTCCAGTACTTGCCATATGAAATTTTAGCCATGCCCTAGGGTTATAAAACTGCTTCCTCATCAATCCATTCTCCATGCCACTAACATTACTTATTTTGGCTGAGCATTCAAGAGTAGAAATTTTAAACTAAATGATAGAAGAACTACAGTCCCTAGACAGCATACATTCTTCCATGGCAGTATTTAAAATCTGCAAGCCCTCACACTCAGTTTGAAAGCTTTCCCTCTCATTTTCAACTTCTCACTAATTCTCTTTTATTCTGTTTCCTCCCTACCATAATCAGTTGATAGGCTATATAAAGTTGTGGATAAAGTAAATTTTATGAGAAAAATTACATATATATACATATATAATTGTACTTTAGGTTCTGGGGTACATGTGCAGATCATGCAGGATTGTTGCATAGGTACACACATGGCAATGTGGTTTGCTGCCTCCATCCCCCCCGTCACCTATATCTGGCATTTCTACCCATAAATTATATTTTAAGTGTACTTAACAAAAATTACTTTTTGTGATGAATTCTATACAAAGAAATAAATCATTCTTTGTAAACAATCATTCCCCAAATATCTGTTAACAATGTTTTCAAGTTCTTTTCTCATTAGTTTAAAGCTGAATATGTCTGTACTTTCATTTTATGCACCACTTTAAGTATTTTTGTTTTGTTTAATTCAACAAAGGGAAACTAACACCATGAGACTGGTGAAGGATCTGGGGCTAACCAGAGCAGGAGGTGGCTACCAGTAGTAGGGCTGAAAGTGTAAGAGGAGAGATCCATTATCTAGAGCCCAGGAAGATCTGTGGTTAAAGGAAAGGGACACCCTGTGCCCTTGAATACAGGAATACAGCCACTTCCCTTTCACTGACCAAACCCAACACTGAATTGACAATGTCAACAGGGGTCAGACTCCTAAAGCACAGAGCAGGAGAGCAGGGTAGAAAAGCATGGAGATAGAACATATAAGGCTGCAAAAAGTGTACTGGGCACAGTGGCAGGTATTGGTAACATATAGGAAATAGGAGAATTGAGGGAACATTCACTTACTGAATGTTGAGACCGTTAATCCTTTCCCCCACAGTCAGCTCCAGAATTTCAGTAGCCAGGCTCAATACTCCAGGCAGGAGATTGGATGGTTCATCTCTGGGGGATGAAAAAGAAATGAAAAGCTAAATTAAATGTTAGAAGACAAAATTGAGAAAAAAAAATTCCTTAATATAAAGCAAAAAGACAAAGAAATGAAAAATCAGAGAAAAAGATAAGAAAAGTGAGGATGAAGCCAACAGTTCCAGAATTCAACATGAATAAACAGTTATAGAGTCCCAGCACGTGAAGGGTGATAATGAAGGAGAAGAAATTATAATAAAAAAAAAATTCAGCAAAACTTTCCAGATGGATTTCCAGATTGGAAAGACTTGCCAACTCTGCAGCACAACAGATTAAATCGGGCCCTCACCAAGGAAACTTTACCATAGAATTTAATATCACTGAGAATAACTGAAGATACTGTGACCTTCCAGAAAGAGAGAAAAAACAGATCATATACAATGGATCAAACATGAGACTATTTCTGACTTTTTAACAGAAAAATAAGAAGCCTGTAGGCAATGGAGCAATATCACCAAACTTTTGAAGAAACACAATACCCAACCTATAATTCTATACTCAGCCAAATTATCAATTAAAAGACTTTTTCAGATATGCAAAACTAAAATTTTATCTCCCTAGCATCTCTTTCTCATTTGGTTACTGAAAAATGTGTTATATCAAAATGAAGCGTGTAAACCAGCATAGAGGAGGAAATAGAATACAGGAAACATAAAACTCAGAAACAAAGATATCCCAGAATAACCCATATGCACCATGCAGGGAAAATAACCAGTCCAATTTAGAGAAATTTTTTTCAGAAAAAAATAAAATGCCTGAATGCATTAGGGAGAAACTTAGATAATTAACTAGGGAGATAAGTTTTGTTAGTGGAAGTATATATAAAACTAGGTATAAGTTTTGTTAGTGATAAGTATATATGAAACTAGGTAACTATAACATAAGGCAATTATTAGTTTCCGAAAAAAATATCTTGCAAAAAACAAAGAATCGCAATATATGATACAGCTCAGCTACAAATAGTGTTTACACAGTTACACTAATATAAATATTGAAGATTGAAGATTGCACTAATTTATAACAGGAAGTCTGAATATGTGAGGATGGAGAAAAAAAGACAATGGAATTTTCATTTTTCTTTCTGGAATGTTAATCAATAATATTTATACCCAGAAAATCAAGAAGTAGGAAGAAAAGCATGTTATTTAGGGAAATGGAGGTAAATACTCAAAAGATATAGCTAAATGATCATTGTAGTTTTCTGTATAATTTGCACACAAATAATAAGTAGCCATATTTTTATGCATTCAAAATTTAATGAAATTTTTAAATTAAATTTAAAATATAAAAATCAGTTTCAAAATTTTAAAGATAAACAATATATTTCTGTCACTTCTGAGGTATGATAGATCACAAATTACAGCATGCAATTCTTGTCTTTCTTTACATAATTTTTTGACATATTTAATTGCAAGGGAAATGTTTGCTATTGTAATTATTTCATAAAACACGATTAAAGCAAATGTTAGTATTAAAGTAAATGATTCCTCTTATTCTTTTGTTTACTAAAACATGAATAAAGAACTTAGATGCATCTTTGAAGATTTCTACAATTTCTTACGTTGATTAATCTTTGTACCATGTTTAGATTATTATGACTTGAAATTCTTCTTGAAAGTTGACATTACCCTTAATGAAATACTGGAAGTTTGAAATAATGGAAATTCCTTGCTATATAATAGACAAAAATTATAAATCTTTTTTTCTAACACTGACTTTCTTTGTCAAGAGTTTGATGAACAGTTTCTAATAATGACATTTTCCCAGGACAATTTGAAGATTATACTTTAGAATTCTTAATTAAGTTCTGTTGCTTCAACATGCCAACACTATAGCACATCAACAACGTGAATTTTCTCCTCCACTTTGTATAATGCCTCTTAAAATCTATGATAGGAAAAATTTATCTTACTCATTTCACTAATCTCCTAACTAGGAAAAAAGAAGAGGATATGGCTTCATACTGTGCTTAGAGAGTGGATAAGAAACTGAGAAGTATGCTAAGAAAATATAAAGATTTACCTAAATTTCATTTGCATAGTAATTTAGAAAAGAATATATGTCCATGACTATTTAAGTTATGAAAAAATGAATAGGAGAATTGACATGGAAAAACATAATTATCAATTCCAAATCAAAAGATGAAAAAATAATATCCAAGCTCTTTGATTCACATTTTATATGTATTAGTTTATATAATCCTAAAAACAAGCATATAAATAAACCCTATTACTATAGTAACCTATTTTACAAATAATGAAACTGAGACATGAAAGTGAAGAAATTTACCCTGCTGGAAAGTTGTAAATGTGGAAAGCAAACCCCAAACATCTTTGAGCAGAAACTATCTTTTAAGTCACTATTCTAAAACAATTTATATTTAACTTTTAACTAATTATGGTATTTCAACAGATTCTATTTGTGTAGTATAAATATAAGAACACTTTATCTTTCTCTTCATTCATTTTCAACTTCAATGCTGTTACGCATTTTCTTCAATGTTTGTGATCCAGTCCTAACCTAAGCTTGTTTAAGAAAAAAAGAAAAGAAATTGGAGCCCAGATGACCAACTAGATGCAGCCAGGAAGAGCTTCGACAACCAAGAGAGACCAGACCATCAAGTAGACCAGGATATTCTGAACAGATTTTTAGAAAGAAGGCATTAAGAGTGGACATACAACAGGTGCAAATCCCAGGATGATAGGGGAGGAGGCTGAAAACCCTGCAGGGGATTGCCAAGCACCTGTTCCTGGCCCTGAGAAGCTCCTAGGAAAAGGGGTGAGTGAAATGGGTGTAGAATGGCCCACTTTCACCATGAACCTTCATGATCCTAGCTATGGGAGACACCACAATTCCCAGGCACATTTGAGCTGGCAGCAAGAATGGCCTAGCAAGTTGGCAGAGACAGAACTCCAGCCTGTGTGGAGCCCCAGAAGGTTTGGCATGGGATCGGCTGCAGTGGAGCACGGCCATGGGCACCCATCCCCCAAGACTCGCCATACTTCTCTAGATGACTTTAGACTTTGCTATTTAATAGCTGCCAGACCTAGACAGAGCAAGGCTGTCTTACTGGTGAAAGAGGGACAGTCTGATCTGAGAACCACCTGTCTTCTGGTCTCTCCCAGGATCCCTGCCTGGCTGAAGCCACTTGCAGCACAACTACTGCCATAGCTCTTTCACCAGCATACCCCACCTAACCATTGGAGTGCTTTTGCAAATGGACATCCACCAGCAGACATTGACCCACAGCCTTCCCCCGCCAGTGTGCAATCACCTGCAACTCCCCCCCACTGCCCTGCCAGCATACACGTGTGTGCAGACCTGCCACCACCTTGCCAGCCCACATGTGCATGGGAGCCCACCACTGCACCACAGGAGTGCTTTTCCCAGCAGCCCCATCAGAGTGTTGTTCCTAGCAGACTGAAACACTCTGACCTCTCCAGTGTATCAGGTGCTTAACCTCAAAAAAACCATAAAAATAAAGCTATGGCTCTGGTACCAGCCTCTTGTGGTTACAGCATGTAGCCCAGTAGTGCTGAGTTGAGTCTGGGCCTCCTGAAAGCATCCAGAAATGCAGCCAATTGACTAAGCCCAACTTATACTGCAGATTAAACCCTCAAGGACCTCAATATAAAAGCAAAAAGCCTCATCCAAAAGACAGCAACTTCAAAGCTTGAAGGAATATCAGCCCACACAGATGAGAAAGAATCAGTGCAAGAACTCTGGCAACTCTAAAAGTCAAAGAAGTGTCTTCTTATCTCCAAACTACTGCACTAGGTCCCTAGCACTGGTTCTTAACCAGACTGAAATGGCTGAAATGACATAAAATTCAGAATCTGTATGTACAAGGAAGCTCATCAACATACAGGATGAGGTTAAAACTCAATCCAAGGAAAACAGTGAAATGGTCCAAGAGTTGAAAAATGACATAGCCATTTTAAGAAAGAACCAAACAGTGCTTCTGGAAATAAAAAATTTACTACAGGAATTTCAGAATGCAATTGGAAGCATTAATAACAGAATAGACAAAGCTAAGGAAAGAATATCAGAGCTCAAAGACAGTTCCTTCTAATTAATGCAGGCAGAATAAAATAAAGATACAAGAATTTTTTAAATGAACCAAACCTCCAAGAAATGTGGTACTATTTAAAGAAATCAAACCTACAAATCGCTGGCATTCCTAAAAAAGATGGAGAGATAGAAAGAAATTTGGAAAACTTATTTGAGGATATTGTCCACAAAAATTTTCCTAACCTTGCTAGAGAAGTCAACATGCAAATTCAGAAAATTGAGAACCCTTGCAAGATACTATACAAGATGATCATCCCCAAGACACATAGTAGGCAGATTCTCAAAAGTCAATGTGAAAGAAAAAATCTTAAAGACAGCCAGAGAGAATGGACAGGTCACATAAAAAGAGAACACCATTAACAGCAGACCTTTCAGCAGAAACCTTATAAGCCAGAAGAGATTGGGAGCGTATATTCAGCATCTTTAACCTTTTTCCCATTTAGAAAAAAAAAGTGCAGCTCGCTACCAATGCTCATTTAATTTTGTATAAACATGCTCCTTGAGGCTAAAGCACATCTGACTGATTTTCAACATGAAAATAAAATATAAAAAGCTTCTCTTGGAGTTATTTCTGAACAGAACTAACATCAGAATCATCTGAATCATTAGAATCATCTATTCCAGGAAAATCAGATTCATCAAATGAATCTTTGGCCAATAACAGTTTGAGAACAAAGTTAACATCATGCATAGGAATGCTACATTTTCTAAAATGTGATATTCTCAGTGATCAAGAATTACTCTATTTTGTAAATGGAAATACCACTACTAAAAACAGAATGCTATAAATACAATGATGTCTTTTGTTTCTAAGTTGACACACTAGAGCAATGCAAAAATAATAATAAAAGTGAAATATTTTGTGGTAAATTTATCTCAGAGTAAATGCTGTAGCTGCCAGCAAGTATTCTTGGGGTATATGGGAAAAAGGTTAAAGAAAAGGCATTCCAACCAAGAATTTTATATCCAGCCAAACTAAGCTTCATAAGAGAAGGAGAAATAAAATCCTTTTCACACAAGCAAATGCTACGGGAATTTGTTTCCACCAGAGCTGCCTTACAAGAGGTTCTTTAGGTAGTGCTAAATATTGGAAACGAAAGACTGGTACCTGCTACCATAAAAACACACTCTAAGTACTTAGCCCACTGACACTATAAAGCAGCTATACAACGAAGTCTACACAACAACCAGCTAACAACATGATGACAGGTTCAAATCCTCACATATAAATATTAATCTTGAATGTAAATGGGCTAAACACCCCCACTTAAAAGACACAGAGGGGTAAGTAGGATAAAAAGCAAGACCCAACTATATGTTGTATTAGGGTTCTTTGGAGGGACAGAATCAATAGGTTATGTGTATATATAAAAGGGAGTTTATTAGGAAGAATTGGCTCATGCGATTACAAGGCAAAGTCCCGCAACGGAGGGAAAGAGAGAAGCCATCATTGACTCATGCAGGTTCAAAAGCCTAAAACCCAGGAAAGCTGAAAGTATAGCCTTTGGCCTGTGGCCAAAAGCCTGAAAGTACCTAGGAAGCTGATGGTACAAGTCCCAGAGTCTAAAGGCTGAAAAACCTACATTCTGATGTCTAAGGGCAGGAGGAGGAAGAGTGGAAGCAAGTATCCACCATGGGAAGAAGAAAGAAAGCCAGAAGACTCAGTAAGTAAACTTATCCCACCTTCTTCCACCTGCTTTGTTCAAGCTGCCCTGGCAGCTGATTGGATGGTACCCACCCACACTGAGGGTGGGTTTTCCTCTCCTAGTCCACTGAATTAAAAGGCAGTCTCCTGTAGCTATACCCTCACAAACATATGCAAAAACAATACTTTACAAGCCATCTAGGCATCCCCACAATCCAATCAAGTTGACACCTAATATTAACCATCACACTTTTCTTCAAGAGATCCATGTCACATGCAATGACACCCATAGGCTCAAAGTAAAGGGATGGAGAAAGATCTATCAAGCAAATGGAAAACAAAAAAATCAGAGGTTGCTATTCTTATTTCAGACAAAACACACTTTAAACCAACAACAATCAAAAAGGACAAAGAAGGGCATTACATGATGATAAAGGGTTCAATTCAACAAGAAGACTTAACTATCCTAAATATATATGCACCCAACACTGGAGCATCCAGATTCATAAAACAAGTTCTTAGAGACCTACAAAGAGACTTAGACGACAACACAATAATAGTGGAATACTGCCACACCCTGCTCACAGTGTTAGATTATCTAGGCAGAAAACTAACAAAGGTATTTGGGACCTAGACTCAACATTTAACAAAATTGACCTAACAGACATCTACAGAACACTCTACCCAACAACAACAGAATATACATTCTTCTCCATTTGCACAGGGCACAGACTCTATGATTGACCATATGCTCAGCCATAAAGCAATTTTCAATAATTTCAAAACACTGAGATCACATCAACCACACTACTGGACCACAGCACAATAAAAGTAGAACTCAATTCCAAGAAGATCTCTCAAAATCACATAATTACATGAAAATTAAACAAAATTTATCATCGGTATCTCTTCCCAATTAGAAAAAAAAGTGCAGCACACTGCCAATGCTCATTTAATTACATATAATCACACTCTTTGAGGATGAAGAGCCTGATTTTCAATGTGAAAATAAAGTATAATAAATGACTTTTGAGTAAAGAATAAAATCAAGGCAGAAATTTTTAAAAAATTCATCGCAACTACTAAAAACAAAGACACAATGTACCAGCATCTCTGGGACACAGCAAAAGCAGTGTTAAGAGGAAAGTTTATGATGTTAAATGCCTACATTAAAAATTTAGAAAGATTTTAAATTAACAACCTAGCATCACACATAGGGGAACAAGAAAAACAAGTGCAAACCAACCTCAAGCCTAACAGAAGGCAAGAAATACCAAAATCAGAGCTGAACTGAATGAAATTGAGACAAGTAAGTCCATACAAAAGGTCAACTAAACCAAAAGTGGTTAATTGAAAGAATAAATAAGATTGATAAACCAATACCTAGATTAATGAAGAAGAAAATAGAGAAGAGCTAAAAAATCCATCAGAAATGAAAAAGGGACATTACCACTGATCCCACAGAAATACAAACAAAACCCGCTGAGATTATTATGAATACCTCTATGCACACAAACTAGAAAACCTAGAAGTGGATAAATTCATAAAAACGTACAACCTCCCAAGATTCAACCAGCAAGAAATTGAAACCCTCAACAGACCAATAATCTACCAACCAAAAAAAGTCCCTGACAAGATATATTCACAGCTGAATTCTACCACATATACAAAGAGGACCTGGTACCAATCCTATTGAAACAATTCCAAAAAATAGAGGAGGAAGGACTCCTTCCTAACTCATTCTGTGAGAACAGCATCATTCTGATACCAAAACCTGGAAGATACACAACGAAAAGGAAAACTTCAGGTCAACATCCTTGATGAAGACAGATGCAAAAATCCTCAGCAAAATACTAGCAAATCCAACCTAGCAGCACATCAGAAAACTAATTTGCCATGATCAAGTAGGCTTTATTCCAGGGAGTAAGTTTGGCTCAAGACATAAAAATCAGTAAATGTGATCTATCACATTAATAGAACTAAAAAATAAACCCACATGCTCATCTCAATAGATGCAGGAAAGGCTTCAATAAAATTCAACATCCCTTCATGTTAAAAAACCCTCAACAAACTAGGCGTCAGTGGAACATACCTCAAAATAATAAGAACCATCCATGACAGACTCACAGCCAACATCACAATGAATGGGCAAAAGCTGGAAGCATTCCCCCTGAGAACCGTAACAAGGATGCCCACTCTCACCACTCCTATTCAACATAGTACTGGAAGAACTTGCAAGAGCAATCAAGCAAGAGAAAAAAACTTACCCAAATAGGAGAAAGGAAGTCAATCTATCACTCTTTGCAGATTATATGATTCCATACCTAGAAAACCCCTTTTCTCTGCCTAAAGGCTCCTAGAACTGATAAACAACTTCAGCAAAGTTTCAGCATAAAAATCAATGTACAAAAATCAGTAACATTTCCATTTATTTATTTATTTATTTATTCATAGAGATGAGGACTCACTATGTTGCCCAGGCTGGTCTCGAACTCCTGAGTTCAAGTGATCCTCCTACCTTGGCCTCCCAAAGTACTGAGATTACAGGTGTGTAATCCATGCCCATTCCCAGTAGCATTTCTATACAGCAATAACATCCAAGTTGAGAGCCAAATCAACAATGCTATCCCATTGACAAAAGCCACAAAGAATAAAATACCTAGAAGTACAGCTAACCAGGGAGGTGAAACATCTCTACTACAATGAGAATTACAGGGCACTGCTGACACAAATGGAAACACATTCCATGCTCATGGATTGGAAGAATCAATTTTGTTACAAGGCCATACTGCCCAAAGCAATTTATAGATTCAATGCTATTATTTTCAAACTACCAATATCATTTTTCACAGAATTAGAAATAACTTTTCTAAAATTCATGTGGAACCAAAAAGAGCCTGAATAGTCAAACCAATCCTAAGCAAAAAGAACAAAGGTGGAGGCTTCCCATTACCCGACTTCAAACTTAAGGCTACGATAACCAAAACAGCATTGAACTGGTACAACAAAAGACACTCAAACCAATGGAACAGGTTAGACAACCCAGAAATAAAGCCTCACACCTACAACCATCTAACCTTTGACAAAGTCAACAAAAACAATGGGGAAAGGACTTCCTATTCAATAATTGGCGCTGAGATAACTGGCTAGCCATATGTAAAAGATTGAAACTGGACATTTTGCCACATACAAAAATCAACTCAAGATGAATTAAAGAGTTAAATGTAAGACCTCAGACTAAAATACTCTAGAAGAAAACCTAAGAGATACCATTCTGGACATACACACTGGCAAAGATTTCATGACAGAGTCTCCAAAAACATTGCAACAAAAACAAAAATTGACAAGTGGGACCTAATTAAAGAGCTTCTACACAACAAAAGAAACTATAAACAGAGTAAATAGACAATCTACAGAATGAGAGGAAATATTTGCAAACTATGCATGTGATAAAGGTCTAATATCCAGCATCTATAAGAAACTTAAATTAACAACCAAAAAACCAACAACCTTATTAAAAATGGGCAAAGGACATGAACAGATACTTCTCAAAAGAAGACATGTACATGTCCAACAAGCATATGAAAAAATGCTCAACATCACTAATCATTAGAGAAATACAAATCAAAACCACAATGAGATACCAACTCACACCAGCCAGAATGACTATCATTAAAAAGTTAAAAAAAAAAAAACAAAAAACAGATGCTGGCAAGGTTGCAGAGAAAGAGAATGTTATACACTGCTGGTGGGAATGTAAATTAGTTCAGCCACTGTGGGAAAGCAGTTTTGTGATTTCTGAAAGAATTCAAACAGAACTGCCATTCAAGTTAGTAATCCCATTACTGAGCATACACCCCAAAGGAATATAAATCATTTTACCAAAGAGACATATGCATTCCTATGTTCATCGTGGCACTATTCACAATAGCAAAGACATGGAATCCACCTAGATGCCCATAAGCAGTCAGCTGAATAAGGAAAATGTGGTACATATACATCATGGAATACTATACAACCAGAAAAAGAACGAGATAATAGCCTTTGCAGCAACATACATGCAGCTGGAAGCCATCATCTTAACTTAATTAACACAGGAACAGAAAACCAAATACTACATATTCATACTTATAAGTAGGAGCTAAAAACAAAATACACATGGATGCAAAGATGAAAACAACAGATACTGGGGCCCACTCGAGGGTACAGAGTGGGATGAGAGTGAGGGTTAAAACTACCTATTGCATACTATGGCCTCACTACCTGGTGACAAAATTATTTGTACACCAAACCCTAGGTCATGCAATTTACCCATGTAACAAACCTGCATTTGTATCCCCTGAACCTAGACAACAGTTAAAAAGAAAAAAATAGCTAGGCGCATGTGTCTCACGCCTGTAATCCCAACACTTTGGGAGGTCGAGGTGGGCGGATTACCTGAGATCAGGCATTTGAGACCAGCCTGGCCAACATGGTAAAACCCCATCTCTACTAAAAATACAAAAATTAGCCAGGCATGGTGGCAGGACCTGTAATCCCAGCTACTCAGGAGGCTGAGGCACGAGAATCACTTGAACCTGGGAGGCAGAGGTTGCGGTGGGCCTAGATTGTGCCACTGCACTC
Organism: Ateles fusciceps; assembly: GCA_036589455.1. NCBI lineage: Eukaryota > Metazoa > Chordata > Mammalia > Primates > Atelidae > Ateles > Ateles fusciceps. The sequence continues at coordinate 200,155 of JAZHEH010000977.1, read as the reverse complement.
CAGCCTGGGTAACAGAGCAAGACTCCATCTCAAAAAAAAGAAAGAAAAGAAAAGAAAAAGACAAAATAAGAAAAGAAGGAAAAAAGAAATAGAAAAAAAACACTAACTCTAAAAATGTTGCCAATCATAAAATCCTACCAAAATAGTAATTTCTGGTTTCTTTAAAATATACTTCCTTCGTTTGACTCATCATTTGGAATTGTGGATGTTTTGACTTATTTGGGGCATAAAGTGATTCCCTGGCTGTCTTAATCACACAACATCCACAACCTTCCCTTGTTATTCTCTACCTTCTTCTTAGGCTTTATTTTTCTCCATAATACCTATCATAATCTGACATTACATTATATACTATATCCATTTGTTTATATTCTTTTGCCTCCACTAGAAATGCCTTAGGACAAGGACTTTGTCTTGTTTTCCATTATAAACCTCATAGCCACAACTGTGCCTAGCATATAATACACACACAAATTCATACTCGTCTAATGAATAAATTAACAAATTGTTTTTCACTTGTAAAGAGATATCATCATGTATACTAAGGAGAAACACTAAACATCATAGCATTACATTACATATAATGCATTATAAATTGCATATAGTTAAATTCCTAGTGATCTTTAATTTGATATCTATTCAAAAGTCTTTATAATTGGCCTTTAAAAGTATCACTACTTTGAGTCTATTAGTAATTTTTTCTCACTTCAATGTAATAATGTCCCTAAGAAATATATTTCTAAAAAAAAAAAAAGAGGGGGGGGGGGGGGGGGAGGGGAGGACTCATTAACAAGATTATCTAAATGAGAGATATAATTGTTCTATGAGCATCTTTATTCTAATTCATTTTAGTTCTTCTAAAAACAGGGAGAGGCATGCAGATTGAGAACTCTTCAAAGACATTGTTCCTTCCTGTATATAATTTACAACCTTTTCATTAATATTCCCAACATTTTTATCACTCATGTGCTATGCTCCAAGCATTTGGTTGAGAAGCACTTCATGAATAAAATGTATCAGTGCCTGTAAAATTTGTAAGAAGAATACTTCAGGCATACTTGAAATAGAGCACATTTTTGACACTTCACACTTATAATAATTCATACTCCAGAGGCCTTTTCCATCTTGCCTATCAGCAAGCTGGAAAACCTCCACAGATAGGAAAGGTAAATTCCCTAAGCCTATGTGCTATGTCCCTGAAAGGACTGGGCTAGGATTGCTCCCCTTCCCACACATGACATTTTCGAAAGTTAAAATCTACTAATGGCCCCTCAAGCAAAACCTTTTTGCCTTTTGGTGATGTCGTGACACTGACTAAGAGTTCTCATACTGTATTAAGTATGAAGGTATATCCCCCAGTTACATTATTAGTAGTGCCCAAGAGAGGAGAATTATCTGGCTTAATGTATTCCTAGTTTTTGATCATCTGCTAAAGAATAATAATACATGTTTGCAAAATAAATCATCAGTACACAAAAGCTTAACATTATCATCCCCCTCAAACTGAACATTAATTGGAATATAACAAATACTTGGAGTATTTGTTCCAGTTAAACATCTCCCACATCCCTAATGTTTCTCCTAAAATTCCATGTTTTCTGTTATCTTAATTTACAACTGAAAGCTGACCTCCAAAGTAACACAAATACTATGTATACCACATATTGAATATAGCTGCTCTTGCTGAAGACATTGATAACTTCCTCATTGCAAAAATCATCTTCAGTTATTTTCCGTCTTGTTTGAATACTTACTCTAGTACTTGAAGCTGCTGAGTCATTTCTTTCATTCACAAAAAAAAAAAAAAAAAAAAAAATGTGCACTCTATTTTATTCCAGGAAGTGGGAATACAATAATTAATAATAATTTTTAAGACAGTCTCAAAGCTCAAAGGAGTTTACAGTCTAGTGGCAAAACAGAGTAATTACCAGATAATTACAATGCAGAGTGGTAATGTCACAAAACAGTAAGAAAATATTGCAATAACAGGAGCTCAAGCCCCCAGACTTTGGTGCTTAGGAAAAGCTCCCCATAGGAGACTGCATTCAAATTGAGTCTGGAAGAATTAGTCAAGTCATCCAGGGGAAGGATTTAGGGAAATGGAGTTCCAGAGATAAATTCGTATATACATAATCCCAGAAGCAAGAAAGAATAGAGAATTTGGGGAGCATCAAGTAGCTCAGGATGGCTAGAACTTAAGAATCAGGGGGCAAAGCAGTAGAGAAGAAGACAGAGGTCTGAGTACATGAGACAACAGATGCTGGAGAGGATGTGGAGAAAATAGGAACACTTTTACACTGTTGGTGGAAGTGTAAATTAGTTCAACCATTGTGGAAGACAGCGTGGCAATTCCTAAGGACCTAGAAATAGAAATTCCCAGGTTGATCCAGCAATCCCATTACTGGGTATATATGCAAAGGATTATAAATTGTTCTATTATAAGGACACATGCACACGAACGTTCATTGCAGCACTGTTTACAATAGCAAAGACTTGGAACCAACCCAAATGCCCATCGATGATAGACTGGACAAGAAAAATGCGGCACATATACACCATGGAATAGTATGCAGTCATAAAAGCAATGAGTTCGTGTCCTTTGTGGGGACATGGATGAATCTGGAAACCATCATTCTCAGCAAACTGACACAAGAAACAGAAAATCAAACACCGCATGTTCTCACTCATAGGTGGGTGTTGAACAATAAGAACACATGGACACAGGGAGGGAAGCATCACACACTGGGGTCTGTTGCGGGGAAATAGGGGAGGGACAGTGGGGGGGTGGGGGGGAGTTGGGGGGGAGGGATAACATGTAAGGAGAAATGCCAGATATAGGTGATGGGGGAGGAAGGCAGCAAACCACACTGCCATGTGTGTATCTATGCAACAATCTTACATGTTCTTCGCATGTACCCCAAAACCGAAAAAGCAATACAAAATATTTTTTTTAAAACAAAAAGAGTTTAGAACTCATTTGGAGAAGAATAGAGTATCTCGAACCACTTTCAGCACAGAGACATGTGATCAGTGTGACTGCCTTGTGGGAGGTCTGATTAAAAGGGTCAAAATCAGAGGCAGAGGAAAATATGGGAAGGCTGTTGTAGGCATGAGATGATGGCAGCTTAAACTAGAATGGTGTCGAGTAATGCACAAAGAGAAGTAGATGGCTAGACTTCATAGCTATTCAGGATGCAGGAGCATGAGGTTTGGGTGGTGTTTAGTGGTCTGTTGAATGTGAGTAGTAACAGAGAGGAAAAAAGTAAAGGATGAGCCTCAGGTTCTTCATAGAGACCCTCATGTTCAAGCTGAGTTGCCCAGAATGCAGTTGGATATATAGGTCCAGATCTCAGGAGAAAGAACTAGTATGAAAGGCAGGACTACTCTGGTTTTCATTCTGCCTCTCTGGCCACTGCTTCTTCAAATTTATTTTATTTGACACACAGATACAGACTTTATTTCCAATGATTCCATCCTCATACATACTCCTCTTCCACTCTACACACACTTCCCCGTTGATTTCACGGACATATTCAGTATTAACTACCAGCAATGTCTGGGTTCCTCACAAAAGCATTGTATTTGAGAGAAGATCCTTGGAAACACCAAAAGAGGAGTAGTAAAGTAATATAGGGAAGGGAAAGTAGCCTATAAAGGGAGAATTTCCAAGCAAGTTACACTAGGGGTAACTAGAGCTAAAACTCACTGGGGAAGTCTGGTAAACTATGCAGAAGGCATGCCTCAGAGTTATCCAACTTGAGAGGTGAGGGAGCTTATTCATTAATATAACAATTTCAGTCAGCCATTGGTCAATGGCTTCTGGCCTGGGTACATGGGTACATGGGTAGAGAAGGCTATGACACTAGGAAAAATACTCAGTCATAAAAATGCAATTGCAAGTCTACCCTATGCAGATAAAGCCCATAGACACATAGGCAGGACAATTACAGAATCTGTTACAACATATGTGTACAACTCCCAAACCTATAGCTTCAGAAAAAGGATAATATTGAAAGTCAGGTTCCACTGTGAAACTATAAAGTGCCATCTAAAATGAGCTGTTGATTAAAAGGATCAAGAAGAGAGAAGTGAGAGTCAAAATATGGAACCAAGCAAACATAGGAGAACCAGAGAGGTAAATATTAAACATTCAGAATACAGGAGATGGAAACTGCCTAGCTACACAAAGTGAGTTCTGAGGATCAGTGGTCTCAGCATCACTTGAGAGAGTATTAGAAATACAGACCTAATGAATTACAATTCACAGAAGCAAGATGTCCAGTTCTTACATATGCACATTAAAGTTTAAGAAACACTTTTATTTCTTTAGAGCTTGCGTCACCATAACGAAGATTTCTAAAATGCATTCCTAGGTGCTTATATTTGGATGGGTGCCCCATATCTATTGCCTGCAACCCCTAATCCTTTTAAGTAACATCCAGATCTACTAAACTCTTTTTTTTTTTTTTTTTTTTTTTTTTTTGAGACGGAGTTTCACTCTTGTTGCCCAGGCTGCAGTGCGATGGCGCGATCTCGGCTCACCGCAACCTCCGCCTCCTGGGTTCGAGCAATTCTCCTGCCTCAGCCTCCTGAGTAGCTGGGATTACAGGCGAGCGCCACCATGCCCAGCTAATTTTTTGTATTTTTAGTAGAGATGGGGTTTCACCATGTTGAACAGGATGGTCTCGATCTCTTGACCTCGTGATCCACCCGCCTCAGCCTCCCAAAGTGCTGGGATTACAGGCGTGAGCCACTGTGCCCGGCTCTAAACTCTTTAAGCCAAAAATCTAGACTCCTCTCTCTATTACCCACCATTGACAATCTCTATGACTCTCTCCCAATGCAAAAGTGTAGGTCTGTATCCTTTACAAAAGACAATCACAAGAACTTTTTCACTGGTATCATTGACTTCTGGGTCTTCCTGCCCCAATTTAACCTCCCAAAATGACACAGAGCAATTCTTAAAATACAAACTACCATACTGTTCCTCACTTAGAGTGGTTATCCAACAACTCTGAGACAAATTCCTAACTACTTAGTCTAGTACCATGAGCTTATTCATGATTTGGTACCTGCTTACCTTCTTGCAAATATGCTGTCCTAATGTAGTTAATGTAATTTGAACGTTAAATTTAGTGCTAAACTTCCTGTCAATCAACTCATAAAGGACATGAGGGTTATGTAATCTTTATCTTTAAAAGTCTGGTACTTTAAAATTTTCGTTTGCTACTCTGGATTTAACAGCAGGTTAAAAGGCCATAAAAGGCCCCTTTCTCTAAGTATGATGTATCCTGGGTTATTTCCAGGCTCTAGCCCATAAGCTAGTGCAAGGATGGTAATCCTCTGTTAAAAACCTGAATTGTTATGTTCAAGACTGTCCCTTAATTTCCGGATATCATTTATCTGGCTTACAGACAACAGGTGCTCTTTTCTTGAACACTGAAGTCATAAATCAGTCCTGTCCCTTATCACAATTAGCCCCAACCAGGAACTTTATCGAAGCCAGGAGCCATGAGAACCCATCCAAAATACCTTAGTCTGTTTTATGCTACTATGAAAGAATATCTGGGAGTGGGTCATTTACTTAAGAATAGAAATTTATTTCTCACAGTTCTGGAGGCTGCAAAGTCCAAGATCAAGGTGCCAGCATCTGATGTACACATACACACACACACACACACACACAAACCACAGAGGGGCACAAGTAAACTTTTAGAAGTGATGGAAATGTTTATTACCTTGATCGGGGTGGTGGGTATCCCCATATGTGTATGCATATGCCCAAACTCACAATAAAATATGCTAATTTTGAACATCAATTATACCTCAACAAAGCATTAATCCATTAATATGCTATATGTGCACATGTCTTGGAAGGGCAAGTCAGGAGTGAACTCTATGCCTTCACATAGCCAAAGAGCAGAAGGGGGAGAACCAATTCCTGTAAGTCTTTTTAATAGTAGCATTAACATACATGAGGCCAGAGCCCCCATGATCTAAACACTTTCCATTAGGTCACATCTCTCAAAAGTGTTGCATGGGGTATTAAGTTTCCCACACATAAACTGTGGGGGCCACATTTAAATCATAGCACCAAAAAGGAGGCAAATCAGACAATTATTGTTTTATGATCAAATTTTTAAAGAGATGAAGGTATTTCTGGTATTCAGTTTTGGATGACTTTCTTTCCTGAGCCACGATACAAGGAAAATCAAATAACATTAGGTACAATATCTTTAAAAGGATTTTCAACAATAAATAAATTGTTTGTATATTTTCTTTTAAAAATAGCTTTGTTGAGGTATAATTAATGTTCAAAAATCAGTATATTTTATTGGTGAGTTGGGCATATGCATACACATATGAGATACCACCACTACAATCAAGGTAATAAACATTTCCATCACTTCTAAAAGTTTACTTGTGCCCCTCTGTGATTGTGTGTGTGTGTGTGTGTGTGTGTGTGTGTGATAAAACCACTTAACATGAGATCTACCCCCTCAACAAATTTTTAAGTGCACAATACCATACTGTTAAATATGCATAGGCAGCAAATCCAAAATAGACAAGTAGGACTATAGCAAACAGAAAAGCAAAGCAAAGGAAATAATCAACAGAGTGAAAAGGCAAATATGGAATGGAAGAAAAACATTTGTAAACCATTTATCTGATAAAAAGTTAATATCCAAAATATTTAACAAACTCCTATAATTTAACAGTCTACAAAAGCCCAATTTTAAAATGGACAAAGGACTTGAGTAGACATTTTTTCATTAAAAATCATATAAATGGCCACCAGGTGTATGAAAAAGCATCAAACATCGCTAATTATCAGGAAAGTGAAAATAAAAACCACAATGAGATATCACCTCACACGTCGTAGCATAGCTATTATCAGAAAAACAAAAGATAACTGTTGGCCAGAATGTAGAGAAACAGCAACTTTTCTTCACTTGTTGGTGGTAATGTAAAATGGTGTTGCCACTATGGAAAATAGTATGGAAGTTTCTCAAAAAATAAAAAAAAACTAGAACATATGATCCAGCAATCCAACTCTGGACATATTTCCAAAAGAATCAAAATCAGGATTTTGAAGCAATAGCTGCACTCCCAAGTTTATTGCAGCATTATTTACAATAGTTATGATATAGAAACAATCTAAATGTTTATCAGATAAATGGATAAATAAAATATATTATATACATACATACAATAGAAAATTATTCAGCCGTTAAAAAGAAGGAAATCTTACCTACAACAATGGATGAACCTGTAGGACATTATTCTAAGTGAAATAAGCCAGTCACGGATGTATAGATACACATGATTCCTTTCTAAGCAACGTATCAAAAATACTCAAACTCACAGTAGCAGAGAATAGAATGGTGGTTGGTTTTTTCCAGCGGTTGTGTGGAGTAGGGAAAAAGGGAGTTGTTGCTCAATGGGTTTAAATTCTAATTATGCAAGATGAATAAGTTCTAGCAATCTGTTGTATGTTATGTTTCTTATTTATATTTTAAAACCATAGATAAAGTTTAAGGGCATGATACTTTTGCAACCTCAAACAAAAGCAACTGGACTTGGAATTGGAAGGCTTGCTTTGCATTCCAGATGGCAATTTGTTGCCAGCAGGAACCAAAGCAAGTTAATCTATTAATGTCAGTTTTCCCACATATAAAATGTGGATAAAAAATATTCAGTCTCAATGTTGGTATGAGAATTGAACTAGCCAACAGATATAAAGGCAACTAGAACAGTGCCCAACATACAATAAGCACAAACTAAATATTAGTATCTTCTTTGTATTCCTCAAACATCGAATATTTATCAGCTAGGATACCTTTCAGGAGTAGAAGTTAACTCTCATAATAAATTCACCATTTAGTAAAACAAAGACAAAAAGCACAGAACTCTGCAATTTCTAAACTACAACATGGCTAATGTGAAATTGCTCTTGCAATAACAACTAGAATGCTCAACAAAAATTAAACATTTAAAACTATGTAGTCAGTTCACAAGAAAAAAATAAATTTTTATATGCTAGGAATGTTGATTTCAAAGTCAAAGTATTATAAGCAAAGTAGAAACCTCACAAATTAACAAAGCAAAATTTTCACAAGTTAATATGGCAGCCACCCTGGGGGGTGATATTAAAAATAAAAGTATATATTGTTTTGTTTTATATTTATAATCAAGTATATTGAGATATAATTTCAATGTAATTATAATTTATTTTATATAATTTATTATATATAATTAAATATATAATTTATCATATAATTATAATATGTTGAGATAGTATAAGTATAATATCTATATATAATATATTAGAGTATCATAATAATGATTGGAGTATCATATATCTATATATATATCTAGATATTAATTTAATTATATATTATATATTGAGATATTATATATAATTATAATATAAATAATTATATATATCTCAATTATATAATTATAATTATATATAATAGTTCAATTATATAATTATAATTATAACTATATATAATAGCTCAATATATAATATATATTGAGATTATTATATTTAGATTATAATTATATGTTATACATTGAGATATTGTATATAATCATAATTATATACAATATCTCAATGTATAACATATAGTTATTATATAATTATAATTATATAATATCTCAACATATAATATATAATTATAATTATATGAATTATATATAAATTATGATACTACATTGTTTTTATATAAATTCTGGGGGTACCATCCAATGTATTTTGGTAAATGTACACTCTAGCTGCCATCACATTCAAGATAGAGCATTTCCAACTTCCCAAAAAGTGCCCATCTCCTCCTACCAGTCAATTCCTCTTGCCATCCTCAGCCCAGACAACCACTGATCTGCCTTATATCACTGCAACCTCGCTTTGCCTTTTCTAGAATTATATAAATGGAGTTATACAGCATGTCTGGCTTCTTTTGCTTTTGTGTCCAGCTTCTTTCACTTAGCATGTGTTTTTAAATTCATCAGTAAAGAATGCATCAGTAGTCCATTCTTTTTATTGCTGAGTAATGTTCCATTGTATGAATACATGATATTTATCCATTCACCAGTTGATGAACATTTGGGTTGTTCCCAGTTTTTATCTTACTACACATAAAGTTTTCTGTAAAGTTAGATGTTTTTATCTTGAAAAGAATACCAAGGAATGAGATTGCTGAGTTATATGATAAGTGTACATTTACCTTTTTAAGAAACTGTTTTCTACAGTAGTTATATCATTTCATATTGTACCAGCAATGAGACTTCTAGTTGTTTCATATCTTTACCAACCTTTGATATTATCACCCTTTTGAATTTTAGCCATTCTAGTAGTTGTGACTTTAATTTGCATTTCCATAACGAGTAATGATGCTGAGCATCTTTTCATAGACCATTTATATATCTCCTTTTGTAAAGTATCTGTTCAAATATTTTGCCTATTTTTTACATTGTGCTGTTTAGCTTTTATTATTCATTTGAAATATTTTCTTAAATACTCTTGATATGTAACTTTAGTTTTAATCTATAAAAAAGATATGAAATGAAGGCTTGGATAGGTACAAGGCAAGAATTTAGTGTTGAGACATTCTTCATAAAACTAGAATCTTTGAGAAGGGCTGTATCTCTAGTTAAGACCCTCACCACCATCCCTGGAAAATGGCAAAATAAAAAAATGCCTCAGCTTTTTTACCTCTAAATTAAAAAAAAAAAAAGTCTCATGAGAAAGTGGGACCTCAAGATAGTATAACACATGGATTTTGAATCCAAATGTGCCCTCCCTAGTGACGGTGGATTTTCCAAGTTGAGATAGTAACATAAAATTAGCTCTGAACTGGTAAAATCCTTGGGGTGATTAGTAGAAGCAACCAGAAAACCACTCTTTATATGTTTCAGTAGCCCAGGCATATTATTAATTCCTCCATAGAGAAACCTCAGCTAAAGACAGTGAGATAATTAGGCTGGGTGCTGTGGTGCACGCATGTAATCCCAGCACTTTGGGAGACCCAGGAAGGTGGATCACCTGAGGTCAAGTTCGAGATCCGTCTGACCAACATGGTGAAACCCCGTCTCTACTAAATACAAAAAATTAGCCGGGCATGATGGCACATCCTTGTAATCTCAGATACTTGGGAGGCTGAAGCAGGAGAATCATTTGAACCTGGGAGGCAGAGGTTGCAGTGAGCCGAGATCATGCCATTGCACTCCAGCCTGGGCAACAAGAGTGAAACTCCGTCTCAAAAAAAAAGAAAAAAAGACGAGACCATAAATAAGAAGAAATAATCTATCTTGAAAAGCTTCATACGATACATAAAGTAGGAATAGACCGTAAAATATTTGAGTTTTAATTGTATTTAATATTTAATACATATTAAATATGTATTTTAATACTTAAAATATTTTAAGTATTAAAATACATATTAGACACTATAAGGAAAGAAAGATACTCTATGAAAAAATTAAAGACATATTTGAAAGTAAACTGAATATGACTTTTATAATGAAAAATACAGCTTTGAGGTCTGTGAGCTGCCTGATTAGTAGGGGAATTTGGATAGTTTTTAAAATCCAGTTTAATGTTGTCATTCTTTGATTCTACACTGAGTGACCACGATGTTCAGATTCTGCCAATTATGCTAAATAAATGGAGATGTTTTGTATAAGTTTTGCCCTTGTGTGTTGTCCCAAAGGGTTGCACACATGAGGCAACAGAGTTTTGACCAGCGACTCTAGCTACATTGAGCCTTTTAAAATATCTAATGATTTACATACAAAAAAGTGTGAATAAGAAACATGATGACAAAGTACAAGTCTCCTCAGAGACAGAGTGATAACCACCTAATACTACCTTTGAGCTGATGCTTCAATGCTTCTACAGTAGCCTGGCAAGTTGTCATGTAGCTTTTCCTGGACCAGCTCAATGATAGGAATTTCACTACCTCCAGCAGCTTTCAATTCAATTTTGGAGCTATTTTTAATTGAGTGTCTCTCCTTATACTAAGCCAAAATCAGTGTACTTATTATTTCTCCATTTTCTAGTTCTGCTCCTTGAAGTTATTCAGAACAGTTTTAAACTCTCTTCAAAATAGCATATGGAAAAGAGCTATAACCATTCAACATCCGGATCAAATGTCCCCAGTTCCCTTTACTAGTCACCGAGTGACATAGCTTTGAGTCCTTTGACCACTCTGATCACTCTTCTTTAGCCACAACCCAGTTCATCATTGTTTTTCTTAAAAGTGAAAACCAAAAGTAAACACAACTTTCCTTTTGTAGTCAACTACTGAAAATTAGGGTTGAGTATTTCAAGATGTATAAAGCAAAAATGTTACAAATACAAGGAATATTTTAAAAATAAAATACAGTTATCATGGAAGAATTTAATATACCCCTTAAGAAATTGGAAGATCATCTGGGTACAGTGGCTCACACCTGTAATCCCAGCACTTTCGAGATGCCACGGTGGGGTGGATTCCCTTGACCCCAGGAGTTCGAGACCAGACTGGCCAACATAGTGAGACCTCATCTCTATAAAAAATATAAAAATTAGCCAGGCAGGGTGGGGTGTACCTGTAGTCCCAGCTACTTGGGAGGCCAAGGTGGGAGGATCACCTGAGCCTGGGAGGTCAAGGCTGCAGTGAGCCATGATTGCACCGCTGCATTCCACCCTGGACAACAGAGTGAGACCCTACCTCAAAAAAAAAACAAAATAAAACAAAAAAGCAAGAAAGAAATTGGCATATCAAATAAAGAGAAAAATGATAAGTATAACAGTGACCTTAAATACTATAAATAAATAGATTAGCTTAAAGTATCAGTGTGAAAAATACCACACCCTACTCTACAAACAAGGAATGTTCTTTTTTTTCTTCCAAAATGTACAGGATATTTTCAAAAAATAATGATTAAATAGGACCTTCATAAATCTGCTATAGAACTTCTATAGAACTAAACACCAATAACAAAGAATAAGAGATTGTAGCCACTTGGAAATGTAAAACTTCAATTTGGAGTAACTGCACTTAAAATAGAACCAAAACTACATAAGCAAACGTTTTGCAAATTAATGATACTAGTAAGCCTATCTGTGAAATAAAATAATATTAGAAAGCGTGCTCAGATGACTATAGCCTTAAAGTATTTTATTTCTATATAAAAATGTGAAAAAGAAATGAACTACATAGTCAACTCAAAAAGTGAGAAATCACAGCAAAATAAAATAAAGTAAGAGAAAGAATGTTTTTTTAACTAGAAAGCAAAATAAAGTAACAAGGACTGGAACTGACAAATAAAACCAAGAGCTAATACTTTTTAAAGACCAGTAAACTCGCCAACCTCTGGGAAGTCTGAAAGAGAGAAAGAGAAACCAAAAAATGGAGATTTTAAAAATATATGACCACTATATTTATTCTAATGAATTTGAAAATCTTAATTAAATGGATAATTTTTCGAAAGGAAAATATGAATGAGCAAAAATGACCAAGCAAAGGTTTAAGAAATTAAATAAAACAATACTCACAGAAGAAAAAGTTTGGGATTCAAATGTTTTATGAGAGAATGGGGGATGATCTATTAAAATATTGAAGAAAAAATAATTTCTATGTAATTTAAGCTACTCCAAAACATAAAGAGATGAGTCCTCCAATATTTCATGAAGCCTGCAAAATCATAATTCCAAATCCTAAAAAGGATAGTAACATAAACTGAGGCCAAATCACATACAAGCCCAGAAGCAAAACATCTGAAATAAACTAATAGCAAAGCCAATCTATGAGAGGATTTTAAAGTAATTCACCATGACCAAAAATGGTTTCTTTCAGAAATGTAAAATTGGTTTAACTTTTGGATGCCCATTAATGTATGATCAGCCTGATAGAAGTTGACAGGGAATCTGATAAAATTCAGTAAGCATTCATGATTTTAAAATAATAAAATCTTGTAAATTAGAAATAGGAGGGTACATGCTTAACGTTTAAAAAAAAAAAGACATCCACCCACATTGTTATACTTAATGGTGAAATCATGAGGTCAGGAGATCAAGACCATTAGCATAGTTATTTAAGAGACATTAGCATAATTATTTAAGATACATTTAGACTATAAAGCACTTATGAGAGTAGGAGCCCCAATTTGGGTTTTGCTCACCATCGCATCTCTAGTGCCTAGCACAGTGCCAGATGCTCCTAGTTTTTCTTTCTCACTAGCTTCTCCTTATTCTCTTTTTGCTGGCTTCTCTTCATCTTCACAACTTCTAAAGGTTGTCTTTCAATACTTCTTTCTGTTCTTTGTACTCACTCCCCAGGTAACTTCATCCAGTACCATGGCTTAAAGATCATCTGTATGCTGATGACTGATAGTCTTCTCCATCTTTCTATTTTGCTACTTAAAATCTGTGCTGAACACCACTATTGGCTTTTGCTCTTAAAATCTGCTTCTCCTCAAGTCCCCCTCCACCCCGTTCTCAGTAAATGGTGACACTGTCCAACCAGCTTTTCAGGACAGGGATTGAAACGTCTTCCATACTTTTATCCTAATTTTCCATCTAGCTGTAACGAGCCATGGATCAGCAAGTCTCATTGGCACTACTGCCAAAATATATGATGAGTCTGACCGTTCATTGTTCACATTAGCATTGCTTACTACCTGGCCCAAGCCACCAATTCCTTGCAATCAGATAGATAATTACCAAAACTTCAAATTAGTTTCCCTGTTTCCACTCTCAATCCTCTGTTGCCATTCCAACCAACCAACAGTTTTTTCTTTCTTTCCTTCTTTCCTTCTTTCTTTTCTTTCTGACAGTCTCACTCTGTCACACAGGCTGGAGTGCAGTGGTGCAATCTTGGCTCACTATAGCCTCCGCTCCTGGGTTCAAGCAATTCTCCTGCCTCAGCCTCGCAATTCTCCTGCCTCAATCCCAGTAGCTGGGACTACAGGCGTGCACCACCACGCCCGGCTAAATTTGGTATTTTCAGTAGAGATGGGGTTTCACCATATTGGCCAGGATGGTCTTGATCTCCTCACCTCATGATCAACCTGCCTCATCCTCCCAAACTGCTGGGATTACAGGCGTGAGCCACAGTGCCCAGCCAGTCAAAGTATTAAAGCCCAAATTATGTATCTTTCTCTTGCTTAAAATTCTCCGGTGGTTTCATTTTGTAGTTAGTAGAGCACCTGCATTCTACCTTTTTTACCTCAAAGTTTACCGTTTTCACGCACACCAACCACATTCTTAGCCACAGCCACCTTCTTGTCCCTTGAACATGATGTGCTTGTTCTCACCACAGAGTACTTGCACTTACTGCTTTTTCTAGCAATATTCTTCCACCAGATTTGTATGATGGCCTCTTCCCCTTATAAATTTCATCTCAAAAGTCTCCTCCTCTGAAAGGTATTTCTCAATTTTATAGTAGCATTCCCAGTCCATAGTCCTTTTCTATTGAATTTCTCAACTTCATTTTCTTCAAAACTGTATCATTTATTACTTTGTAAAACTGTACTTAGTTGTTTATATATTTATTGATGGTCTCCATTTGCTGGAATATGTTCATTTGAAGATAATGCATGTGTGACTGCAAGGATTTTGTGCATTTTAATCAGTGAAGTTTCTCCACGGTCTTGTGCATTTATTATTTGAAATGACCTTTAAAGCCATTTTGTCAATATAAAAAAATTGTTGAAATTTTTATTGGAATTGCATTAACCTTATAGACTGGAATCTAGCAGGCACTTAATAAATCTTTTGAATAGCAAATGAGGGAACTTATGAAGAATACAGAGCTAACAATTATTACTTTTATTCAATATTGTCTCAGAAGTTCTAAAAATGCCGTATGATAAATAAAAGCCTCAAGAGATTTACATCTTACAGAGGCAAAATTGCAATTAGTTGCAAATGATACGATTTTTTTAGACATTACAAGAGAGTCATGTAAAAACAAAACTAATAAGAGATTCAATAGGGTGGCAAGTTACAAGTTATTAAAAAACTAATATCTTTCCGATATACCACAAATAACCAGTTTGAAAATATTATGGAAATAACATTAAATTTTATATAGCAATAAAATATATACAATACTTAGAAAGAGATTTAACAAAAATATATAGAGTGTATATAAAAGGAATTACAATACTTTACTTATGGATAAAATGAATACTAAATAGAAAGTTATACCATGTTCCTTTATAGAAATACTCATAGTTTCAAAACTACAATTTTTCTCAAATGAGTCTGTAAGGTTAATATCGTTACAATAAAAATTCCAACAGTATATTTGTATATTGACAAAATGATTTTAAAGATTGTTTCATAGAACAAATATACAATAAAAGCCAAGAATCTCTTGACAGGGAAGAATAATAAGAATGGATTTGTTCTGTCGAATAGTAAAACCTAAAACCACTTTAATTAAAATTCCAACCATTGCTGGATTACATATGTGGGTCAATGAAACTGAAGAGAAACTCTGAAACACAAAAATACGTAATAATTAATATATGATAAAGATGGAATTTCAAATCACAAATATAATTAATAATGTTAGAAAAATGAATGATTTTTTTAAATAAGCCAATCGCTCATCTCATATCTTATACCAAGTTAAATTACAAAATATTAAAAATATCAATGCATATAAAAATAATTAATCAATTATTCCTTTTCTGACTCCAGCTATATCTATGTTGGCACTTTTCACCACATCCCATGTGCCTCTTACACTTTTATCTTCATATTCCATTTTTTTCTCTCTGTGTTTCACTGTATACACTTTCTCCTGAGCCATCCTACAGTTCAGTAATACTCCTTTGTATTTTTACATGTTGTGCTTCATGTTTTGTTTTGTTTTGTTTTTGTTTTTGTTTTTGTTTTTGAGACAAAATTTTGCTCTTGTTGCCCAGGCTGGAGTGCAATGGCGTGATCTCAGCTCACTGCAGCCTCCGCCTCCCAGGTACAAGCGATTCTCCTGTCTCAGCCTCCCAAGTAGCTCGAGATTACAGGCATGCACCACCACACCTGGCTAATTTTTTTTCTTTCCTTTTTTTTCTTTTTAGTAGAGACACGGGGTTTCACCATGTTAGTCAGGCTGGTCACTAACTCCTGACCTCAAGTGATCCACCCACCTCGGCCTCCCAATGTGCTGGGATTACAGGCATCAGTCACTGCACCTGGCATTGTTTTTCACTTCTAATAATTTAAGTAAGAAATTGTTTGAAATAAGACTATAAGAGTCTAACTGGGATTACAGGCATGAGCCACCGCACCTGGCCTTGTTTTTTATTTCTAATAATTTAAGTAAGAAATTGTTTGAAATAAGACTATAAGAGTGTAACAAAAAGAAGAGTAAGGAACTGGTGGGAGAGCAGGAGACAAGAGATTATCAGAGAATCAACCTGACAATAACCTAGAGAGGGAATAGGAGGTTGTTAACCGCCACTAAGAGGTCTAATACATTTTGCTGTCCTTGGTGATTGGCCATATTTCACCTTCTTACAACAGAAATACCAAAAACTAGGCTGAAATCCATATACATCACATTTTATTGATCCGAGTCTAGTATTTACATGACTGCTTTGTTCATTTTGAGTATATGTTTAGAAATACATATTAAATACACTCTAAGTAATAAAGAAGATTTCTAGAAGGAAAAAAATGTCTGCAAATAGATTTCCTCTAAGCTAGAACTATGGAAAACTATGTCATTTTGATTCTCTGCTCATTTAGGAAACAGACAGAAGAGGAACATTTAAAAATTCAATAATTAAAGGGCAATCAACTTATATTCCCCTCTTTAAATCCATGGAACTGAAGTTTTCAAGTCATTAAAATTAAGCTATTATGCAGATAAAAGAATAAGAAATTGGCATCACCAGGCTCAAAGGAGAATGTGGATATTCTTATAAATCCAGGAACACATGTCAATGTTTACAAGCACACAGGAAAATGCCTAAGGGTAGACCAAGTGGGTGTACATTTTTTTTAGAAATAGACTTCAATATAAGTTGCCAGGAGTTGGCCATTTATCGCCAAAGGGTCAGATGGAAGGATTGTGGAATCTTTCCACATGTGTTCTAATGATTCAGTAGTCCCGGTAAAGCCGAGTGCTGTTCTCAAAAATTGCTCCCGGGGATGTTACATATTTAATTTAGTCCAGCTGGAAAAGGTTACAGGATGTAGTCCTCAATTTGAATGACTACTGCACTCTTAAAATGCTGTTTTTGTGCAATGTAAGGAACAATTTTGATTGCAGTTTTCAGTTAAAAGGCCTTCCTCTCTGAAAACTTGTCAATTTCATGGAATCTGAAGCAGCCAATTGAAGGAAGCAATCAGCCAG
This sequence comes from Ateles fusciceps, assembly GCA_036589455.1. Taxonomy (NCBI): domain Eukaryota; kingdom Metazoa; phylum Chordata; class Mammalia; order Primates; family Atelidae; genus Ateles; species Ateles fusciceps. Next base: position 182,801 of record JAZHEH010000977.1, on the reverse strand, counting down.
GCTTGCTGAGAGCTGAGTCTGAAAAGCCCCACACTGCCGAGTGAGGAGGTAGTGTTAACACCAGCCCAGTGATATTTGAACTAGTATACACTAAGTCCTCACGTAACATCCTCGATAGGTTCTTGGAAACTGTGACTTTAAGAGAAATGATAAGTATAATAAAACCAATTTTACCATAGGCTAATTGATGTAAACAAGAGTTAAGTTCTTATGGCTTATTTCTAGTTGCAGAAATATCACCAAACTTCTAAATAAAGACAAAAACACTCCTAATATCAAACACTGAAATACATGTGAGGTATACATACATTTAAGAAAAATAAAGCAAAATAATTATTTACCTGTTTATTCCAGTTCAGGGGCACGGATTGCCAGAGCCCATCCCAGAAGCTCAGGGCACAAGGGAGGAACCAACCCTGGCCAGGATGCCATCCCATTATCCCATTTCAGCATGCACTCACACACACACACGCACACACACACACACACACACACACACACACAGCACTTGCTCAAAAGTAGGATCATTTAGACAAGCCAATAAACCTAACATGTACTGCATGTATTTGGGATGTGGGAGAAAACTGTAGTACCCAGAAAAAACCCAAACAGACTTGGGGAAAATCTGCAAATTCCACACAGACAGTGGCACCCACCTGGAGTCAATTTTTTTCTCATTAACACAATAATGAAAAGACGTTGAATGTAATGTTGTTATTCAAGGACTACTGTAAGAACTGCAGCCCTGTTTTCTGGCCCAAAGACCATCATAAAAACTGTGACCAATAGCTATTATGTAGGTAAACGTGCAGTTAGTTACATGAACATTAGATAGGAACTTTAATCCTTGTTAAACCCAGAACACTCCTATTTTAACTTACGATAATAAAACGTAATGCAATCTATGGAAGAAGCTCCATGGTTAAGGTTGAAAAGACAATTGCTTGCTAAGTGCCATTTTTTACATTGTATTTCAGATTTGTTTCCTACCTATCTAAAGTTATTCTGAAACAGCTATAACGAAGATAAAATTTCCCTTAAGCTATATGTTGTCGAAATTAAAAGGTTTGAAAGAAAGAAAATGAGTCATCATCCAGATTTTTTCAAAATATGCTGAATTTGAAGTTTCTTTCAAAGTACAGTGTTTCAATGGGAGGAGTTCAATTTTTGTAAAATTTTACAAAAACTGTACCCTAAAGGCAGCCTATTGCACACAAGGATCACAGTGACTTTTAGTTATTATTCTACATGATTACTTAAAATTTTTCTGATTTCTTTTACCCTCATATATCTTCTAATCTGTCTACTTAATTCTTGAGAATTTCAAAGTTTCTTTGAAAGATGATAGAGAAATATGAGATGAAAGATAATCTACAAAAGTTACAAATACTAACATGTATAAAACAGTCAAAGTATCATAGGTCAATGACCTAAATTATGTTTATAGGCATCAGTAGTTGAAAATGCTCAATAATTCTGAGCTCCTTCCCCCAAAATGTAAGACTTAAGTACTTCAAAGGCATTATTCTTTACTCATGAGCATCAGTGGCTTAATTTAGCAAAAGAAAAACGAATGGACCCAGGATCCCAATAAAGAATAATTAACTGATCACAATGCTTTTTTATCCAATGAACAACCAACAGCCAACAGAAAACCGTTGGTTCACAGAGGGGCAAACCCTATTTTTAAGACAGCGATTTTTAATAATTTTTTTTTTCTGTTCATCTCTGTAGCCCAAGTTTCTTTTTTTTTTTTTCATTTTTCTTAAATTACACTTTATGTTCTGGGGTACATGTGCAGATCATGCAGGATTGTTGCATAGGTACATACATGGCAATGTGGTTTGCTGCCTCCATCCCCCCAATCACCTATATCTGGCATTTCTCTCCATGTTATCCCCTCCCCAACCTCCCCCACCCCCATTGTCCCTCCCCTAGTGCCCCCCCCCCAGCAGATGCCAATGCATGATGCTCCCCCTCCCTGAGTTCATGAGTTCTCATTGTTCAACACCCGCCTATGAGTGACAACATGCGGTGTTTGATTTTCTGTTCTTGTGTCAGTTTGCTGAGAATGATGGTTTCCAGATTCATCCATGTCCCTGCAAAGGACACGAACTCATGCTTTTTTTATGGCTGCATAGTACTCTATGGTGTATATGTGCCACATTTTCCTTGTCCAGTCTATCATCAATGGGCATTTGGGTTGGTTCCAGGTCTTTGCTATTGTAAACAGTGCCGCAATGAACATACATGTGCATGTGTCTTTATAGTAGAAACAGTAGAATAATATGTGTTGGCCTAATTTGGAAGGTAAAGTATGTTGATTTATTAAAAATTCTTAACAGAACCACACCCCCCCAAATTATTTCCCAGTTAGAATCAAAGTTAACAGCTGCCATTAGGGCTGGTGTCATAATTTAGAGATCTGGTACTCACTTATACCAGAAATTATAAACAAAGCCCATGAAGAAATAGCAAGTGCTAAAATAACTCTACATCAATGAGCCATTCCATTCAGACATTGCAAACACACAAAACCTTGAAATCATCATACCACTGACCCACCAGATAAGCTATTTTCAGCCAGTCAGGATTACCTTCCCCCAACAACAAGAACAAAACAGGCCATTTGACATATTCTTTCTGGTTTCTAGGGCTTTTTCACTTTCCTCCATACTAATGAAACACAGAATCTAAACCATGCCAGCTACATCGTGATATTATTAGCCTAGAATTGTTTGCTAATTCCAACCAATTCGGGAAAGCTTTATTGATAGGATTCAGAATCACAATTGTAGCCATCCAAAGCCTGCTTACTAACCTAATGCATAGTCACCTGAGAGATAAACAGAAAGAAGGATATAAATTTTATAAAAATCTATATATTGTCAGCAATGCAGGCCTTAATTAATTCATAGCTCACTTTAGCCTCAAGCTACATTATTTTAACATGGCTGCTTTCCTAGAGGCATAAATACCTTAGAAATAATGAAGGCCACGAACATGCATGTGTGTTTTACCAGTGTTGTTTGCAGTGAAGTCAAATTTACAAATAGAAAAAAATATAAAAATAAATTTTTACAAATAATGCCATTTTAATTGGATATGAACTATTTTTTCCTTGTGGTATAACTGGAATATATTGTTTAATACTCCAAGTTCTAGCTTTAGATGACTGGAAATTAATATTTATCAAAAGAATACTGGTATAAAGTATAAACTTACAAAAAATAAATGTTAAAACAAAGATGGAAGAAAAGAATGCTTAGATGTGTGCCAGCATGGGAGCTGGATTTACGTGCCGGTATGGCAGCTGGGCATCCCTCCCTCCAAGTCTTGCCAGGGAAGGGAGCAGCCTGTTAGCCAGCCACAGCTTCTGCCTAAGGGAGGCCTGCAGCCTGGAAAACCTGGAACAGCCCAGTGATCTGGGGACAGAAGGCTTAGAACAAATCGAGCTGGGCAGGCCTGCTCCTAGGGCAGATAACGGACCGGATTCAGTTGGGGGAGTGTGAGTTTAGCAGACCCCACAGCCATTTGCTGGGCTGAAAAACACTGGACCATGAGTGCCACACGAGCTACACACTTGCAGCACCACTGCCCAGTCTAGAATATTCCATTCTTGACCCACTACATCACCAGATCACCTGCAGACATATCCTACATCCTGCTCTTACTCTGCCAAGCTCAGAGGACCAGCAAGTCCCCAGGGAGTTGTGGGCTCTGTGGTGACCTAACCTTTGGCTTGGCTGCCCCTAAAAGAGGGGTGAATGCAGCCCCCCGAGAGCCCCCTTTGGGGCTAAGGAAAGGCAGGCATGGTGCCAGTAATTGCAGGGGGCTCCCCCAAGGCCCAGGAATGAACTAGGTGAAGAGGACATCTCTCGCCCTCACCTCTTCATTTTCCCTACCCCAGAGCACTGTTGCATATGCAATGAAATACAAAAGGGGCATGTGGCTAAGAGCCTATCTGCTACCCTTACTCTTAAGCACCATGTACTGGAACACACTCTGAATTACACCACCAAACAAAAAATTCCTGCAGCACCCAATGCCTGTGAAACCCAATGCAGAAAACTAGGCACAACTATGGAACCTATACAGAGCCATGTCCCTCTGAATGCACCCAGAAACAAGACAATCAAACAAAGCCAACAACTTGCTCTTGAATGACATTTGAGTAAAAAATGAAATTAAGGCAAAAATCAAAACATTATTTGAAATGAATGATAACAAATGCACAACATACAAAAGTTTTTGGGATGCAGTAAAAGCAGTGTTCAGAGGAAAGTTTATAGTGCTAAACACCTAAATCAATACGTTAGAAAGATATCAAATTAGCAACCAAACATTACACCTAGAGGAACTAGGAAAAAGAGAACTTAACACTGAAGCTACCAGAATAAAATAAAGTATTAAAATGACACTAGCACTGAACAAAATTGAGATGCAAAAATCCATACAAAGGATCAATGAAATGAAAAAATGTGTTTTTTTGAAAGGATAAATAAAGTCAATAGACCAATAACTAGAATAACAAAGAAAAAGAGAGAAGACTCAAATAAACACAGTCAGAAAAGACAAAGGTGACATTATAACCAATCACAGAGAAATACAAAATATCCTCAGAGATTATGAGCACCTCTATGTACACAAATTAGAAAATCTAGAGAAAATAGATAAATTCCTGGAAATACACAACCTCCCAAAATTGAATCAGGAAGAAATTGAAACCCTGAACAGACCAATAACAAGTTTCATAATTGAATCAGTAATAAAAATCCTACCAAACAAAAAAGGTCCTGGACCAGATGTGTTCACAGCTTAATTCTACCACATGTACAAAGAAGACTTGGTACCTATCCTATTGGAACTATTCAAAAAAATCGAGGGGGAAGGACCCCTCCCTAATTAATTCTACAATGCCAGCATCCTACTGATACCAAAATCTGGCAAAGACACAATGGAAAAGAAAACTACAGGCCAATATCCCTAATGAATATAGGCACAAAAATTCTCAAAAAAAAAAAAATACTTGTAAACCCAATCCAGCAGAACATCAAAAAGTTAATTTACTATGATCAAGTAGGATTATTTGTGAGATGCAAGGTTGGTTCAATATTTGCAAATTAATAAATATAATTCATAACATAAACAGAATTAAAAACAAAAAGCATGTGATCATTTCAATAGACACAATAAAAACTTTTAATGAAATCCAACATCTCATGAGAAAAATGTTCAACAAACTAGCCATTGAATGAACATACTTCAAAATAATGAGAGCCATCCATGACAAACATCGTACTGAATGGGCAAAAGCTGGAAGCATTCCCCCTGAGAACTAAAACAATACAAGGATGCCCACTTTCACCACTCCTATTCAACATAGTACTGGAAGTCCTAGTCATAGCAATCAGGCTACAGAAAGAAATAAAAGGCATTCAAATAGGAAAATAAGAAGTTAAATTATCTCTCTTTGCTTACTATATGATCCTATACTTAGAAAGCCCTAAAGACTCCACCAAAAGGCTCCTAAAATTGATAAGTAACTTCAGTAAAGATTTAGAATAAAAAAATCAATGTACAAAAATTAATAGTATTTCTATACACAAATAACACTCAAGCTGAGGTCCAAATCAAAAATGCAATCCCATTTACTAGAGTTACAAGAAAAATAAAATATTTAGGAATATATCTAACCAAGGAGGTGAAAGATCTCTGTAATGAGAATTACAAAACACTGCTAAAAGAAATCAGAAATGACACAAACAAGTGGAAACATATTCCATGTTCATGAATAGGAAGAATAAATATAATTTAAATGGCCATACTGCCCAAAGCAATCTAGAGTCAATGCTATTCCTATCAAACTGCCAATATCACTTTTCACAGAATTAGATAACACTTTTCTAAAATTCATATGGAACCAAAAAAGGCTTAATAGTCCAAGCAATCCTAAGCAAAAAGAACAAAGCTGGAGACATCACATTATCCAACTTCAAACTATACTACAAAGCTATAGTAACCAAAACAGCATGGTACTTGTACAAAAACAGACAAATAGACCAATGGATCAGAATAAAGTGCCCAGAAATAAAGCCTACAACTATTTGCTTTTGACCTACAACCATCTGATCTTTAATAAAGTTGACAATAACAAGCAATAAGGAAACGACTTCCTATTTAATAAATAGTACTGGGATAACTGTCTAACCATACACAGAAGACTGAAACTGGACCCCTTCCTTTCACCATAAACAAAAATCAACTCAAGGTGGATTAAAACCTTAAATGGAAGACATAAAACTATAAAAATCCTAGAAGAAAACAAGAAATATCCTTCTGAACATATGCCTTGGCAAAGATTTCATGACAAAGTCTCCAAAAGCAATTGTAACAAAAACAAAAACTGACAAGTGAGACCTAATTAAACTAAAGAGCTTCTGCATATCAAAGAAAACTATTAACTGAGGGAACAGACAACCTACAGAATGGGAGAAAATATTTGCAAACTATGTATGCAACAAAGATCTAATATCCAGAATCTATAAGAAACTTAAATCAACAAGCAAAATACAAACAACTCCATCAAAAAATGAATAAAGGACATGAAGAGACAGTTTTCAAGACATACACATGGCCAACAAGCATATGAAAAAATGCTCAACCTCATTAATCATTAGAGAAATTCAAATTAAAACCACAATGAGATACTGTCTCACACTAGTCAGAATGACTATCATTAAAAAATCGAAAGATAACAGATGCTGGCGAGGTTGCAGAGAAAAGGGAATACTTACATACTGCTGGTGGGAGTGGAAATTAGTTCAGCCAGAGAAAAAGGCAGTTTGGAAATTTCTCAAAGAACTTAAAACAGAACTACCATTCCACCCAGCATTGCCATTACTGGGCATATACCCAAAGAAATATAAATCATTCTATCATAAAGACACATGCATATATATGTTCATTGCAGCACCATTCGCAATAGCAAAGACAGGGAATCAACCTAAATGCCCATCAATGGTAAACTAAATAAAGAAATGTGGTCCATATTCACCATAGAATACGATGTAGCCATGAAAAAGAATGAAATCATGTCCTTTGCAGCAACATGGATGTGACCGGAGGCCAGCATCCTAAGCAAACTAATTCAGAAACAGAAAACCAAATACCTCATGTTCTCATTTACAAGTGGGCCTAAGCATTGAGTGCACATGAATATAAGTAGGGGAACAACAGACACTGGGAACTACTAGAAGGTGGAGGGAGGGAGGGGCGTTAAGGGCTAAAAACTACCTATTGGGTACCATGCCCACTACCTGGGTAACAGGTTCAGTTGTACTCCAAACCTCAGCTTCATGCCATATACCTTTGTAATAAACATGCACATGAACCCCTGGTTCTAAAATAAAAGTTGAAAAAATAAAATAAGATGATGAAGTCCTAAAAGAAAAAAATCAAAGCCATAAGACAAAACAAAATATTATGATAAAAATGCACATTTGAAAAAGAACTAATTAGGACTTCCAGAAATGAAAAATCATTTTTGAAATTAGTCAAAGGAGAGGTAAACAGCATTTGTTTAGAATAAATATTAAAGACAAAATCACCTATGGGAAGATAGATCAAGATTTTACAAAGGCACAAATCAATATGGAGATATAAAGGAATAAAAAACATGAAAGGGTAAAAGACACAGAAGATATAGCTAGAAGGTCCAACATGTATCCAGTGGCAATTGCTTAAGGAAAGAACAAGGGAAAGGTGAGGTGATTCACCACCACCCTCATTTTCTCCACCAACCACCACTACTACCTCTTCACCAGGCTCTCCCTATAGCCATGCCTAGAACCACTTTGAAGAATCAGTGCTATGGCTTGGCAGGGTAGCAGTGGACAAGTTCCCCCAGGAGATTCTGGGAGAGCTACAATTATTTTCATCAGCTCTTTATTCCCAGCAGTGCCATGGTACTGCCATAATACCTCCTCATGAAAGCCAAGCATGACCAGCCACTGCTGATTTTTGTCTCAGGGGAAATGGAGTGAGCAACAATCCTCTCAAGCAATATGAGAGAGAAGTAAGAATTGAGTTTAAAAGCTTTCCCTAAAAACTAGAATCCCACCACTGCACCTGCTGACTGTGGCTCAGCCTACCGCCACGCAACTAGTAGCTTTGGTCTTGCCAGGAATATTCCTCAAATTGTATGTTAGTTACTCTAATCTATGCTTGCTTCCTTTTGTGGTTTCTATAGGGCTGATCTCGGGCAAGAGAGCTAGCCACCTGTGCTCCTTCACTAAGTTTAAAAATTGAGGACTTGTCATCTTTTCTTTCATATTATTGTATTTTCTTACTGTTTGTTAAAGTTTATTTAAAAACAGTTGTCACCCTGATAAACATTCTTGTTTAGTTCAGTAATATGTCTGTAGATTATTCTGGGTCCTTTCTAGGTAGAAAATGTATCATCTGAGAATGGTAGTTTTGCTTCTTTGTTTCTAATCCCTACAATTGGGTTTCTTTATTTGTTTTTGAGACAGAGTTTCTCCGTTGTTGCCCAGGCTGGAGTGCAGTGGCATGATCTCAGCTCACTGCAACCTCCGCCTCCCAGGTTCAAAGGATCTCCTGCCTCAGGCTCCCTAGTAGCTGGGATTACAGACCTGTGCCACCACACCCAGCTGAATTTTTTTATTTTTAGTAGAGATGGGGTTTCATCATGTTGGCCAGGCTCGTCTTGAACTCCTGACCTCAGTGAGCCACCATGCCTGGCCATAATCCCTACAGCTTCTTTTGCTTTAGCTGTCTAGGCAGCTAAAGCCAGACCTAGGCACTGGCTAAGTCTTCTATGACAATGCCAAATAGAAGTCATGAAAATGGGCAAACTTGTCTGGATAGTGTTTCCTAAGAAGGCCTTGCTATTTTGTAATACTCTTTATCAGGTTAGGAGATTCACTTTGATATCTATTTTGCTAAGAGTTTTTACCATAAATTGTTGAATTTTATTAAATCTATTTTCTGCATCTGCTGACATGATTATGTTTTTTCATCTTTTACATGTTAATGTGGTGAATTTCATTATTAGATGTTTCCAATGTCAAAACAACCTTACAATCCTAAAATAATCAAACTTAGTCATGACATAGCAATATTGTGCATTGTTGGTTTCATTTGCTAATAACGTGTTTATGATTTTTACATCCATATTCATGAGTGAGGTTGTCCTGTGATTATCCTTTCTTATTCTGTCCTTAGTTAGTATGGTTATTCAGGTTATACTTGCCACATAAAATAGGTTGGAGAATTTGGGGACAATTTGTGAAAGATTAATCAGCTACTGCAGTGTTGGGCAAATCATCTGGGCCGTGCATATTCTTTGCAGGAAAAATTTTTACATTGAATGATTAAACATTTATAATGGTTATAGGACCACCATTGTGTTTCTTGACTTAGTTTTGCTATTATTTTTCCAGCAATTTGTCCATTTCAAACTTGCTGGCATCTGTAATTGTGTCTCCTATTTATTGCTTATTTATACCTTCTCTTTCTTTCTTCATTAATCCTGGCAGAAGTTTGTAAATTTTCTTATTCTTATCAAAAATAAGCTATATGGTTTTTGACTACTATTTGTTTTCTATTTAATCAATTCTGCATTTATATATATATTAATTTCCTTCTGTCATTCTTTGAGTTTAGTCTGTTCTTTTACTAACATCTTAAGTTAGAGACTTCATTCAGCATCTTTTTCTCTTCTACTGTACATACTTAAGGTTATACATGTTCATCCAACTATTGATTTAGCAATGTCTACAAAAGCAATGTACATTCTTCAATTTGGAATATTATATGTTATATAGATCTATTCATCTATAGTAATACTTTTTACTTTAAAATCTATTTTGGCTAATATTTATAGAGCTGTATCAGTTTTCTTGTGGTTGGCATTTGCATGGTATATGTTTTTCCATCTGTTCACTTTCAATACTCTGTATTTTTGAGTTAGATATGACTCTCATATCCTTTAGCTGAATTTTTAAATTCAATTTTGATCTATATTTCTTGTAACTGAAAAGATTAATCCATTTACATATGTCATGATGCATGTATACACATACATGTGAATTTCACAACTTTATGTTTTCCTTACTAGTTTTCCTGCCTCTCTAATTCCCCCGCTTCTCCCTTTGCCATGTTTTGTTACAAGTTTATTAAGGTGCTCTTATTATTCAATCTATTGTTTGGTCTTTCTACTGTTTTGGAAATTAAAGTCTGTCCATTTGTTCAGTGGTCATGTTGAATAATTTAGCAAACATACTAAATTTTCCAATGTCTAAAATGAATAGATATTTTTACCTTCCTCCTGAACAATGCAAAGATTCTAAAATACTCCCATTCCAACCACTTACTTTTAAAATTTTGCTAATATTATCCAATATTATGATTCTATATAGATTTTAAACCCACAAGTCAGACATTATTATAATTTATACCATATTTTATGGTATATATTTACACTATATAACTATACATTTACCATACTTTTGCCTGTTACTCTGAGTGAAATGGGAAGCCATTGCAGAGACGAGCAGGGGAGTAAGGCTCAAAGAAGTTTTCAGGTCCCAAGATGCTGATCTTTATGAATTATATCAACCAGGCCTCCTTACCCTCTGGCTTGCAGGCAGGTTTACCTAGCGAGAAGAATGAGCAGGAGATCACAGAAAGAAAGAATTTGAAGTGTTTATTCTCCAGCTTCCTCTCTGCTTGGCTACAGTTTAGTAGTCACTGAATTCATCTATCTAGGACCACAGGCCCTCTTAGGAAGGATCTCAGGCATAGTAACAGTTCTTCCTTGGTTCTAGTAATAGTTTCCCTCCCTTTCTTTTTCAGCCCATGGGTGGCAATAGGTTCTTGCTGTTGTCAACACTGCACACTTTACCATGCTTTGATTCCCTTAACCCTGCCTATCCCTCTATAAATAATCAGTTTCATTAAAAAAAAAAAAAAAAAAAAAAAAAAACCTCTTCAATTACTCCTTGGAGGGTGCTATCTGCTTCCTGTTTCCTGCTGAGCTCCTCATCAATATAAAAAGAATGAGCATCAAAATACACACTCTTGGTCGGGCGCAATGGCTCACGCCTGTAATCCCAACACTTTGGGAGGCCGAGGTGGGCAGATCTCGAGGTCAGGAGTTCGAGATCACCCTGGCCAATATGGTGAAACCCTGTCTCTACTAAAAATACAAAAATTAGCCGGGCGTGGTGGTGCATGGCTGTAATCCCAGCTCCTCGGGAGGCTGAGGCAGGAGAATCACTTCAACCCAGGAGGTGGAGGTGAGATTGCGCCACTGCACTCCAGCCTGGGCAACAGAGCGAGACTCTGTCTCAGGAAAAAAAAAAAAAAAAAAAAAAAACCACTCTTTCCATTCATACTTTTTAGTCATATGGCCTATTTCCCTTCCCTATTGCCTCCAAATTCTTTAAAACATAACTGTATAAATGCCTAGTATTTTCTCCTACATTTTTTGGCATCTTGTGTAAGAGTGGACGTTAAAGAATTGGACACTAATTCAAGTTATTATCTTTTGCAGTTATTTTTCCCATTTGAAGAGGGGAACTGCAGCTCTAATCGGAGCATGAATAGAGTATTTTAAGGTATTTCTTTTTTTCTCTGTCATTCATTATTTTTATGAGAAGGAGAACAGATTGTAAATCAAGTCTTAGACTTCCTCTACTTCCTTGTAAAGAATTTTAACAATAGTTAATCTAATCTCTGCGAAAATATGTCATGCACCTGAGGCTGTCAGAATGCCACACAGAGAAAACACTGGTTAAGAATTCTACTCCCAGCAGTAGTAAAAAACATGGAATTTTTCTAAGTAGTATTTCAGGATTATTCTATTTAATGGCTTATGTTATCATCTGCGTGAAACCTGCAATCCCCAAGAATCTTAGAATTTTAGATTTCTGTTTAGAAATATAGAGGCAATTGATCCAGTATTTATTTTTTCTAATAAAGAATCTTTCCTCTTAAGATCTAGGAAAGATAAATAAGTAGTCACTGCTTAGGTATTTCTACTGTCTGACAGAACCTAATATGAGTTTTAAATATTCCATTAACAGTATGTTTATTATTTAAAATGTGTTTCCATGTGCTGAATCAAAATCTGCACAACCAAAACATCCACCAGTTGGAGCCAATAACACTCTTAGAAGCAAGTAGTGTAGTCCAAGCAATTTTTCTCTCCTTTATGTGTTAACTCATTTCATTTCCAGGACTTAGCACAGTGCCTGCACATAATTGGATATCAAAGTTATTAAATAATTTGAATGAATAAAAGATTTAAAGACACCTATATATGAAGACCTCCCTAGGTCCTTTTTAGGACAATCATGCCCAATTACCTTAATCATGTTCAAGCCGTGCTTTCTAAACATATTATAATTGACTGCATTCATTTGTACAAACTCAATTTGTACATGACCATCTGAAAATGTGATAATCAGGACTGAACAAATAGCTTTAGAAATGGGTTGACAAGACAGTGCCAATATGGAGCTATTCTTTCCTTCCTTTATTTAAGGTACTGAATTTCTAGTAATGGAATCTAAGTATGTGTCAGCATGTCTGATAACCCCACTGTTGGCTTACAGAGAACTAGTGCTTAATTAAAATAACCACATTTGGCCGTGCACGGTGGTTCGCGCCTGTAATCCCAGTACTCTGGGAGGCCAAGGCGAGTGGATCACCTGAAGTCAGGAGTTCAAGACCAGCCTGGCCAACATGGAGAAACTCTGTCTCTACTAAAACTATAAAATTAACCAGGCATGGTGGTGCATGCCTATCATCCCAGTTACTTGGGAAGCTGAAGCAGGAGAATCACTTGAACTCGGGAGGTGAAGGTTGCGGGAGCCAAGATCGGGCCATTGCACTCCAGCCTGGGCAACAGGAGCAAAGCTCCATCTCAAACACACACACACACACACACACACACACACACACACACACACACACAATTTTAGCTTATTTATTTGCTCACTAACTTACTGCCTAGACTGTTGTAGACAATGGAGGTATAGAATGAATAAGACAAGTGAAAGGCCTGCCCCGAGCATGCAACTTTTGAAAATTTGAGACTGTTGTAAAATAAAAATGTATTAATAGATAAAAACTGACAGTGAATAAATAAGTAAATGCATAAATAGTATGATGCTCAGTAATAAGTGCTATTAAAAATTAAGGTAAGGAGTTAAAAAAGCGATGAGGAAGAGGCCACAATAAATTGAGGTATAAAGGAAGATCTCTCCTAGGAGATGACATTTGAACAAATACCTGACAGATATAAAGAAACAAGCAAGGCAAATATATGAGAGAGGGCTTTCTAAGCAAAATAATTACATATGGTGCACTCTACAACTGGAGTGTCTGAGGAACAAGAGGCCACTGTGGCAAGCAAAGAGAGAATACAGGAAGGGTGATAGGAGATGAGCAGTAGGAGAGGAATGACCAGATCATGTAGGGCTTTGTATACCACAGCACAGGATTAGGATTTTATTCCAGGTATTATGGAAAGCCATCATAGGGTTTTGAGCAGGTAAGTGATGCTATCTGATTTATATTTTCAAAAAAGTTTATCTTGGCTCCTCTATGAAGAGGAGACAAGAGTGGGAGCAGGAAGACTGGATAGAAAACTTCTGTAATAGAACCAGTGATAGAAAATGAGTATTTGGCTTAGTATTCACCCAAGGATAGAAGTTCGCTTTCAATCCCTATTACATTATTCATTAAGCTTTTAAAAAATTTTAGAATGCTGGGCACAGTGGCTCACACCTGTAATCCCAGCACTTTGGGAGACCATGGGGGGCAGATCACCTGAGGTCAGGTGTTGGAGACCAGACTGACCAACATGGAGAAACCTTGTCTCTACTAAAAATACAAAATTAGCTGGGCGTGGTGGCGCATGCTTGTAATCCCAGCTACTTGGGAGGCTGAGGTAGGAGAATTGCCTGAACCCAGGAGGTGAAGGTTGCGATAAACCAAGATCGCACCATTGCACTCCAGCCTGGGCAACAAGAGCAAAACTGTCTCAAAAAAAAAAAAAAAAAAAAAAAATTAGAATGCGTTTTTAGATGTAGAGAAAAGTTGCAAAGATAGTACAGAGAGATCTCATATATGCCACACTGAATATTTTTACATTACTATGGTAGATCTGTAACAACTAATTAAACAAAATTGATACGCAAGTACTAATTGAAGTCCATACTTTATTCAAATATCTTTAGTTTTTTCCTAGTATCCATTTTTCCATTCCAAGATCCCCCTCCAGGACACCATATTACATTTAGTTGTCCTGCTTCCTTAGTCAACTCTAGATTGTGACAGTGTTTCAGACTTTCCCTGTTTTTAATCCCCTTGACAGTTTTGAGGATTACTGGTCAGGACTTTTGTAGGATCCCCCTCAATAAAAGTTTGGGCCGGGCGCGATGGCTTACACCTGTAATCCCAGCATTTTGGGAGGCCGAGGTGGGCGGATCACGAGGTCAGGAGATCGAGACCATCCTGGCTAACATGATGAAACCCCATCTCTACTAAAAAAAAAATACAAAAAAAAATTAGCCTGGCATGGTGGCACGCACCTGTAGTCCCAGCTACTCGGGAGTCTGAGGCAGAAGAATCACTTGAACCCGGGAGGCAGAAGTTGCAGTGAGCAGAGATTGTACTACTGCACTCCAGCCTGGGCGACAGAGCAAGACTCCATCTAAAAAAAAAAAAATGTGTTTGATGTTTTACTCATAATTAAATTGGAGCATTGGGTTTTGGGAAGGAAGGCTGCAGAAGTAAAATGCTATTTTCATTCTATCATATCAAGAGTACATGTCATGAATATCACTGGGGATGAGACAGTATTTGGCAGGCTTTTCCACTGTAAAGTTATTCTTTTCCCTGCTCTTCCTACTTCATTTATTGGAAGCAAGTCACAATGTGCCACCCATACTTAAAGGGTGGGGATTTATGCCCTATCTCCTTTCCTGGGGAGTATCTATATAAATCATTTGAAATTCTTCTACATGAGAGATCTGTCTCTTCTTCATTTATTTATTTATTCAATCACTTGTTTATATCCATTTGAGCTCATGGGTATTTATATTTTGAGTTACGATCTAATATTATATTATTATTTTGCTCAAATTACTTCAGCTTTAGCCATTGGGAGCTCTTTTAGTTGGCCCCTGTGTCCTTTTGACATATTTCTTTCATTGTTGCTGTTGTTATTTTTGTCATTTGTTTCCATGTTATGAAATTTTTTAAAGCACTCCTTGCTTTCCGGCACTATGAAGTGATACAGGCTGATTCTATATCATCCCTGATCCAGCCCTAGAACAAGCCACTTCTCCAAGGAGCCCTGGTTCCTTTCAATAGAGAATAGTATTTGAAACCAAGAGCTGGACCTTAGCAGTGTACATTTCCACCAAGGTGTTATATTTTCTAGACCCTCTCAGCTAACAGAGAAAGGAAACATTTCTATAGTAACCTGTGCATATACACATATCTATAAATACCTCTAAATGTATCAAACTATACCTACGTGTGAGTTCATACCGATGTCTCCAAATCTAATCCTTTAACACATAGATAATTTTAGCTTTCACCACTGCTTGTCTGTAACCTCCCACTCCAACAGTAAGATACCTGGCTCTCAACATCTGCCATTTCATGTACTTAATAGTTCAACCCCAGTATACATGTATAGCAGTATCAAAATTGTTCATCTGTATCCACCATGGCAAACAACTTTATCAACTAAAGTACAATGCTTATGTACAGTTTCTTTTACCCTTTGTTTTACAGTCTCCAGTCATTTCTAAAGTTATTTAGGTTCACACCTTTTCCCATATTCCTGTCAATAAAATTGTTTCTTATATTTGTAATATAGTTGGATTCTTTTGTCATGGTCTGCATTCCATCCTGGGTACCTGAACCTCCTAAATGATTTTCAAAATAAGCCCTAAAAAGGACTTATTTTGCATTCCATAATGCAAATAATGTTAAACATCTTTTCATATGCCTATTTGTCATCTTATTTGCTGTCTTCTTTGATGAAGTGCTTGTTCAGATCATTTCCTCATTTTTAAATTGGGGCTGTTTCTCTTATTATTGCGTTTAAGAGTTCTTCATATTTTTTAGATATAAGTCCTTTATGTGGTATGTAATTTGCAAATATTTTCACCCAGTTGGTGATTTGTCTTTCACTCTTTTAACAGTGTTTTTGGCAGAGCCAAAGTTTTTAATTTTAATAAAGCCTAACTTGTCAATTTTTTTCTTTCATGAATTGTGCTTTTGGTGTATATAGAAATGTTACATCAAACAAAAGTTCACATAAATTTTCTCCTATGTTTCCTTTTAGAAATACTATAGTTTTGCATTTTACATTTAAGTCTATGATACATTTTGAGTTAATTTTTGTGTGAAGTGTAAAATTTGAGTCTGGGTTTCTATTTTTTTGCATATGGATGTTCAGTTGTTCCAGCACCATTCACTGAAAACATTATTCTTACTTCTATAAATTGCCTCTGCACCTTTGTCAAATTTCAGTTGGCTGTATCTTCTACTTTATCTTGTTAATTTTGACCCATCCTTCCATCCTGTCGAAATAGTTTTGTGTCTTCATTTTGTCGGTCAGTATATCTTCTGTCCCAGAGTCAACAATAATTTAATAGGTATGTTTGCCAACAAATCATTAAGCAGCATGTTGAATAGTTTAGTACGACAGAGCTCTGATGCATTCTACTAAGAACTTCCTCCACATGGATGTTGATTCCAGAATTGGGATGTTGCTTTGACATTTCTGCTGTTTTTTATAGTTATTCAAAATATACAAACGACGATGGTATACATCCATATGCAGGTTCTGACAGTTTCCCAGAGGTAATTCATCTGGAAAAAGTTGAATTCATTTAAAATCAGAAATTACTCTGGAATTACCTTCTCTTACAGCGGAGGTTTCAGTTGCTCTTGTCAATGGAGTCTATTTTATGCTTTCCAATTCGCACAGCTATGTAGCTCACTTTTCTCCACATCATGGGTTATCATCCTATCACCTTCCTGTACTCCTTTCTCATTCATATTGCATAGAAGATAACTAAAGACATTTCATTACTTACATTTCTAGATTTTATCTTCATTAACACTATCCTTTTGGGACAAGATCACTCTTATAAATTTTTTCTTGTTCTTGTATTCTTATTTTTACCTTTTAGAAAACATCTTTTAAAATTTGAACTCATCAGACTAAAGAAAGACACATGACGATTTAATTGCATGATTCCGAACTGGATACTTTTGCTATAGAAATATCAATGGGACAGTTGATGAAATATGAATGGGATCTGAGAACTAAATGATAGTAATGTGTTAGTGTCAATTTCATTATTTTGATGTTTTTATAGTCTATATGTAGAATAATGTCTTTGTTTTTAGGAAATAAACACTAACGTAATCAGGGATTATGGGGCATCATGTTGGCAATTTACTCAAAATATTCACAAAAATATTCTTTGCACTGAACTTGCAACTTTTCTGAAATTTTGCTATTATTTTGAAATTAAAATGTCTTAATGAATACAATTTTTAAATTCCACTCATCAGACAAAATTAAGGATATCCACATTAGCTTCTTAAAATGCCATCTTCCCCTTTCCTTCCCAGAAAGAATTATTCACAATCATGAAACTGGAAATTCACTTCCAGAGTCTCCCATCCCCTTCTATCTATATTCCCTTTCTGGCTTTCTATATAAATTATAGCTAGTTTTTTTTCTTTGTTTTTAGACATCTTTCCTTGTGCCATGATAATTCCTGTTCCCTCAAATTCCCTATGCCTTCAATAAACATCAGTAGGTAAAATTGAGTCCAGCATAGCAGCTCCCCCATGGCTTCCCCACCTACTAGAAAATAAAAATTACCAGGACAGGTGGTAACTATTTTTCAGATAGTCTGGGCTTTGCATTCTTCCCTTTATCCTTACTCTTTACTGTGTTTTCCTCCCTCCTGACTGGGGCCTATATATATATATATATATATATATATATATATACATTTCTAATTTAAAAGAATCAAGTCAACATGTCACCACAATTTCTACAGATCACATAATTTAGGAACTCTAAATACAGAGATTCACTTGAGTCAGAAAAGGTTTGATTAACCAGCCTGTTTAATCCTAGCAGATCTTTGAATCAAAGGACTTCTTGGGATATTATTGTGCAGGCGATATTCTAAAACTTCTTACTTACCCAGAGTAAATATTCTCAGTAAGGACAATGGTTAGGACCACAATATTTCCCTATTCTTTCTTGGCTGTTTTTGAAGAAATAGCCACTTCTTATTAGGCCTGTGGAAGTAGAAATGGAGCCACAGCTGGTCTTAGGTTCTCGTTTCTCTCTCTTTCTCTTTCTCTTTCTCTCTCTCTCTCTTTCTCTCTCTCTCCTTCCTTATGTATTTCTATCACCTTCTGCATCCCTCTCTCCCATTTCTTACTATTTATGTTTTTCTCGGAGTTCAAGAACTAAGGTGGAGCTCTTGAAATTACATTTTGGATGCAGCAAACCACCGTGGCATGTGTGTACCTATGTAACAAACCTGCACATTCTGCACATGTACCACAGAACTTAAAGTATAATAAAAAGATAAAATAAAATAAAATCAGTTAAAAAAAGAATGTAATCTTTGCTATGTTTTGTTAAAAAAAACCCTGAAACATTGCAATTACTATGTAGCTTCTGCTTTGAGTTTATTTTATGTCACAAAAGAATTATTTTAATATGTGTACTGAGAAGGAAAAATAAGTTCGAAACACTGAAAATAAAAATACACAAAAGAGTTTTGACATTGGGCATTACACAATGATTCAGGTTTCATAAAACTCAGAGTTGAACATGAGAATTACAGGGTCATTCTTCCAGAAAGTGAAATCCCATTATATCAGGCCTACATGTAATGACTGTTTCACAATAATAATGTGAGGTATTAATCAAATTGGAAAGCTCTGGCCAATGGCCTATAAAGCAATTTCCCCCTCATTTAACATTATCCAACTTTAAAACGCATTTGTATTTACTTCAGAGCCTTAGAAAAAACCTACTGGTGGTTTTCCTTCTGCTGTGTTGGTACTTTTTTCCATATACATAAAGCACGGAACTAAGAGCAACCATGTTTACAAGACAATGAAGAGAAACAAATTGATAACAGTCACTTAAAAGAATCTTAACCACAATATGTTAACATTTAAAAGGGTGTCAGAGGGAAATAAAATTATTCAAAGATAGTGAAGGAATAAGCTAAAAATAACCACTGTATAAAAAGTTGCCTTGTCTCAGTATCAGTTAACAGATGACTACCCTTTTGATCCAAGCTGGAGAATATTGCCTCTCAGGTACTTGTTAAGAGATAGGAAAATCCTATTGCATCTTTCAACCCATCTCTATTTCCTGAAAGCTTGACTTTCAAAATAGTTCTGATCTGTCTCTCATGCCACTTTCCAGAAGGTGACAAATGTTAACACTTTCCATGCAATCACGTGATTTTTTAATATGAGGGAGCAATCTGGCTGAGCCAGAATTCCAGATGAAAATTTAGGTTCTTTTCACAAAGGCTAAGAAGTTTGTGATTGCCCTGGGTTTGAATTGGAAAAATATACTGCCATGTCCAAAAGAAACTGCTAGCTGACAGCCATATCCATTTTTTCATCCTAGATGCCCAGCTAAATTATATTTCTCAGGTGTCCTTGCAGGTAGGTGTGGCCATAGGCTGATTTTTATTCAATAAAATATGAGCAGAAGAGATACATGCTACTTCCAAGCTTGGCCTATAAAAGCCACCCCCACATGTGATCCTCCATGTCCGTTCCCTTTGCTGTGCGGTCTTGAAAGCCATGCATGGAAGATGATGGAGCCACAGATGAAAAAAGTCCAGGTATCCCAATCATCACAAACAGTAAAACTGTCTGCTACTGGGGAGCATTGTGAGTGAGAAATACATTTTTATTGTGTTAAGAAACTGAAAGTTGGAGCTTTCTCTTCCAGCAGCTGACATCACCTTAACTAATACACTATAGTTGTCATCATTATTTGCAGAGGACCAAAGGCAGAGGCAGCTCCCCATTACAGAGTTGTCACAATCACAATCTTTCCCAAGGTTGAAATTGCCTGAGACTCACATCATTAGGCAATGCCAGAGCAAGAGAAAGTTTTTCTTGTGCTGGCATCAAAGGAGTAAGTGGAACTCTGCACCAAGAAAGGGGTCTCAACAGGGGTAATTTGCCCTTCAGACAATCCAGCAGGTCCATGCACCCAGGAGAGAATAAATGCCATAGTACCTTCCCAAAATGAACGTATAATGTATGAATCTCTGTAACTAAGATAACATATACACTGGAAATCAAATTTTATATATATATAAAATACATAATATATAAAAATATATAAATATATATTATATATATTTATATTATGTATTTTATATATATAGGATCTCTGTCTCTACATCTCTCTCTCCATGTACACATATTCTTTACAATCTCTTCATTACTTCTCTCATATGGTATAAAACTTTCATTCACTCATTCTGCAAAATACTCATTAAGCAATTAGAAACTGGAAAATATTTCATCAGAAGTGATATATGAACCATTGCTTTCAGTTGTTGAATCAATTTACTGAGAAAAAAAAAATGAGTGCTGCAACATTCTCACTGAATCCCAGGCAAAAATTAAATTTTATAAAGCAAACCAAATTTTTGATATTCTGGCTCAGTGGCAGACTGTCAAATATTTCTTTTTTTTGAATGAGAAAAGTTAGTGATGGTATTTACAATTCACGTACAATATCTAATACCTACAGATGGAAAAGGAAGTTCTTTATTTCTGGTAGGAGTGGATATCTGGGCCAAACATGAATTGAACCATCAAAGAATATTAGTATTTGTCAGGTGAGCATTAAGTGCTATAGGAAAAACAAACACAAATCTGAGAGAGTTTCTGCCTTCCAGAGTCTACTGTCTGACGGGCAAAAAAATAGCACAAGCCTCAGGCAAGTTTAGCCACACAGGAAGCTTTAGGAAGAGATGTAATCTAACCTGGACTTTAAACTATGGGTCTAAGTAGACACACCAAAGTGAGGACAATATTTCAAGAGGACAATGAAGTCTCATGAGACCAAGCTGGTTGATTTCTACAGAAAATGGTGCTGTCCTTGTTTTTGTACAAGAGCATCCTGTTAGAGACAGTCCATATTTGCTCCCTCCTCTATGTATGTACTACACTTGGTTCTCGCCTCCATTAACTTGTCTTATTGCACTACACTGACATCATTCGTTTTCCCCTCCCACTTGACTGTGAGCTCCCCAAAGGCAAGAACCTTATGTCTAGATCATGCTTATATTTATCTCCAGCATTCATCTCAGTGCCTAGAAAGAGCAGAGGCCCAGTAAATGCTATTGGCAAGAGAGATGGATGGATAGATGAATGAATGAATGAATGAATGAATGACAAATATTTACAGCCAGCCAGACATTCCCCTCACCCATCAATCACAGTAGTACAAGGCATCAAGTAAACAAAAAAATATCCTTCAGGATGGTCCAACTCTGGCACTAAGATAGTGCTATAATGGCAGCATATTCTTGAATTCATAGAGAACTGATTCCACTAAATAGCTAAACTTACATGCCTTCTAACATGTACTGAGTATTCCCAGATTTTCTTACTGAGATGTCTATATATATGCCTTGGAAGCAAATCAGTATTGTTGACTATAATATCATAATTGCATCCATTAGTATTCTCTTGCTATAATCACACTATTATTTGTAAAATCTACCTTCTGAGAACTATGCACTTAATGTAGATAATTTATCTTATTATGAACTATCTGCAGATAATAGACCAAGTTCAATAATAGGTTCTAAGGAAATTATGCAGTATGATTTTAGAAATCAGTGCATTTATTATCAGAATTTGTCAGAGTTGCCCCCGGCAAAATTATCATTCACACGTGGTACTTCATATATAGAGATGATCACCAAGGATGATTTTGGAGAACGCATTAGGACTCTTAAATAGTTATCATGGTATCAAAACTGTCCCCCCAAAAGGAAAATTCTGCCATTTGCCTCATATCCAAATATAGAGTTTAGAGACATAAACAGGGCTTTTAGTCCTAGCTACATTGGGGAGAATAAAAATATCCAATTTTAATTATTTAATCAAATCAATAGTTCAAATTTCTTCCAAATCTGAAACAAAGGAAAATACAGATTTAAGTTGGGTTATTGGGAACATAACATTTTGTGACATGTTTAAAGTTTTGAGATTTGCTCTGTATTAGTTTCTAAATTAAATAGTTGACCTCCAGAGGAATACAGAAAGTTTTAAGTAAGGCTTTTTTCCAGGTTAAAAAAAATATCTCTGTGGATATACTAAAAGAAATAGCTTTGTTTCCCTAGAGCTAGCTTGTAAAAATGCATTTTTATGAACTTAATTGACTTAATAGAAAAAAATCTTATGAACATTATATTTTATTTCCCCAATTTCAAAGTTACTTCTCATATTATATATAAACCACTTTTACTAGTTTTAACTAATGTTTGTATAATTTTTATGTTCTTTTTCATTTAAATAATTAAGAAACACATTTCCATAAATCAACACTAACTACATGTTTATCATTTGAGTGTTTGCATATCATTCTTTGTGTTGATGTGCCATAGATTATTTTTTCCTTCTCAAACTAGTGGGTGTTTTTAGTCAACCTGGATATAATTTAGTTTCTTTTATAATTTGAGGGTTTTTGTTTGAATTCATTCCGAGTAGTAGGGTTACCAGGTCAAAGTATCATGACTCTATAATACACTGTCAGGCTGTTCCCCATGAAGTAAAATCAATGTAAAGTGCAGGTAGTAATGGCCATTATATATAATCACATCTAAGACACCAGTAGTGGGTTTTAAGGCACACTATTGTTTTCTATACTATGTAGAAAATTTAAAAAGCTGCCCATTGAATAGTATAATAGTGACTCAATGTTAAGATGCTATTTATCATAAGAGGCATCCTGATTCCAAAGAAATTAAAATA
This sequence comes from Ateles fusciceps, assembly GCA_036589455.1. NCBI lineage: Eukaryota > Metazoa > Chordata > Mammalia > Primates > Atelidae > Ateles > Ateles fusciceps. Next base: position 159,683 of record JAZHEH010000977.1, on the reverse strand, counting down.
TTAAGAAATGTACATCTTACTATCATTTAAAAGCAGAATTTTTTTCAATGTTCCACCATCACTGCTTATATCAGTGTTTATAGCAGTTTTCTTTCTGCTAGTTTAATGTGTATATGATGTTCCTGAAACATTTACATTTGCATTCTACCTACTATAAATCTGTGCATTCTTTTCATGTGATAATTTCCTCATGTGTGAATTGCCTATTCATATCTATTTACTAGTATGAGGAATATTTTATAAATACACCCACACCAATACACACATATTAGAGTAGTAAAAGAGTTTAACAGGTATGTTGGGCACATATTGAGTACCCCCTATCCTGTTGTGCTTCTCCCCTTTTTGTGTTTGTTGTATTACATTTTGAATGGCAAAAGCTATTTAATTTTATACATTTAAGTCAATCTGTAGTCAGAATCTCCATTTCTTCAATAATCAGAAATGCATCTCTGCTCTGAGTAGCATGGATACGTAACATGGCATTTTATACCATTTTATGTTCCTTTATATTAATCCTTCATTACAACCGAAATTCATTGCAGTATATAGTTTGAGGTTTGGCTTGAGTTTACATTAATGAGTCTCCAAATTGCCTTCTAGTTTTCCCAACGAGATACATTAAATTTGTATTTCTTCTCCCATAATTCACTAGCTTTTAGTTTTTCATATATATAATTCTTATAAGTTGCAAATGTACATAAACAATATGGTTTACATATAGTTTATTAAGCATACCATGTAATCTCATAAAATATCACATAATCTCATAAAATATCAATAGGTCTTTGATAGATCATGTCACATAATCTTATAAAATGTCACATAATCTCATAAAATATCAATAGCTCTTTGTGTAAGGCAGAAATACTCTTTTTTTCCAAATGAAGAAACTTAAATGATTGAGAAAAATGAAACAAAACACACAGTTATGCCATCAATGCATGACAGAGCCATGACCAGAGTCATGATTCTTATCCCAATTCAAAGTCTTTTCATTACCTCACACTAATAAACATAGTAATTTGAATATTTTAGTAAGTTCTACTATACTCTGCCATTCAATGGTTTTATATATATCACTCAATATCAGTCAGTTCTGTCTATTTAGAATATACTTTGATGTTTGAATACATTTGTTAAGTCTGTTGGGAAAATCCACCATCATTATATTTCTTGTAAATGTTTATTAGTATTAGTCATGTATTCCTGCAGGTAAAAACCATTATTGTTTCCTTTAAAATTTCTAAGTTATCCTATGAAGATACCAACTAGATTATGTTATCTGCAAAATAGCTTGGAAAAATTTCCATCTCTACCGTAGTTATGATATACTACCTTATTTGTCCATGTTTTCCTTCATTCTCTCATAGTGTTCTATTATATAGTGTAATAAATTCCATGTGTACTAAATTATATTACATCAAAATTATTTTAAAAGTATTGTGACTTGATTCTTTATTCACTATATCTTCAAGTCATCCTTCATTAATATATCAATGTGATTATTTGCAAATTCTCATAACTTCTTTTGTTAATATACCGGGACAGTCTAAGCAGACAAGTTATCTTAAAATTTGTAAAAAATGATTTGTTTTCCCTTTTATAGATCTACCTTTAATGTTTCTTTTTTTGCATGGAGCTATTGCCTGCACCTACAATGTTATGTCTAATGAAAGTGGTTTCAAATGGCAATGCCAAAGGTTATCTCTCTTTTTAAACAGTTAACTCCATGGTTTTTCATGTCATTTCTTGTTTTTTTTTATTATTATTATTTAAGTTCTGGGGTATATGTGCAGAATGTGCAGGATTGTTACATAGGTATACACATGCCATGGTGGTTTGCTGCATCCATCCCCCCCATCATCTACATTAGGTATTTCTCCTAATGTTATCCCTCCCCAATCCCCCTACCCCTGCTATCCCTCCTCTAGCTCTCCGACCCCCAAAGAGGCCCCGGTGTGTGATGTTCCCCTCCCCTGTGTCCGTGTGTTCTCATTGCTCAACAACCACTTATGAGTCAGAACATGCAGTGTTTGGTTTTCTGTTCTTGTGTCAGTTTGCTGAGAATGATGGTTTCCAGCTTCATCCATGTCCCCCGCAAAGGACACGAACTCATCGTTTTTTATGGCTACATAGTATTCCATGGTGTATATGTGCCACATTTTCTTATCCAGTCTATCACTGATGGGCATTTGGGTTGGTTCCAAGTCTTTGCTATTGTAAACAGTGCCACAATGAATATACATGTGCATGTGTCTTTATAATAGAATGATTTATAATCCTTTGGGTATATACTCAGTAATGAGATTGCTGGGTCAAATGGAATTTCTATTTCTAGATCCTTGAGGAATCATCACACTGTCTTCCATAATGGTTGAACTAATTTATGCTCCCACCAACAGTGTAAAAGCGTTCCTATTTCCCCACATCCTCTCCAGCATCTGTTGTCTCCAGGTTTTTAAATGATAATTGTTCTAACTCATCATTTAACATGAGATGGTATCTCAATGTGGTTTTGATTTACATTTCACTAATGACCAGTGATGATGAGCATTTTTTCATATGTTTGCTGACTGCATAAATGTCTTCTTTCGAAAAGTGACTGTTCATATCCTTTGCCTACTTTTTTATGAGGTTGTTTTTTCTTGCAAATCTGTTTAAGTTCTTTGTAGATTCTAGATACTAGCCCTTTGCCAGATGGGTAGATTGCAAAACTTTTTCCCATTCTGTTGGTTGTTGATTCACTCTAATGATAGTTTCTTTTGCTATGCAGAAGTTCTTAAGTTTAATTAGATTCTATTTGTCTATTTTGGCTTTTGTTGCCATTGCTTTTGGTGTTTTAGGCAAGAAGTCCTGGTCTATGCCTATGTCCTGAATGGTATTGCCTATATTTTATTCTAGGGTTTTTATGGTGTTAGGTATTATGTTTAAATCTTTAATCCATCTGGAGTTAATTTTTGTATAAAGTGTAAGGGGAGAGGTCCAGTTTCAGCTTTCTGCACATGGCTAGCCAGTTTTCCCAACACCATTTACTAAATAGGGAATCCTTTCACCCTTGCTTGTTTTTGTCAGGTTTGTCAAAGATCAGATGGTTGTAGCTGTGTGACATTACTTCTAAGGCCTCTGTTCTGTTCTGTTGCTCTATATCTCTGTTTTGGTACCAGTACCAGGATGTTTTGATTATTGTAGCCTTGTAGTATAGTTTGAAGTCAGATAGCGTGATGCCTCCAGCCTTTTTTTTTTTTTTTTTTTTGCTTAGGATTGTCTTGGTTATGCAGGCTCTTTTTTGGTTCCATATGAAGTTTAAGGTGGTTTTTTCCAGTTCTCTGAGAAGGTCAATGGTAGCTTGACGGGGATAGCATTGAGTCTATAAATTACTTTGGGCAGTATGGCCATTTTCACAATATTGATTCTTTCTAACCATGAGCATGGAATGTTTTTTCCATCTGTTTGTGTCCTCTCTTATTTCCTTGAGCAGTGGTTTCCTTGAGCACAGACAGATCACTAGCCAGACTAATAAAAAAGAAAAGAGAGAAGAATCCAATACAATAAAAAATGATAAAGGGGATATCACCACCGATTCCACAGAAATACAAATTACCAACAGAGATTACTACAAACACCTCTATGCACATAAACCAGTAAATCTAGAAGAAATAGATAAATTCCTGGACACTTACACCCTCCTAAGACTAAACCAGGAAGAAGTTGAATCCCTGACTAGACCAACAACATGGTCTGAAGTTGAGGCAGCAATTAATAGCCTACCAACCAAAAAAAGTCCAGGACCAGACGGGTTCACAACCAAATTCTACCAGAGATACAAAGAGGAGCTAGTACCATTCCTTCTGAAACTATTCCAAACAATACAAAAAGAGGGAATCCTCACTAACTCATTTTATGGAACCAACATCATCCTGACACCAAAACCTGGCAGAGACACAACTAAAAAAGAAAATTTCAGGCCAATATCCATGATGAACATTGATGTGAAAATCTTCAATAAAATACTGGCAAACCGAATGCAACAGCACATCGAAAAGCTTATCCATCACGATCAAGTCGGCTTATTCCCGGGGATGCAAGGCTAGTTCAACATATGCAAATCTATAAACGTAATTCATCACATAAACAGAACCAAAGACAAAAACTACATGATTATCTCAATAGATGCAGAGAAGGCCTTCGACAAAATTCAACAGCCCTTTATGCTAAAAACTCTCAGTAAACTAGGTATCGATGGAATGTATCTCAAAATAATTAAAGCTATTTATGACAAACCCACAGTCAATATCATACTGAATGGGCAAAAACTGGAAGCATTCCCTTTGAAAACTGGTACTAGACAAGGGTGCCCTCTATCACGACTCTTATTCAATGTAGTATTGGAATTTTTGGCCAGAGCAATCAGGCAAGAAAAATAAATAAAGGGTATTCAGTTAGGAAAAGAGGAAGTCAAATTGTCTCTACTTGCAGACAACATGATTGTATATTTAAAAGACCCCATCGTCTCAGCCCAAAATCTCCTTAAGATGATAAGCAACTTTAGCAAAGTCTCAGAATACAAAATCAATATGCAGAAATCACAAGTATTCCTATACACCAATAACAGACAAACAGGGAGTCAAATCATGAGTGAATTCCCATTCACAATTGCTACAAAGAGAATAAAATACCTAGGAATACAACTAACAAGGGATGTGAAGGACCTCTTCAAGGAGAACTACAAACCATTTCTTGGTTTTAAATGCAATCCATGAATATTTTATTTTCAGTTTAAATTAATAATAGATGTTTTGTATGGCTTTTGGCATATACTAAAATAGTTATGTGATATTTTACCCCTTAGTGTGTGACAATCTATAAAAGTAAACCATCAATGATGCCTGGGTATTAATGTATTCATTCAACAAACTTTTGCTGAGCTCTGTTGTCAACACTGCTAGAGATATACTGGTGAAGCAAGCCAATGATTTCTTTGCTCTATCAAACTCAATTTTCAGTGGAATTACAGTCAAAATGGAAATTGATTCTAATGTAATAACATGTTATGTATGCCAAAATTGTATTTAGGAATTCTGGATCCATGCTAGGGAATAAAACGGTTAACAGTGGGTCTTTAATTTTGTTCCTTTCACCTCAGGGGTATTTTAATTGGCTTTGATCTCAACCAGACCTCTTTATTAAAATACTGATAGAATTTACTAGCTGGAAGATAAACTCCTCCAGAACTTATCTAAGGAGTTCTTTCCCAGGTATACACATCTGTTTGGATTGTTCCTTGTAAATAACTAGTTTATGTATTAATGAGCTGACTGAAGAATACAAGTTAGTCACCTAGGCCTTCTGGCTACATGGCTAGCAAAATGCAAAAACAAGAAGCCTCAAAACGAAGTGAATTTCTTGGCCTAACTTTTGCCACTCACAATTGTCCTTGTTATTCCATACCAACATATCCTGTCATGGAAAGGGGAACTACATGTCCTGACATGGACCAACATATCCTGACATGGAAGCTGCAGCTCATGGACCTGGAGCATTTCAACATCAATGTGGTATTCACTGAGGCTTGTTTTGGGTATCCTTTGCTAATCATCGGCAAATCGTAGTTCTGGGTAAGATCTCTCTTGTATAAATCTGACTGACAATTCATCTCTGTATGTAGTCATAACTAAAACGTGTCATCCTGGGTTTTTCCCAACTCCTCTCAGCAGATACAACCCCATCTGCTTTCTAACCAAGAAGACAGTAACAATTCAATTCAACAAACACATATTAAATATCTGAGAATATATCAGGCACTGAGAATACAAAGACAAATCAATTACGTTTCTGGCCTTCATTCAATTACAGACCACTGAGTCTAGAACTCAGACTCTTGAAAACTGGTGAATGAAATTTGTCTTGTTGTTATGAGTTTAGTATGAAGTATGCCTAAAATGAATGCTTGTGGTCAGCACACTCACCAAACTGCAATTTCCCTCAAAATCCAAATCCCACCACCACCAATGTCTTTTTTTTTTTTTTTTTTTTTATTGCATTTTAGGTTTGGGGGTACATGTGAAGAACATGGAAGATTGTTGCATAGGTACACACATGGCAGTGTGATTTGCTGCCTTCCTCCCCCATCACCTATATCTGGCATTTCTCCCCATGCTATCCCTCCCCAACTCCCCCACCCCCCACTATCCCTCCCCTTTTTTCCCCCCCGACAGACCCCAGTGTGTGATACTCCCCTCCCTGTGTCCATGTGTTCCCATTGTTCAACACCCGCCTATGAGTGAGAATATGCGGTGTTTGATTTTCTGTTCTTGTGTCAGTTTGCTGAGAATGATGGTTTCCAGGTTCATCCATGTCCCTACAAAGGACACCAATGTCTTTACAATTCATATAACAAAGGTTCTGGCATCATCTCTGTTTGTTTAACCCTTTTTGTTAATGAAACAGGAGTCTTGCTGGAGAGATTTTACAGGCATTTCAAGAGCTGTCAGTGCCCAACTCTAGCTTCAGGGCTTACCCTGGAGTTCTCCTAGGTGAGTTCCTATGTAAACTGCATCCTGTGTTTCTTGCCTACAGGTATTCTTTGGTTGTAGACGTCTGCTGGGCCTGTTCTGAGAGGATCCCCCACAACTCTGGGTCTGAGCCCAATTGACCACAGGCTTTCTATTTGATTGACTTTCCTCTTTTCCCTCTCTCATTTTCCCAGTCTCTCACCATACTTCTTCAGATCGCCTTACAAATCAACTATCTGCACATGTATCCTTATCTCTGGGTCTAATTTGGGAGAATCCAAAGTAAGACAATAGGAATTTTTGCAAATTTCTTGGCTGTGCACAGTCACTTCTCCCCCGGGATTAAGTCCACCCCAATCCCCTTAGCCAATATCCAGAGATCTGTTAGAGTCGAGAGAAACAGACCCACCATAATATTCCCTTTGTTCTCCACAGATTGGGTAATTTGGGTGTTTCTAGTAGACTCATTTGCCACAGTTTCTTTAGGCACTGCACATTAGGCAGATGTTTAACAGATCAGTCCATTTCTAAAGCCAGATGTCATCTGATAGCCCTGATACCACTATGTAAGTTCCTCTCACTATTCACCACAATAATCTGTACACCTACATAACACTTTTAGCAATGTACTGTTTATACCTCTCCATTGTTTGTCTCCTTCATTACATAATAATACTTTTAAGGATGCAGAGCATTTTGTATTCAGTGCCTGACACAAAGAGGCTTTCAAAAAATAGTCCACATATAAATGAATGAATAAATAGCCAATATCCCACTAAACATCTCCAAACAGGGTGTCCAACAAGCTTTTCAACCTCAGCATATTAACAACCGAATTCATCATCTCCTCCCTAAGCTTTCACCTCTTTTGACTTCGTACTTCAGTGAATGGTATTATCATTGTTTTTATCTCACTGATTGAAGCCGAAACAATTTCTATAATATGCAAATTATGTATTCCTAATGATTTGGTAGAAATTTTATGCAAACTATATGGATCCGGTGGCAATTTTAGGGATAGATCTTTGACATATTCATCAATTTTTTTCCTGTGGATATAAGTTGTAATGCATTACATAGTATTATGCTATTTTTATATTTTTTATGTGTGATTTTATTTACTTTTTAATTAACTGAGCCGCTGATGTATACGTCTTGTAAATTTTGGTCATGAATTGACTACTAATTATCAATCTCTTCATAGTTTTCTATTTTATGTATGTATTTCAGTGTAGGAAAGTCCCTTTCCTTATTTTTTTTTACTTATTTTTATTTTTTCTGTATTTTATGTTATTTTTCTGTGTTTTCTGTGTTCTGAATTCACTGTTTTTGTATTTCTTATTATTATTTTATATTTCTTATTACTATGCATATTCTGAGAGAAAGGAATTTAACTGTTAGGCTGATACACATTAATTTTGATGTTACATTTACATTTTTATTGTTATTATTGTACTGTATTTCCTTCCTGACCCAGAAATTATTTAGAGAGTGCTCCATTTCCCTGTGGGTGTCCTGTGTTACAATTTTTAACATTTTTACTGATCTTAAAATGTAGTATTGGTTTGGTGCAAAAATAATTGCAGTTTTTGCCGTTGAAAGTAATGACAAAAACCACAACTTTTGTTATTTCAGTGTCTCTGTGTCCACATATGTAATTACTTTCTATTTAAAAAATGTATGTAGAGTTAACAATAAAATAGATTATTCTACTCTAAAATAAAATTTTCCCTTTTTTCTTTTTTGCGTTGTTGAATAATGTAATTTCTAGTTCAAGTCTTTGTTTTATTTGTTTTGTTCTGAGAATAAACATAGAGACCAATTATGGGGAAGGGTTCCTGGGAACCAGGATTAGAGGAATAATACTACGCTGAGGTAGATTTGTGAGTGCAATATCAAGTGATGGGAAAGTGGATAAAGACCATGCAAGTTAGGCCGGATGTGGTGGCTCACGCCTGTAATCTCAGCACTTTGGGAGGCCGAGGCAGACAGATCACCTGAAGTCAGGAGTTCGAGACCAGCCTGACCAACATAGAGAAACCCCATCTCTACTAAAAAAACACAAAATTAGTCAGGCATGGTGGTACATGCCTGTAATCCCAGAATTGCTTGACCCCCAAGGCGGAAGCTGCAGCGAGCCAAGATTTTGCCATTGCACTCCAGCCTGGGCAACAAAAGTGAAACGCTGTCTCAGAAAAAAAAATATATATATATACACATATATATGAAAATCGAAGAGGAAAGTGACATGCAAGCAGAGTAAACCTCTCTGATGACTCTCAGAAATCTGTCCAGCGTTTTTATTTTCTTTTTTTATTTAATGTTTGTAGTGCTATAGTTGTTACACATGAATTCAATATTTTGGCTTGGATTGTTTCTCTTTTACTGTGATCATCAATTTGCTTGTAAAATTTACTTTCTCCAATACTGAAACAACAACTCTTAGCCTCATAGTCTAAGAGTTGACCTTAGATAGTCCAATTATTTTTTGTGTATAAATGCACACTCATCTTATATGTCTTGTTTTGATTTTGTATTTTAATATAGCTGATGACCTTTCTTATTCACATTTAATGTTATGATTGATTTTATATCATTCTCTGTCACTCTGTGTTCATTTTTTGATGTTATTGACTTCCCTTTGTATTCATCTGTTTCTGTAGATGACTTCGAAATGCTTACACTGAGCCACAAAATAATTTGATCTACTTCTCTAATATCATTATATGCCTCTAACATTTGTCTGAAACTTTAAGTTTCATAAAGTATTCTATAAAGCATCATTATGTGCATATTAATCCAATTGCCTCCAATATTTCCTAATAGAAATATCAATTGCTATTCCCAAGACTTTCCCCTGTCTTATTCTTGTATCTGAGTAACCAGAGAATAAGACTAATGTGGGTAGGCCTCATCCAATTAATTAAAGACCTAAATAGAATGAAAAGGCTAAGTAAGAGGAAACTTATGCTGCCTGACTGCTTTGAGTTGGGTCATTGGTTCTTTCCTGTCTTCAGACTCAAACTCAAACATCAGCTCTTTCTGGGTCTCAAGCCTGCCAGCATTTGAACAGAATTATACCATTGACTCTCCTGGGCCTTCAGCTTGCTAATTTCAAATCTTGGGACATGTCAGCTTCCATAACTGTGTGAGCCAATTTCTTATATCTTTGTATCATATCTTTGTCTCTCTCTTATATATATATATGAGAGATATATATGATAGATATATATATCATTGCTATATATATATATATCTATATATATCTCAATCCTAAATTGTTATTGTTGGGAATGTCATCTGCCATATTATTTAAATACCAAAAGAAGTTCAAATGATGTCTATTATATGTTGGCAATAATAGCAGGAGTTCTTCCTAAATTTTAACTATGTCCTACTGTGTTGTCCTCAGTAGAAAAGCATATCCATGCTCCATAAAAATTTCATCATATTTCTGAAAACCATTTATAAATCCTCCTCAGGTGTTCTCTCCTTTATTCTGAAGCATTTCACTTTCTTCATCCTCTCCTGGTAGGTCTTAACTTTATTTCTTCATTTTCTCATGAACCCTACCAATGTCCTCCCCATCCTTTATGTTTTATGAGTAATGAATCGCACAGCACTCAATTAAGCATGTAAGTCTGTCTCCCAATATTGTGGTCAGTTTGTTCCTTGTTAGAATCCAGATATCATTTCCTGATTTCCTTATATCTAGACAGATGTTCCCTGTTCTTTCTCTCTGGGCCTATTTTATTCCTCCCCCTAGTCATTCTTTCCTCCAATGACTTCTCCAGTATACCAGCTTCACTTTAAATTCTGATATGTGTGTCTATGTGTGCGTGTGCAACCATTATGATAGTCATCCCATTTAACATGTAAATTACTCAGTTGTGTCAAACTGGTCAGAAATAGGAACAGAATTGGCCAACGAATAGAGTTATCTATAGAACTTGTCAAAGGTTTCAGCTCATTCATATCCTCTACTCAGCTTATTTTTCATTTTTTTTAAGACTATCCTGTACTCCATCACCCATGAGAATATCAAACAACTTATTCCCAAACTAACCATTAAAGGATCCCCACTTAACAATCTATCTAAGGAATAGCACTTCATTAATACACCCCAATTTGAATTATGTTCCTTAGGAAAACGGGTAGCAGTCCATAGCCATGTAGCATGCACAATGTTCCTTTCCGTCTCTATAAGTTTTCTTCCAGTCATTTGAGATTACTGTTATCACCTCTCTTTCATTTACCAAGCCTCTCTCTCTGTCATAGAAGGAAATTAGATTTGAGAATGCTTGCTTTTCTGAAGCCACACTAGTTACTGACCAATATGCTCCATAACTCAGGGTATGTACAATTTGATCTTATGATAAGTCATTCTCTCATTTGCCATGGATTTTGTAAAGAGCTAATTTAGTGATGCGTAGTTTTATTTCAAGTACAGGAAGTCAATACTGGAATATATTCACATTTGTATTTGCATCTTTCATGAGTTTGCAAAATTATACTAAGCCTTGAACCCACTTATCACAGAATGAAAATAAAGTGCCTCTCTTTAATTTGACTCCTGACTTCTTATACAGCTAAGCAGATGGGCTTAACGGAGCTGGAAAAGGACTGTTGTTGCTGATATAAACAGCTAGTTCTGCACTGTAATCTTTAGATTTTTTTTTTAGAACAGGCGGCTATTTTAGCCAATGCTTCTTTCATGGAAGAATTCATGTGTGTTCATCATGCATGTTATCTTAAAACTGCAGTCCCCTTTCAGAGGCAAAGAACATTTGGATTTTCTTTATTCTTTTAAAATTTGAACAAGTAACATATGCCCTTAGTAAAAAATAAAATAATCTGAAGGATTTATAATGAAAAACAACAATTCCTCCTACTCTCTGCCATGCACAGACATATATCAGTTCCACTCTCCAGAAGCAAACTCTTAATAATAGGTTTAATTTTAATTTTTTCTGGTAATTCTGTTCCCAACTCTTCATAAAATTTATCTCACTCTACCCTCCTTCCAATTTGGGGTAGTATTAATTTTAGTCTTCTTGGAAGGGTTTAACTTGCTAAATTCAAAATTGTTTTTCCTTTATTCGTCTTTCCATTGTCTCTTATCTTCCAGAATGTTCAAGAGAAATCTGATTTCCTATATTTTTTGCAGGTAAATTCCTGTCCCTGCCCTCAAAGCTTTTAAGATCTTCTTTTATCTACTATGTCCTAAAATTGTATAATGTGTCTAGCTTTGTGTCTTTTTCCATTTATTTCTCCATATTCATTGGATCCCTTCAATATAATTAACATTTCTTCATCCTTAGGAAATGTATTTCCAATATGTCTTTGATTATTTCTTCCCCTTTATTTTCTATTCTCTTTCTAGAACTGCTATTAGCTAGATGTTAGTTCTCCCACATGCCTCCTATGTGTTGCTTATCTTTTCTCATATTTGCTATAGATTTTCTCTCATTCTGAGAGTCATCATTGACTTCATCCTCTACAACTTCTTTTCAAAATTATAAGGCTGGGCACAGTGGCTCATGCCTGTAATCCCAGCATTTTGGGAGGCTGAGGTGGGTGGATCACCTGAGGTCAGGAGTTCAAGACCAGCCTCACCAACATGGTGAAACCCTGTCTCTATTAAATACAAAAAAATAGCTGGGCGTGGTGGTGCATGCCTGCAATCCCAGTTACTTGTGAGCCTAAGGCAGGAGAATGGCTTGAACCTGGGAGGCAGATGTTACAGTGAGCTGAGATTGCGCCATTGCCCTCCAGTCTGGGCAATGAGAGCAAAACTCCATCTCAAAAAAAAAAAAAAAAAGAAATTATACATTGGCAATCAGGTTTAATGCCCCAAGAGCTCTTTCTTATTTTTTAATTTTCTTTTCCCATATTTTTCTGCTTTTGTGTCATAGTCAGTATCACCTCATCACTCTGAGGATACTGACTAGAGAATTGTTGTGTGTTAATCTGGTTCCCAGAACACCTGTTTTTTTCTAGGGTCATTGGTCTCTTATCTCTATTATCTCTTAATCTGTTGCTGTTTTTGTCACATGTCTGCTGGTCTTTGGTTATGCTCTCATAATTAAAGCCAGTTGGTGGCCTACTTGTAAATCTTATCCTGCTAGACATTTTACTGGATAAAGATTCTTTGTACATAGATGGGGATTGTTAACTGGGAGATTGCATTTTAAAAGGTCCCCAAATTTGAGAATAGGGATACCAGCGTACACCACAGTAGTCCTATTTCTTCCCAGGAAATTTTTTTGTTTTCATTAAATGAAAGTATTTCCAGACTGTGAAGTTTGTTCATGTGTTTTTTGTTTCATTTTGTTTGAGACAGGATCCTACTCTGTTACACAGGCTAGAGTGCAGTGGTGGGATTGTAGCTCACTATCAATTTGAACTGCTGGGCTCGAGTGATCGTCTACCTCAGCCTCCCAAGTAGCTAGGACTATATGTACACACCACCATGCCCAGCTAACTTTTACTTTTTCCATTTTTTTTTTCCTTTTTTTTTTTGAGATGGAGTCTTGCTCTGTCGCCCAGGCTGAAGTGCAGTGGCGCAATCTCAGCTGACTGCAACCTCCGCCTCCTGGGTTCAAGTGATTCTCCTGCCTTAACCTCCCGAGTAGCTGGGACTACACGTACCTGCCATCATGCCCAGCTAATTTTTGTTGTTTTGTAGAGACAAGGTTTCACCATGTTGGCCAGGCTGATATTGAACTCCTGACCTCAGGTCATTCGCCCGTCTCAGCCTCCCAAAGTGCTGGGATTACAGGCATGAGCCACCACACCCAGCCTACTTTTTTGCAATTTTCTGTAGTGACAGGGTCTTGTTATATTGCCCAGGCTGTTCTTGAACTCCTGACCTCAAGCAATTCTTCTGCCTTGGCCTCCCAAATCGATGAAATTACATGTGTGAGCTACCATGCCTTGCCATTTCGTATGTTTTTTATTTTGTCTAAGAGTAAAAAGCTGAATGACTTACCCTCTGCCTGACTGAACAGTGTGAAGGTGAGATATTGGATTATGGGGAGTCAATTGGTACAATCATTCTGTAGATAATGTTTTGTATAATATCTCCCCACCCCCGCCCTCCCCATCCACTCCCTTTTAAAGTACATTTCAATTTTACGACTTCCATTATTCCTGCTAACTTTGAGCCTGGAACTCTCCAAGAATCATCTGGGAAAATCAACTTCCCCTCTTCTTACAGACTCCTGCTGCATTTCCTAGCCTGCTGTTTCCCACTTTGTCTGTCAACACACATACATCCTCTTTTTTGGATGGCATACATTTCTTTCTTCTAAAATTTGAGATTCTCTTCCATATTTGAGGTTTATTCCTTTATTATTATTTTATTGCCCTCCCAGAAGGGAGGGCAAAAAAAAAAAACACCTAGGTCTAGTCTGTGTTCTTGAACTAGAAGACAGGACAGATTCTTCTGCTGCTCTTCCAGTAAGGAAGAAATGGTATTAGTCTACATCAGTGGCTAACAATGCATGGGCACTGGAACGTGGGCATTGGCATCATTTGGAAATGCACTAGAAATGCAGGTTGTTCATCCTCCTGAATCAGAAAGTCTTGGGGTAGAGCCCAGTGTTCTGTGTTCAACAAGACCTGATTTGTTGCATGCTCACATTTGAGAATCTCTAACTACACACGTGCTTATCCATCTCCCTATGGCTAAGGACACCTATTTGGACCTCCATTAGGCAGACTCTCTTGAGTCCAGCCTGATTCCCAAAAGTTGCATTCCTCTTCCTTTGTCTAAGATCCACTGATTTCCACATGAAGCCTTCCCTCTAGTCCTAGGTACAAAAAAATACAGCAGCACAGGCTCAGCTGTGATATCGGGACCAAGTCTGAAGCCTTTGACTCACCTTGTTTCAATTCCCATATAGTATCCCATTTCTGATAACTGAACATCTGCCTTCAACCTTGTTTTGATCATCACACTGTCTCAGAACCTCCAGGAGACTGTGCTACTAGCTCCTACTCCACTGGCTTTGGTTATTCCTGATATACAATTCAGCAAAGTAGCTGGAAATACATGCCCTGCTTGACTTTATCTCTCTTCCAGATTCTTCATCATGATGTTCTGCCCACTTGTCAAAACACCTAGATACTGTGTTTTCCTGCTATACGGTATTGCATCTTCTACTGGCACTTGTCCTTGTGTCGGACAACTCAGGCCTGATGGTGATCCAATATGTAACCACAAAGGAGAAATTAACCAATAACCTTGGTAGCATTTATTCTACATCCTAATCAAAGAAGCTGACTGGTCACCTACAAAATCGATTGGCAACTGACACAGGCAATTATGGGTGGCATGCCATTTTTAGAGTGCCATTTGTGAGTACATTCAGACCGGATCTAAGGAGGAAAAGTGTATTTGCCGGGTGACCTGCAGAGCAGCCTGCTGGGGAAGAGTAAACAAGGGGAATACTGACATTTCAGCCCCAGGAAATGACACCTTGGTCTCCCTCGTGGGAGTTTCTCTCACTTGCTTTGGTAGAGGCCTTCCTGCTCCATCTGTAGTGATCTTGGCAGGGATTCATAGAGTTTATGGCAAACAGCAATGAGCAATTATCTCACACTGAGAAAAATAGGGGAAAGAGCTCGGGAGAAGAGGAAACAAGCTCCCTGGATAATGTGAAGGTGAGGACTAAGCTCTGATTTCCTTTATCTTGCCCAACTTCCTATCTAAGGGGCTTGAGGACTCATGCCCTACAAACCATAAATTTTCATCAGATGGCTTTTAGTTAAACCTATATATCATGACTTAGTCTCCAGTCAGACTCTGGCATAACATTATGTGACAAAGAAGAAAGTTAAAGTATTTTACCCCCAAAACATGTTTCTTTGCCATATTTTGATTTTTTTTTTTTTTTTTGAGACAGAGTTTCACTCTTGTTGCCTAGGCTGCAGTGCAATGGTGCAGTTTCAACTCACTGCAACCTTTGCCAACAGGGTTCAAGTGATTCTCCTGCCTCAGCCTCCTGAGTAGCTGGGATTGCAGGCACCCGCTACCATGCCTGGCTAATTTTTTGAATTTTTAGTAGAGATGGGGTTTCACCATGTTGGCCAGGCTGGTCTCAAACTCCTGACCTCAGGTGATCCAGCTGCCTCAGCCTCCCAAAGTGCTGGGATTACAGGAGCAAGCCACCACCACCTTGCCATATTTTGAAATATCCCTACAAAGCCATCTTTTGTGGGGGAGAAATCCACATTTGTAAAGAATCTCTATTCACATAGCTAGATCTTTTTCTTCCAGGCCCTCCCAGTCCTGAAGAGATTAACTAAGAGTCTAGCACCTTTTAAAGGTCTGACTAGGAAACATTTGTCATCTATTCTCTCTAAAGGCAGCCACTATAAGACTTCAAAAGAACCTTGGTCTCCACAATCTTTTATCTTAACCTGAACATTTCTCTTCTATCATCTCAGGTCTTTAGACAAACTCATCCAATCGTCAACCACAAAAATGTGTAAATTTACCTGTAGCCTGGAATCCCACCCCCCAATTTTGAATTGTCCTGCCTTTCTGGACCAAATCAAAGTATTTCTTAAATGTATTTGATTGATGTCACATGCCTCTTTAAAATGTATAAAATCAAACTGCACCCTGACCACCTAGGGCACATGTTCTCAGGACCTCCTGAGGGCTGTGTCACGGGCCATGTCACTCATATTTGGCTCAGAAGAAATCTCTTCAAATATTTTACAGAGTTTGACTCTTTCCATCAACACAGATTTCCAGCAACCCACCAAACCATAAGCAGTGTGTTCATTCCACTGGACCTTCCCCTCCTTCCCTGAATCCAAAAACTGTAGAGGTGCCTTCTTGTTCAATGCATACTTTTTTTCTTCACTGTATTTATAGGACAAACAAAGGGAATTTCTGATTCTAGGGCATGTAATCTAATGAACGAAGGGATCTTTTTTGCTTTAAGGGAATCACTCAGTGGAGCCGTTAAGAGATAAAACGCAATAACCAAGGCCCTCATTTCTAGACCAATTAATAGTATAATGAGCATTATGGATTAAAATCCTTTCTGGTTCAGATTTTGTATAATTTATTCAGTGAAAGTGATGGATGAGCAATTGAAAGAATGCTATTGCAAATAAAATTTCCAAGTGGAATAATTTTTTTAAAGAATGCACACAATCAAGCTATTATCAGTAACATATCAAGGTGCCAGAAAAACATACTATGAGAGAGAGGGATAATGTACCATTCAACCTGCTGAATCTCTGGCAATGTGACATGGCCTAGAGATCCTGTTATGTGGATTTATACATACATTTCCATTTACTGCTTGAATAAAAATATAAACAATTTGAGTGTTTATTCTTGGAAAACATTGTGCTAGGTACTGGGGGAGTTATAAAAATGAATGTATTTGTATTCTGAATGAGATCACTGAACTATTGCTGATAAAAAAAAATACATGAACACGGCCGGGCGTGGTGCCTCACGCCTGTAATCCCAGCACTTTGGTAGGCTGAGGCGGGTGGATCACAAGGTCAGGAGTTCAAGACCAGCCTGGCCAACATAGTGAAACCCCGTCTCTACTAAAAATACAAAAAAAAAAAAAAAAAATACATGAACACATTGAAGAGAAACCATAAAATGCATTTAGGTGCTAGGAATGTTTTCGCTGTAGGGAGGCAACAACTCCTTGTGCCTTCATGTACCACGTCTTTAATATTCATCAGTTTCAAAAGAGTAGTGTAAATGTGGTGTTACCTGCTTTTCAATGCACCTCACCCAACCCTCTGGCTAATACTGAAATGGTTTGTATTTTTAATCCTTGTATGCAAAAACATTATGAAAAGTGGACAAATTACAGAGAGAAAATAAAAAGACCTCACATTGTAATATTTTCTTTTCTTATTTTTTTTTGTTTCTATTCCTATTTGTTATATATTATAGAAATTCAAGGGGGAAAAAGAACTAAAATCATTAAAATTTCTGGACACTAATTTTTGTTGCAATGTTTCTTGTCAGAAAACATAGTTAATCATTGGAATTACAACAACGTGTGGATTTCCTTTTTTTTTCTTTTTTTTTCTTTTTTTTCTTTTTAAAATTTTTTCTCTATTGGCCTGGGAGAGGAAGAACATGTGGATTTCCTATCCCCAAAGTTATTTTGCATTTCACGGGACTTATAGAATATGAGAAAGTCTACAAGTTGTTTAAGTTGTACACTATACAAATTTACATAAGTTATATATAAATCTACGTAAGTTGTGTACAAATCTACATAAATTTGTATACAAATCTACAAGTCTACATAAAGTTAAGTTGTACACTACACAAATCTAGGGTATGATATTCATATAGTCTATTATGTGAATGGGCAACCTTTGGAGTCATGGATTTCTGCATTCCTGAAAGTTGCTTAACTTCATAGAGGTAATTTGGATGCAAATGTGAAGGTATAATCCAGCATAATGCCTGACCATTACATCATTTGCATCCATATACCTGAAATACACCACCAAATGGTATTAGTTTCATTCTATCAAATATTATCCCCATAACTTGCTGCTACTTAAATGAAAATCTCTTCTTATTTGAAACCTCTCAGTACTTCATCCTCCCACCCTCCAGCTACTATACCATACAAGGTAGGTTGGAAAGAACCATGTGACTCAAGGGCATGTCTGGCTTATCTCTAGTATTAGTAAAGACACTGGATCTATGACAATTTCATTAGAAAACAGATAACATTTATAGCCATATTCCATTTCATGCCTGGAAGGAAGATACCCTTCACAAACAGCATTTCATATTCCAGGAAAACATACAAGTATGTCCCAGAAACTTCTAGGAAATGAATGCAGAATACACCATATGCATATCGAAGGTACATTTGGGAAAGATTATTTTTCATTGATTCCTTGTTTCCCTAATGAGTAAAAGTGTTTCATAATCTCTCAGTCCTTGTCCTCTTGTGACAGTCAACTTCTGATTACCAATGACAGGAATGACAGGAGCATGAGCACAGATGCAAAACGCTGTTCAATTTGTGTGATTTCTCCTGATTTCTGAAGTGGTATTTAAAGCCAGTATTCCAAATACAAGAGTCAGAGAGCTGAAAGTTAGTTTTAAGTAAGTTTGAGAAAATTGATTTTATTTCTACCTTTTGGTAGGATATTAATCCAGTAGTTTTCTGTTCTGGGGAAGCAAACATAATCCACTAACCTAGTGAAAGCCTTTGAAACATGTTCCCCTCCATGGACAAGGGGGAGGTGACACAGGTCATTTGTTCATCTACCAATTTCCCTGACCAAGTTTAACTTAGGCATTTTGTACAAGTGTCATTTTTAGCCATGCCATGTCTTTATTTGGTCCTATTTCTATGAAGTTGTAAAAATACATAAATAGCTGGGCCTTCGAAGTTCTTGAGGGAACAATCAATCCTCCAAGTCTATCCCAAAAATCTACGTTAGGGTTAACTGACTACAGTCTTCACTTGGGTCACAAAAGGATATGAAATAGTTTAAGTGACAACAATGTAGACTCCAGAGAAGCAGAGGGAGCTCGCTAACGAATGATTACAATTAAACAGGCTCAAGGAAAGCAATTGGGACAAGCCACTTGGGAGACATATTGAAAAGAAAATGTAACGGTGTAAAGGAGAGAGAAGTGTTTTCAGAAATAGAATAATTTGTTTGAAATCTCAAGCCCACTACTTACTACCTGGATGACCTTCAGCCAATCACTAAAACTGTGAGACTCAGTTTCCTCAGCTGTAAAATTGAGATAATTCCTGTCTTGTTACCTCCAGGATAGTAGGGTTGTTGAAAGGGCAAAAATTAAACAGTAGATGCAAATATATTTTGTGAACAACAAAGAACTATACAAAACTAAGAAATTCATTTTATGAGAGTCAGTGGTCACAGGACTACAAAAAAAATTCCTTGAAGTATAGTAATAATAAAATGTGACCATATTGGTAGAAAAGAAAAAAAGCAAGAGAAAACAAAACAAAACAAAAAAGAACAAGGTTACTTGTCATTCCAATCCCAAGATATTTGGTGAGCACACGCCTTTAGTCCCAATGGAGTCAATACTAAGCCTTAATAGAAATCATTTTCTCTTATCATATGTAAGCTTTCGTATTCAGTAATGTTTAGAAGCAGCAATAACTTACTAAATAAAAGTCTACCAGTAGCAGAGACTATTAGTTGTCTACTACACATTCACTCTTCTTCCTTATAACAGAAACCTTGAATTACTGATGACAGCAATATAGGAAGGAGAAGAGGGGGTAAGTTAAAGAGACAGAGGGGAGGGAGAAGGAAAATAGTGAGGAAGCCCACAATTTTCAGCATACTATAGATAGTGATAGCCAATGAGACAGAAGCAAAGTCTCTAGGTGGGGCATCTAGGAACTCTTTAAAGGGGACTGATTCAAGTGGCATCCTATATCTTTCCTTCTTCCGGCTGCCCAGAACATGGCTGTGAAGATTGAAGATACAGCAGCCATCTTTCACAGATGGAAGGCAAGAACTAATGTGGCAAGGAGAATGATCAGAAGAGCAGGCGAAACCAGCATATCTGCCCTGGACTGCCACAAGAGAAAAATAAACGTTTACTTCATTTAAGTCATCATTATTTGAGTTTACATGTTTCTATTCTTTCTTATTAATACTCCATGTATTTATTACATATAATAATGTATTACAGATGTTTTTATTTCCAATTTCACTGTTACTATAGTGATAATATACTATCCAGACATTATTATATAATCAAGATTTAAATATCATTGATAAGTTCCTATTTTATAAAACTAAACTCGGGTGAAATAAGATATATCATTGCATCCAAGATTACTTCATATGAAATTCCCTGTCCCATTATCTTAATTAACATCCTTAAGTTTTGTTTTGCTTTTCTATTTTTTTAATATTACAGGCAATGCCAGAACATATTCTAGTGGCTTGCACAGGAATTAATGTTGCCAAGACAGCTGGAGAAGCCTATAAGTGCTCATTGGACCTTGCAGTGAAGCTTTGTGTGTACTCAGGGAAAACAGCTGAGAACTATGAGGCCCAATTTACATAATAAGGACAAACTTGCATTTCAAAGCCACACTTAGTTCAAGCACCCAGTCTTCATATAGTGATAACAATATTTAGTAGCAGGTAGTCCAACTACCTCTCTAAATATTTATGACAGATTTCAATGAGAAGCTACTCATCAACCTGGACTAGAATTAGTTTCTATGCACCAGTGAACTAAGCCACAGTCCCACTCATTTTCAGACATAACAGCATAATTCTTATTGTGATAAGTTGGCATCAGTGCAAATAGAGTAAATTATTCCATTTTTCCTACATCCAAAGGGATATCATTATGATAGAGGGTTTCCAATTTATATTATTTAAAAATTAGATAAATCAAGTCACTTGTATACTACTTCACCATTCTGTCTTTGACTGAGGTTATTTGAATGAATGCCACTTGTTTTCTCTTCAAACTTATAAGATCTTTAAAAACAGAAAGAGCATCTCAATCATATTGTTCAGCCCCAAAAGTACCTAGCACTGTGCTTCAGTAAAATTTGGTTCAATTGAATTCACTTGATCAATCAGCATATTAATGTAATGGCTTTTGTATTTGAGAGACAAACATGATTTAAAGGTACAAAGAACCCCAGTTGCACCTCTCATTACCTCAGGAGCTGGGGTATATCAATCTCTCTAAGCCTTAGTTTCTCATTAGTAAAAATGCAATAACATTCTTGTCCAGCCCATCTCTTGGTGTCACTGGGTGGGTTAAATGAGGTAAATCTCTAAAATATCTTTGTAAGATATTATTATTCTTTGTTATGTGTGTCTCTGCAGTGCAGCATATCCAAAGTACTTTTTGTTTTCAGGTTCTTTGTGACAATATTAATTTTTCCTTTATTTATCCCCCGTGAATCTTTGCTTTGTTTGTGAAATCATATCCTCCAAGTACTACCTTGCAGCATTCTCACTGTTTCTATTCCATGCATGCTAAATTTGGTCACTTCTCTAGTGGTGTCCTTCTAGCAGAAGAAAGGATTTTAGGCTTCCTCCTTACATAATTACTTCTTTCAGATATGAAGCAAGGTCAGAGAGAGAGTAGAGCCATCTATACATCTTCTGCAGAGGCCCTTAGCATTCAGTAATTCAAGGTCATCAGCAAGAAGGAAGAGAAATGGGGTAGTGGACTTGGGAGGGTTCCCTGCCTTCCTCACATGATTGTTTTGTAAATGGATGTAAAAGTACCCTGTAAACTGCATATTTGGAGCAGCTGGAGAGATTTCTTCCTGGGCTGGATTTAATCAGTATGTCTTTGAAGAGTGGAGAGGTTTAGACCTCTGGCATACCCATATGCAAATGTGAATGCAAATTCCAAAACCTAAAAGAACATGTATTTGGATTAGAAACCATTTGGAATTAACAACATAGAAAACATGGAAACTGTACTTACACATGTTCTAAATCAAAGCCTTATTTCAGAATTTTGGCTTAAAGTAATGGACAATTATATGATTGAAAAAACCATGAAAATGAATCATTTAGTATCGCAACTGGTCTTCCTGAAACTATTTGAAAAATACCAAGTAGCTCAAGATCTAACTAATGCACATCAACAATATAATAATTATATGGTCCAAGATACTATGAATATTCATCAAAGAATAATATACCCAGCTCTCAAGTAAATACAATGCTGTCAGGCCACCAGGAATTTAACTAAAATACAATTAGGAAAGGGAGAAAAATGTTTAAGACTGCTCCTCCTTCCTCATTTTTCCATGGGAAAAAACCAAAGATCAAAATTTTATATTATCTTAATAACTGTTTTATTTATTTTTTTAGATACAGAGTCTCTCTCTGTCACCCAGGCTGGAGTGCAGTGGTGCCATCTCAGCTCACTGCAATCTTCGCCTCCCGGGTTCAAGTGATTCTTCTACCTCAGCCTCCCGAGTAGCTGGGATTACAGGCACCCACCACCATGCCCGGCCAATTTTTCTATTTTTAGTAGAGACAGGGTTTCACCATGTTGGCCAGGATGGTCTTGAACTCCTGACCTCAAGTGATCCGCCCACCTTGGCCTCCCAAAGTGCTGAGATTACAGGTGTGAGCCACTGCGCCCACCCATAACTGTTTTAATTAGTATTTATTGAGCATGAGTTAATAGGAAGGATCAGATTACCAAATTAGACTCACATCAGCCAGAGCCAGCCCAACAACATGTTTTACTAATAACTTCAAGAATATAAATACTCAGAAGACCTAGGTGAAGCAGGAAGAAGTTCAAGACACAGCAAATAGGCTTCCCAATTCCTCCGTCCCACATTAGAGATGCGCTCACTGGCCTGTGGTCAAAGATGAGTTCTCCAACTCAGGTATGCAGTCACTTCATATAGTGGGGGAGTATTTTAGGTTATGAAACATCTCCATTTACAGCCAGATGGGTACATAGCTTACATGACATTTTCCGGGAGCCACGCTCTTTAAATACATGGACCCTAGATGTGTTTACCACAAGCAACTCTCAAGCAGAGATATCCTGCCAAAAGCAGTCCATAGAAATGAATTCTTCTCGTAAACACCATTAGTCTATTCACCAGGAGATCATTTATTAGCATGTTTATAAGGAGATCAGCCCAGGTCACCTGATTTTTTATTTTCCCATGAATGTTTCCCCGGTAATGAGAGACAAATGAAACACAGACCAGCTGCTGAACTCCTCTGCTCCCAGAACATTCATCATGTTCCAAGTACAACTCTTCAATTCTTTACATGTGTTACTTCACATAATCCTCTCAACTCCATGAGGTAGGCCCCATCATTCCCTTTTCCAAATGAAGAAATTCAGGCATGCAAAGTTTATGTAACTTGCTTAAAGTCATGCAGCTAGAATGTGGCAAAACAAGAATTTAAATGCTAGCATGTTGACTTCAGACTCTGTTCTAAGACATGATATAACTCATTTCTGTAATTATAGATATTTCTGTGCTCTTTCTTTTGAGACTTACACTGCACACTTAAGATTAAGAAAGACAAAGCTTCTATAAGTGATTTTTGATATCTTCAACTGTGGTGAATTAAAAGGGATAAAAATTATTTTATATTCCTCCCATTGAGAGATGGGACCTATTTCCCATCGCTTGAATCTGGGCAGGCCTCTACCTGTTTTCACAAATAGCTAAAATAGTGGAAGTGACGCTGTGCCTAGCCTTTAGGAGACTTGGGTCCTGGTACCCTGAACCTCAATGGAGAAAGTTTTATTACTGTGATGGAGAGAACATTTAGAGATGCACTGAGTATAAAGGGAAAGTAACCTCCCCGGAGCCCATGTTTGCCATCATCCCTGGCAAGGTGCTAGAATGAGTGAAGTTGTCTTGAACCCTGCAGACCAAAACTAGCCACCAGCCAAATATCACCGAGTGACCTCAATCAATAACACAAGAAGAAGAATCACCCAGCGAAAGCCTGCCTGAATTCCTGACTCACAAAATTATTAAAAAAGAGGCACCGCCTCCCATTCTCCACAATGTACCTTGATCATGGAAAAGGACTCCCCCAGAATAGTACAAAAATGTTTTGCCATGAGAAAAAAGAAATGAGAAAAGAAAGAAAAGGAGGCTTCTTCCTGTTTTCTAAACCAACTTATTCAAATTTTGTGGTTTTTTTAAATAACAAAAGTAGACGTGATAAACGGTATTTAATAAATTGTATGCTCTTGTCTTAAAATTTAAGAGCATTCAAAGGCCCAAGAGTTCAGGAAGGTTAGTTCATAGGTGAGTCTGCAAGAGTTCAAAGCACAAGCAATGAGCATGGGTGAAAATTTTGAGACGGTCACATGTTTGTGTTTTCAAAGGAAAACTGTGAGTGGTTTAAATTGCACCAAAGAATATATAAATTGGTGCACATATGTTAATATTAACCACATCTACACTGTGCTAAATTTCTCAAAATGAAAATATGTCCATATTTCTCTGGGTAGGAGCTGTAGCTATTGCCTCAAGGCTAATGAACCTATTTGCCTGTCTCATGCCTAAGCCCCCATGACCTTTCAATTACGGATGGAGAATTTAACATAAATCCTAACCCTGCACAACCTCACAGCACAAATCTCACCCCTACTCTAAGATTTTTTCCCTTTTGTGTGCTTGACCTTCTTATCTCATCTTTTCTACCTGTAATACTCAGTAGCACATGTACACACATTGTGGGGGCAGGAAAAGTAGTAACAATGGTAGCAATGGAGGCAGGATCCTTCTTTAGGGTCTGCTTCTACTACTGTTAGAGCTATCATACATTCTATCAGAATGTTAAGTCACAAAGCATTTAGATCTTATATATGACATCTTACAGCGCAGGTTCTAATGGCCAATGCCCTTAAAAACTGCCCTGTAAGATGTCATATATACATTAAAGATAAATCTGGCCCACTTAAGTATGAAAATCAAGTACATTGGCCATCAAGTTGAACATTAACACAATAAACCACAAACATTTTATAAATGCAACTTTCTAGATAAATTACCTAGTAATTTATTCATCTGCTATTTATTTAGTGGATGTGCTTTTTCATCTTGCCTGAGTGGGCAATGTCATTCTAACTGATATATTGTTCACAATAGCCCCAGGAGTTAGGCATTATTTTACCCATTTGCCAGATGAGGAAACAGAAACTCCAAGAGAGTCAATGACTTAGGCAACACTACACAGACATCATCAAGCAGCAATAAGGAACATGGCTCTTTTTTTATTGTCTTTGTCCATTTGTGCTGCTGTAACAAAAGATTTGAGACTGGGTAATCTATAAGAACAGAAATTTATTTCTCACAGTTCTGGAGGCTAAAAGTCCAAGATAACGTTTGGTGCCTGGTGGGGGCTTGATCTCCACTTCCAAGATAGCTCCTTCTTAGCACATCCTCCAGACAGGATCAACGCTGTGTCCCCCCCCATTGTAGAAGGACAAAAAAGCAAAAGGAAGGGAAGTAGCTCCCTCATACCTCTTTATAAGGGCACTAATCCCATTCATGAGAGCTGTGCCCTTGTAACTTAATCACCTCCTAAAGGCAACGTGATTACATCACATTGGTGATTAAGTTTTAACACATGAATTGGGGGGGGGGCACATTTAGACCAGAGCATTTATATTCACGGTCTTTTTAATATTCCCAAACTGTAGCCAAGTTCTAGCTAGAGATTTGTTCCTCGTAACTGCAAAAGATTCATATTACTCACAGAAAAAGGAGAAAGGAAAACCAGCTTTTAACAACTTTATATAATTGTATGACTATAACAAAGCCACATTACATACAAGAACTAGGCCCTCTGATGACGATAGTGTTTATTTTCCAAGAAGTTAAACATGGGGAAAACATCATAGGAAAGGCAACAATTGATTGCCTATGAATTCTACAATGCATATCACAAAATAAGCTCTCCAGTGAGATGCTATTTTGCAGCGGCCTAGGGAATGTGTCCATGGCAGAAGCTACTGATGTCTCAACTATCCCCCCTCACCCTACGTCAGAAGTCACTTACAGCCTTGTGGATAGTTTCTGTTTATGTCAAAAGCTTCCTACAGCAAGTAGCTATGTTACTTAGTCCAAATAATTTTTCTGGCCCATGAGTATGCTCAACACTGTGAGGCACGCCTGAACGACCAAGGAATTAACACTCCAAGAGCAGCCCTTGACCAATGTGTGACAGGAAGTAGTCAATAAAAACCTTAGCTTCCTATTCTTCAGTTAAGCAATTCCAGTGTGTGTTTCAAATAGATTTCAAAAGGTTCCTGGTGAGATTGAGTCCCCGTTACACACATTGGTGACCTGCTCATGAACACACCCTTTAGCAGCTCTTCTCCTTTCCTTGTTTTACTTCTCCATACCCTTGCTGACCGTCCTGGGATCATCTCCCATATAAACTACGGTTACCCTCCAACAAAGCATGTTTTTCAAAGACAGCTACACCAATATATCCCATTCCATGTGCTCT
This sequence comes from Ateles fusciceps, assembly GCA_036589455.1. Taxonomy (NCBI): domain Eukaryota; kingdom Metazoa; phylum Chordata; class Mammalia; order Primates; family Atelidae; genus Ateles; species Ateles fusciceps. Next base: position 133,155 of record JAZHEH010000977.1, on the reverse strand, counting down.
TCTTACAATGCGACATTGGTACTTTTTCATAGAGAGGTAGAGTGTATATTTTTTCCCTTTGAATCTGGGTTGGCCTGTGATTATGGCAGAAGAAACATACGTTCTTGCTAAAGCTAGATCATAACAGGCAGTACAGCTCCCATCTGGCCTTTTTAAGAGGCTCACTCTTGGAGCCCAGCTACTCTGCTATGAGGAAGCCAAACAGTTACACAGAAAGGCCAGATGTAGGTGCTCCAGACCATAACCCCAGCTAAGATCCCAGCCAGCCTCCAGGAACAATGTCAAACATGTGATTAAGTCTTCAAATGATTCTTGTGCTAGCTAGAAGCAGAGCAGAGGCAAGATGTCCCCATCGGGCCATACCTAAATTACAGATTCAGGATGAAAATAAACGTTATCATTGTTTTAAGACATTAGATATTGGAGCGGTTCATTACTTAGCCATAGATAACCAGAACATTCCCAAATTCTCATCTTAGGGTCTGCTTTGGGAAGAACCCCAAAGTAAGACAGTATCCAAGGTCATTCAAACACTGAATGGCAATAAGTTAAATGTGAACCCAAACTGCCTACTCAGAGCCCATGGCAAGTCCACCACACCCCACTGACTGCTCATTCAGTCAAGTACCTATTTGCTCTCTTAAATATAGAGGCCCCAGTGCCTCTAAGGAAGAAGGCACGAGGGCATTGTGCTCCTCACAACTCTTATTATATAATGGATACTAAATCTGAATAGAAAATAGTCCTGGATGATTGTCCCTCAATTATTTTCACTGTTCTTAACTCTGACATCCTAAGTCCTACCCATTATTCTGGGTACTTTTGCCAGTTTCAACACAGGAAAAAACTTAAAGGACACTACTGCAAAGGAGAAGAACGATATAAATAGCTAATTATAGGTTTTGATAGGTTTTGCTTTTCATCAGAGTATTCTCAGCTAAGCAGTAAAATCCAGGCACATTCTCAACAAATTAAAAAAGTGAATAGTGATTCATCTAGATTTCTGTCCAATGTAGAGTTTGGATTAATATTGCTAACAAAAGGGTATAGATCTGGAAACAGACTGTATTTTCTTAAGGATTTTGTACCCAATAGATTTGTCTTCTTAAGAGAAGTAGATTACTAAAATTAATCTGTAAAGATAAAATTCAGACTCTGATCCAAAATATAATTGTAATTCTCACTACCAAAATCAAATTAAAAGGCAATTCCAATATTGTTACTCCCTAAAAACATTACCCACCACATTAAATCCACTGCAGCACATTCAAATGAAGACCTGATAAAGTAGTTAGCACAAGAAAAGAATAAATCTTTACTTTTCTAAAGTTCTCTGCATTATGAACACAGTATTATTGTAACTTACCAGAGGTTAACTACAAGAACATCAATTTCAAAGGTACAAAACAACTCTATCAAACCTCTCAATCTGTCATTGAGACTTTCTTTGTAAAACATGCTGCTACAGCTATTTTAGTGGGTATATCTGACCTAACTGAATTTCTTTTGATAACATTTATTTACTGAAATAAGATGTCTGTTCTAACTGCATCACTCAACCTTTGGCATTTGTCTACCTCATCCACGATTAATTTAAGAGCCAGCTGGCATTTTCCTTAATGCTAACATATTTGCTTAATAAAATATACCTTAAGATTGGTTTCTGGCCCATTCTTCCATTTTGAAAGAAAACAATGATCAATAAAATGCATTTTTTGAAAATGTTAATAGATTTCAACCAAATCTAATTAGAGGTAGAGTTTGAGAGATTTCACTAAGTGAAGTCTGGTTCATTCATCTATTTAACAGCAGTGATAAAAACAGTACTTCTACATATACAGGTATATGCAAGAATCATTTATTGAGCACTGAATCCCTAGAAGGTATAATCTTTATGAAATGAATCCTTTGTCATGTAGGAACTTGCTTCCTGTTGGGTCATGGGTTTTGGTCAGAATGTTTTCTGAGATGGAATCAAGATCATTAAAATCTCTTTCAGTTGCATGCAATTCCTCAGCTGTACCGAAGATTTCTGTGACTCAAAGAATTTCCCCATAAAAGATGTCTTATTTTGTATCGAAAAGTCATATAAACATTTTTTATTATTACTACTGTTTTTCTAGCTTTCTGTGAAATTTTAACATATAGTACTTTTATAAGATCGGTTACTTTTGAATTTCTTATCTGGGCTGTTGCAGCAGAGTTAAGAGAAAATATTAACAGCATCTGGGAATTAACAGCATATTAGTGATGGTTATGCCCTATGGTTAATGAGCACATGGTAGACCCACCTTTCCCTGATGATCATTGTGTTTCTTCTCCTCAAATGTTGGCAGGAGTTATGTCTAAGTGATGAAGTGCCATTGAATCCCACCACAGTATATAAGAAATTAGCTGCCTGCCCCCTTGGAGGACCGGCATCACTACATCCTCAACTTGGAAGGACCTTTGGGTCTTATAATCCAGTCTCCTACACAGTGCCAGAATCTCCCTCCTGTATCTATCCCAACAAGAAGAAATTCCTGCTGCAAAAATCCTGTAATTTCTAGACCTACCTATAGTCCCCGTGGTATTGGCAACTAGACAGTACGGAGCAGGAGACCTCCTCAAGCTTGTATTTGGTTTGAGCAAGAAGCAACAGGCAAAGGAGAGAAGAAACTCTTGACCTATCTCCCTCCTCTTCTGCGTTTATCTTTAAAGTCTTAATCATCATATATTTTCAGGAATAATATATTTTCCATCACCCAGCACAGGCCCTGGTAAATAATAGGTGTTCAATATATTTTGAATGTTGAATAGGTAAAAAAAAAAAAAAGACCTTTTGCCCCCTCCAAACACCGCTTCATACTCTAATATTTGAAACTCCTTTAATAGGAGACAAAGGCTAAACTGTAAATAACACATGAGAACTAAGAGTTCAAAATAAACATGGAACTCAAGCGTTGACTTTTTTAAGGTAATTCATTTCCATTACAATCCAAAAACAGGTATTGCATAATTTATCCTGTTTAATAATGGGGCAAGCCTTGGAGCACAGAGAAGGAACTAGTTAAAAGGATACGTTTTACTTCCTTTTATTTAATTAAATACAGTTCAGAATAATTTGAGGTGGGATTCTTTTAGAATGCCGTTGGGTTTTTGTTGGTCCTAAGGAAAGGTGAGAGGAGAAGCACAATGGGACAGAATTACAAGGCAGAAAAAAAATGATAGTGCCACAGGAATTAGTTTGCTAGAAAGTAACACCACCTTCCTTCAAGACTAATAATGTGCTAAACTCCTGGAAACCTACTTCTAGGAGAAATAGAGAGGATAAGTGCCAAAGTACAGATCCTGTGTAGAATTTACAACAGAACACCCTGCAATATCTCTGGAAACCCAGAGAGATCAGCTCAATGTCTAAGGGCTAGAAGCAACTCTCAGCTAAAACCCCATGGCAAGAAAATCCCTCTCCACCTCTCCCCATTTTTCTTCCTTCTTTACTCACACTTCCTTTCTCCCACATCAATGAATGTTAAATACATTTGTTTCCCTTTATCCATGTCCATAATGTGTGGAACATTTCTGTAGTACCAATTGTTATCCCAAAAGACACAATCCCAAACATCAAAATCCCAAAAGAACAAAATTCCTAAAGTATAAAATTCCCACAATCACAATCCTGAAAGATTACATTTCCAAACGTTGAAATCCTGAAAGTAAAATTCTGGAGAAGGGATTAGTGCATTTTCAGTTGCACATAGGATAGCTGCATCATGTTGGTTGCATCATGTTAAATGGAACTATCACCTTGTTATTATCTTTGTTTGTAAATTAAGTATGGTTTAAGAAGATGTGTATGGGTGCCACGTTGAAAATTTTAGGTGTCATCTTGACTAGATTAAAGAATACCTAGAAATGTGGCAAAGCGTTATTTTAGGTGTGGCTGTGAAGGTGTTTACAGAGGAGATTATTTGTTAGTTTAAGTAGAGTTGGTAGGGAAAATCTGCCTTCAGTGTGAGCAGGTACCATCCAATCAGCTGGGGGGACCAGAGAGAACAAATAGAGAAGGTAAACTAATTCTCTGAGAGCTGGAACAGATTTTTCTTTTGCTGTGCTGCCTTGGAGATCAGAACTACAGGCTTGCTGGCTTTTGGACTTCAGGACTTATATCAGTGGTCCCTCTGGGTTGTGAGGCTTTTGGCCTCAAACTATGAGTTACACCATTGGCATTCCTGCTTGTGAGGCCTTTGGACTTAAATACAGCCGTGCTACCAACATCCCAGGGTCTCCAGCTTTCAGATGACCTGTCATGGAACTTCTCAGCCTCCATAATCACATGAACAAACTGCCCTAATAAATCTCCTTTCTCATATACCTATATATATACCTATATGAATTCATATATATGTGAATTCACATATATATGAATTCAGAGAGAGAGAGTTCTCCAGAGAGACAGAACCAATAGGTCATATTCATATATATATACATGTGAATTCACACACACACACACACACACACACACACATATGTATATATATGAATATGACCTATTGGTTCTGTCTCTCTAGAGAACTCTAATACAAATTTGATATTGGGAAAGCTGAATATCATTCCTTCTTATCGTATTTCTTGCAACACAATGGAAGAGATCTGTGAAATTGTTCCCTGATGAAAATACTGCAATAAATTAAGTGTATGAGGCTACTTAATGGTGAGAGATAAAAGTTTAAAAGTTAATTATTATTGGTGTTGCAAAAGCAGAAAGTCACTTAATTGTAACGGCCAAGCAATGACCAGATTTTCAAATGAAGAGCATTAACTTACATGAATTCATGCAGGTGTATAAAAAGGACATCTCCTCCTTTATTGAGGAAATTTCAGAATGCATACTGCCCACACACAAAGTTAACATTGTGATATTGCACTTCTGCAGAGTCAAATTTGCAAAAAAAATTCATACAATTCATTAGAAGTATCTAAAATATTTACAAAATGTATGCCTTAACTTACGACATTTCTGGACCACAACCACTCTCCAAATACAAGTGCCACAAGTGTTTTGAAGAGCACAGATGAAGTGGAAATGCAGGTGAAAAACAAGGACTCTCTCCTGCCAACTTATTCAGGCACGTATGACTTCTGCCCCTTTACACTTGGCATCGATTCACTATGCTATGTATTTCATCTTTGCATCATTTCTGACACTGGAGGCATACATTTTGTAAATATTTTAGGTACTTCTAATGAATTATATGCATTTTTTTGCAAATTTGACTCTGCGGAAGTGCAGTATCACAATGTTAACTTTGTGTGTAAGCACCGTGCATGTTGAAATTTCCTCAATAAAGGGAAGAGATGTCCTTTTTACACACCTGCATTTGTGAAAAGTAAAACCTCTCAAGATCTCAGCGCTTTGAGTGACTGCATATGCAGTGATAACTCATTGTGGGTTTTGATCAGTCCTTTCAAAAGACACAGGTTGTTAATCATGGTATTTCTGATGGCTGTAGTTATAAAGCTGGATGCATACAATTACCAATCACAATAATACATATTTATACATTTTGCTTTTTAGCCTATTTCTTTATGAATATGGTTCATCTGCTCATAATATTTATACCCATGCAACTGTCATTAATATACCTGAGTGTTCACACTTGCAGAAATATGTAGGCTATTATTGTCTGTTTTGTTATACAAAGTAGCCTATGAAGTGCCCTGTTGTGTTTTTATGTTTCTCAATCTCCTTTTTTAAATGTAAATAAATGTCTTCTAAATAATTTTTTAAATATTTTTTCCATTATGTTTTTGGGATTTAAGATCTTTTGAGAGTTCAGCATTCAGGATTATGGCACTTGAGATTTTGTCTTTCAAAACTGTGGCCCAAACCCATATTCCTGATACACAATTTAGATGCCCTCCTGAAAACAAGATTTTTCCGTATCGGCATCATGCTCCATCTTTTTTCATCTAACCCCTCAAATATCGGTGCTATATCAAATCAAACAAGTATTCACTACAGCCCCTTGGATCTAGTGACTGGGGCTCCAGCCCTATTTAGAAGTCATCAGTTCTTCCATGTCAGTTATTACTCACAGATCCTCCTGAACTTCAATTTCAGCTCACTTCTTCCCTGAACCCCAAAGTGCTATTGTGACATGCATACTCTATGCAAGTATTCAGAAAGATTAAATGAATTTTTATAAAACTTATCTTAAAATATATAAAGAATATATTAATTGAATAAGCATTTCCAGTGATATTAAGTGTTATAAGAGAAAATAAAATAGTAGCCAGTAGTTCCCTACAAATCTTTTTTTTTTTTTTTTTTTTTTCCTGAGGTGGGAGTCACTCTTGTTGCCCAGGCTGGAGTGCAATAGCACAATCTCGGCTCACTACAACATCCGTCTCCCTAGGTCAAGCGATTCTCCTATCTCAGCCTCCCAAGTAGCTGGGATTACAGGCATGCGCTACCATGCCCGGCTAGTTTTGTATTTTTAGTACAGATGGGGCTTCACCATGTTGGTCAGGTAGTCTTGAACTCCCGACCTCAGGTGATCTGCCCGCCTTGGTGTCCCAAAGGGCTGGGATTACAGGCGTTAGCCACCGCACCTGGCCCCCACAAATCTTTTATAGGATGGAAGATATCTATTTGGCTAAGTTTGAGCTTAGTATACCTAGTGGCAAAGAGGATTTGACAAATTCAGAAGTTCATTGGTAATTTCTTACTTAAGTAGATCTGGTTTCTATATTTTAAAACAGAAAACATGAGCATGTCAAAATCAAATATGCAAAACTCAAAGGTATTGGCTGTAGTTGATCATCTTCCAAAGGTATAAAAACATGTTTCCTCTGCATTTTCAAATAAAAAAATTCTAGTTTAAATTAGTTTCCTCCAGCCTCACCTCATCTAGCAACCTTTTCCTCCTAACAAGTAGTTTTAGAATAACAATAATTCAATATTTTCCCATCAAGTTATTTGTTACTATGCTATTATTAGTAAAAGCTGGGTTATTGAAAAGGTTGTTTTTATTTTGTAACATAGATGCATGACAGAGTGGTATATGCATAATTTTTTATCGGTATGTCTTTAGTCATTTTGTCCATTTTGTTTTAGGGTGAATAAGGTTGTGGGGGTTCTCTAAGTCCTTGTTGTCTTAAATTAAAGCAGCCTTTTGTTCAGTTTGTATAAATATGTTATGCTTGTTGGACAATATTCAGAAAATACAAGTTAAAAAATAAGTTTAAAATACGTGCAATCCAGGAGAAAACACAGGGAAAAGGTTCTTGACGTAGGTCTGCACAATAATTTTTTGGTGATGATACCAAAAGCACAGGCAACAAAGGCAAAAACAGACTAATTGGACTACATCAAACTAAAAAGCTTCTGCACAGCAAACAACATAATCAACAGAGTGAAAATCTGCCTACAAAATGGGAGCAAATATTTGTAAACCGTACATCTGATGAAGAGTTAATATCCAATAAATATAGGAATTCATGCAACTCACTAGCAAAAGTAATCCTACAAATAGCTCAATTAAAAAATAGGCGAAGTGGTGGACTCTCAGTCATAACAGTAAATACATTAAGCTTTGAAAAATAAATAGGCAAAGGACCTCAGTAGATATCTCTGAAAAGAAGACAGACAAATGGACAACAGGTATATGAAAAAAATGCAAATCCAAACCACAGTGAGATCTCACTTCACACTGGTTAGAATCTATCACCAGAAAGATAAAACATAACAAGTGTTGGGGAAAAAATGGTAACTCTGTGAGGTGATATATACGTTCATTAGTTTGGTGGTGGTGAATATTTCACAATGTATACATATATGAAATCAATGAAATTGTACACCTCAAATACATATAATTTTTCATTGTCAACTATACATCAATAAAATTGGGAAAAACATCTTGCAAGCTGGCCCTGAATTGTGGAAGGTACTGCATCCATGCTCTTAAATTATAGTGTCCAACCTTTTGTGATCAGGCATGCTATTTATTCATCCACTTATTGAACAGTAGTTAGTGAGAACAATGTGACTGAATAATGCTTTATAACTTTCAGTAAGTGTCAGTATTTTTAAAAATTATTGTTTAACAGCTTATGCTTCAATTTTATACCAGTTGTTTTAGATATTTGATTTTGGTGCCTGTCATAGTAGAAAACTCACCTCACAAAAATATATAGCTCCAAATGGAAGAATTGAATTTTTGGCTGTGCTTATTAAAACATGATTATTATTTTTAAATCTCAATTGCCAATTATGCAAAGATTTTCTTTAAATTTTTGGCTTGTACATTTACATCTTCCTCAGTGTAAATGGATTGTTACTGACAACTAATTTGAAGGTAAATATTGGAAGGTAAATAAACATTTGTTGGCTTACTGAATAAATGAATCAAAATTCATTGAGACCATTTGAAAGATTTTTAAAGATGTTTCCAAGTTGATAAATTATGTTAATGAGAGTTTAAGAAAGATATGACAGACTTACATGGTTTTAATCCACAAACTATCATCACTAAAACTTAAGGCACGTAAATATACTACCTGACAGTATACTGGAGGATGGAAAGAGTGATGAGAACATTGCCAAAGTCTTCATGCAGAATACTCAGTTCCCCAAAGGAAGTTCACCTAAGTAATGCAGCACATGACCATTCAGCAATCAGAACAGCAGATAACTTCAATGTACACCCTTATGTTTAACATCAGTAATTTTTTCTTTCTTTCCTTTTTCATTCTTCCTTTTTTCTCCTTCTCTCCCCTCCCTCCTTCCTTCCTTCCCTCCTTCCTTCCCCTCCTTCCTTCCCTCCCTCCCTCCTTCCTTTCTTCCTTCCTTCCCTCCTTCCTTCCTTCCTTACTTCCTTCCTTCTTTCCCTTCCTCCTTCCTTTCCTTTCCTTTCCTTTTAAATATAGGGTTGAATATATTCTATGCATCATGTCTTACACACTTTGGGGCTCACTTTGAAGACAACTGCTCTTGAGGGCTACTTATTTTGTCTGTATTTTGCATTCAGAGAGTGCTCTTTCCAACATTATTGTCTATTTGTATAGGCTTTCAACCTGTATTGTTAGATGTAACTGAGAGATTCTGCCAATCTGGTTCACCTTCTCTGTGTGCATATTTTTGAGAGTAATAATTTCCCATCACAGCACACTTGCTATAAGAATGCAGAGAAAACTCAGATTCAATGAATCTCTTTCATTCACACCTAACTCAAGCACAACCATCTCTCTGGGTAGCTGTTTTTGCTTTCTAACTCCTATGTCTGCTCCTCTCCGGAAGTTAAGCATCATTAAACTTTAACTATCTGAACTGTTTGGCAGAACTTCCAAAACTTCAGATGAACTTTAGCCAAGTTTTCTGTGTCCCTAATGAGAGGTTATTAATCAATAGTATGTTTGTAGTCGTGAAAGGACTGTTTAGAATTTTAATAAATGTCATCTAGAAAATTAACAAAAAAGTAATTAAGAAGATTTATTACCTGATTCCCTATCACCTTCATGGTCAAACCAAAGGAAACTGTGAAAAAGAATGAGGATTACTAACACCTGAACCCTTTATAAATATATTCTCAAAACCATTCCCAAATTGCCAGAAAGTTCAGCACTGGTTCTCTCTGCTCAGGTGATATTCTACAGCATTTTTCACAATGTTAGGTAATTAGTTGTTTATTTCTCCAACCCCTCCCCCAACTCTGGAAATAATTTTAGCAGAGGGAATTTTACTTGCTTTTTTTTTTCATGTCCTCTAACATACAGTAGTGTTCTCTCAGCATTTGCTGAAATTAAATAGAATGTTGTGGAAGTTCTCAAGGCCATTTTAAATTTTCATGAACCACAATTGAAGAAAACCTCAAAATATTAAACTTCATCTTGTGTTCCTGAAAAATAGATGGAAAATATTTCCTTCTTTGTGTAGTAGTTTTAATTTAAGAAACCCTGTGTAAATGTCATCAAGCCTTGTAGTATTGAGCGTTCTTCTTGAAGTGTATTTCAAATACATGGAGTTTAAAATATGAAATTAATTTGACCTCACTTTCTTACAAAAGGAATAGTTAAAACTGTCATTATTTGCAGATGACACGATCAACCACACCAAAAAATCTACCAAAATCACAGACAAACCCAGAACTAATAAGAAAGTTCAGCAAGGTTACTAGATATATCAACTTTTACAACAAACAGCATTCTTCTGTATCAAGAACAACCAACTAGAAAATATAAACATATACCATTAACAAGAGCATCAAATTCCATAAAATATCTAGAAATTAACTTCATTCAAAATACACAAGACTGCCATAGAAAATTTTTATTTCAATGAAATAACATAAAAGAAAATCAATAAATGAAGAGAATTTCATACTTTAAAGAGGATGACTTAATATTATAAATATATTGATTTTCCCCAAATTGATCTACAAATTCAATGCAATTCCATTAAATATTCCAGCAGGATTTATTTTGATAAACTTGATAAACTTCTTCTAAAATTTGCCTAGAAGTCTAAAGCTCTACAAATAGCTAAGTCGACTTTGAAAAAGAAGATCAAAGAGTAAGAAATAGCTTTACCAGATATTAAAACATATTAAAAGTCATAATTAAAAAGACAGAATGGTCTTGTTGTAAGAATGAACAAGACCAGTAGAGCAGAAGGATGAGTCATAATAGAACTATGTTCAACTATGTCCCTAATATACAATAAAGATGGTACCATACACAAATCAAAAAGTGAATCATTTAGGGTACAGTGTGGGAAAATCCTTTTTGAAAAAAATTAAACTGAATTTCTATATAACATCTCACAAAAGTTGGACTGCAAGTGGATTAAAGACCAAAATATAAAAAGTAAAATTAAAAAGTAATAAAAGATAATGTAAGAGAATAGCTTCATAACCCTGAGCTAGGCAAAGATTTAAAAAAACTCAAAAAGCACAATCTATAAGGTAAAATGCAAATGAGTATTATTATTGCAAAATGAAGGATTTTGTTCAATGACTAAATCAGAATACAGAACAAGACAAGTAATTTGAAATGTCTAAATTTGACAGGGAACTTATATTTGGAAGATAAAAGGAACACCTATTTAATAGGGACCCCTGACAAAATGAGCCAAGGAAATGAACAGTCAATTAACTCAAGAAGAAACCCTCGCATATTTAGAGATGCTCAAACTCACTAGTAATTAGAGAAATGTATCACTTTAATGTATCACACTTTTAATGTATCAGATTAGCAAAAATTAGCAAACTAGAATCCCTGTCACCATTGCTATATGACAAACTACCACAAAACTTAGTTGTTTAAAACAGCAACAATCATCTTATTATTTTTCAGGGTTTCTATGGAAGAGATAATCAGGTAGGGTTTGGCTAGGAAGTTCTGGCCCAGCATCAGGTGTCTGGAGCTAGAGAGGCTGGAGTTGATCAGACATCCCTCTCTCTCCTCATGTGGCCTTCTCCCTGTGGCCCACCACATGTGATAGTTTGGGATTCCTCATAAGCATGGTTGACTCAGGAAAGTCAGTCCTCTTACATGGTAGCTCAAGACCCCAGGGCAAGTATTCCAGCAAGCAAGGTAAAATCTGTATCACCTCTTATGATACGGCTTCAAAATTCACATAGTGTTACTTTGCCATGCTCCTTTGGCTGAAACAGTCACAAAAGCCTGCCTACATTCAAGAGGAGGAGAATTGGGCTCCACTTTTTGATGGTGAATGGCAAGTTTCTTAGAAGAGCAAGTGGGATGGAAGATGGCAGACATCTTTGGAAAAATGTAATCTGCTGCAGCTAGATAATTCCAAGTATTTGAGGGCATGTGTGATAAGATACAGTATAGACAGGAACAGATATTCTGGAAAGTATTCTGGAAGTGCTTAGATAAATTAAGTGCATCTAAATCATTTGATCCAGAACTCTCATTCCTGGATATATATTCCTGAAAATTTTTCTCAAAATCTGTAAGAAGTTGTGTACAAGGATGTTTATCACTATACTCTTTGAGGTAGCAGGGAGATGGAAATAATCTATGTTTCATCACCAGGGGAATGAGTAACTAAAATGTGATGAATGCATACTGTGGATTACTATGCAGCTGTTTGAAACTATAGGGTAGGTGTATACACAGTATAAATATTATGGTGCTGGAAAATAAACAGAATGAGATTCATAGTACAATACTATTAGTATTTCTGTTTACTAAAAATTCATGCACACACACACTATATATATATATTTCAAGAGCAAATAGAAATAAAGGGTAGAGCTCAACCCATTAAATGTTTACCCATGGGCAGGGGAGAAGATTGGGAGTAGGTACTAGGAGGAAGAAAAAGAAGGAAAATTAAGCAAAACAATAAAGAAAACAAACAGGGACATTGTGTTGGCCAATGGTGTACCTTAACTAAGGAGTATAATTAACTCTGCCCTTTGCATTATTTAATAATAATCTAGAGAGGCATAGCAAGACCAATTGTATAGGGCAGGATTCTAATCCAAAACCTAGAAACATAGAGTGAAACTTTAGTCGAGTTACAAATATTTCTGTAACTCACCTTATTAATTTTGCAAAATATAATTTGAAATATAGTCAATTTTGGGATCAAGGAGAAAGAATTTTTCAGGCAGAAAAGCTCTTCCAGAAGTCTTAAATTTACATATCACACTGGGTCTCACTTTAATTATGATTAGAACATGTGCACTTTAAAATATATATATATTTTAACAACATGAAGATTCCTAGATATTTGATGCTTAGAAAAAAAATGAAATTTTAAAAATAACCTTTAAATTAAAATAGACACTTGCAAAACAACAATACACATTATGACATAAAAAGACATTAAAATGGCTGCCTATGCGGAAATGAGGGTGAAATATGTGCATTAAAAAATTGTAATTTCTTTTCTTTTCTTTCTTTCCTTTTTTTTTTTTTTTTTTGACGGAGTCTCCCTTTGTTGCCCAGGCTGGAGTGCAGTGGCGCAGTCTCGGCTCACTGCAACCTCTGCCTCCCTGGTTCAAGCAATTCTCCTGCCTCAGTCTCCAGAGTAGCTGGGACTACAGGCTCCCACCACCACTCCCAGCCAATTTTTTTGGCATTTTTAGTAGAGATAGGGTTTCACCATGTTGGCCAGGCTGCCATTGAACTCCTGACCTCAAGTGATCCACTTGCCTTGGCCTCCCAAAGTGCTGGGATTACAGACGTGAGCCACCATGCCCAGCCAAACAATGTAATTTCTTAGCACATTTATATTTTCAAACCTACATTTAGATTTTCAATTAGCCAACATAATATTTTACCAAAATAACTACATTTCGAAGAGAAAATAATTTTTTAACCACTCAATTATTCCTATTTATCGAAATATTTTAATCTCTATGATGTCACAGAGATTGAATCTGATTTAATACAATAATAAAACCACAAGTCCAATGGCAGAATGCCGGGAAATAGCCAAAGATTCTGTTTCAGTTATTTGATGTAACTGACAAGTGAGTTCAATGTTGGTTGACTGGCATGCGCCTTCCTTTGCTTGGTATTCTCGTTTAATAATGTAGTCACAGCTGTAAGGTTTGAGATACTGTCACAAGAGACAGAGAGGGCTGAAGCTGAACTAAAATGCTATGAGAATATTAGCGCTTTGGGGTGAAAAAAATATTAAAAAGTCAACCATGGCCCTAGGTTTTCACACCAGGATGCTTTACAAAATTAACAAAAGGGTACTTTAATTTCCAACCCCCAGAAGACATCCTAATGAGACTGGAAAAGAAAAACAGTCCTGCGTCCCTTACTCTCCCCCAAGCGGATCCTGAGAAAAAATTGAGCAATTTGTACTTAACCTCTTTCACAAGGTCACCAACAGTCAATTTGTTTACTGGTTATTCACCTTCAAGGAGTCTGAAAGGGAAAAGGACTTAAAAAAAACATAGACCCGAGATAGCCATATTAATGCAATTCTATAATCCCATTGCAGCCCACTGTTGCCAAGCACTGATATTTGACTATTTGTGAAGACTTCAACTGAATATAAGCAGACAGCAAGCCAGGAGATCCACCTTCTAGTCTCAATTAAAATTGAATTTCTTGTGAGTGACCTCATACTTTGGGTTATCTCCTTTGAAAAGACACTAATGTTTAAAAATTTCCCCAAAAGCAAAATAATTTGAATTCGTAAAATGCATGAAGGAGAAAAACAGCTTTTAAAAGCCTCTTTCTTTCTTTCTTCTTTCTTTCTTTCCTTCTTTTTCTCTTTCTTTTCTTTCAGACAGAGTCTTGCTCTGTCACCAGGTTGGAGTGCAGTGGCATGATCTCAGCTCACTGCAACCTCCGCCTGCCAGGATCAAGCCACTCCCCTGCCTCAGCCTCCTGAGTATTTGGGACTACAGGCACGCACCACCACGCCTGGCTAATTTTTGTATTTTTAGTAGAGGCGGGGTTTCACCATGTTGGCCAGGATGGTCTCGATCTCCTGACCTTGTGATCTGCCCACCTTGGCCTCCCAAAGTGCTGGGATTACAGGCGTGAGTGAAAACCTCTTTAAATAAAAAACCAAGTTTCTACAAATTTCTTTTTCCAATATGAATAAGCTTACCTCCCTTCTTTAACCTTTACTTGAATTTAAAACTATAACATATACACAGAATATAGGCAAAGTGAAATTCAGCAACATGGCCTTTTTCTCTAGGTTGGTAGCTTCAATTAGAGGGGGAATTCCACTAATAATTTCAGTAATAAGACACTAATGAATATGTATTAACTGTAGTAGGTACTTAGCTTAGTGCCGAACACTCTTTTAAATACTTTAATGTATTAACTCATTTAACCCTTACAGCAACCCTATTAGGATTAGAGCATGTGTACTTGAAAAAATATACTTTAACAACATGAAGATTCCTAAATATTTGGTGCTTAGAAAGAAAGGAAATAGATGAAATGTTTTAAATAAACTTTAAAGCAAATTAAAATACGCACTTGCAAAACAACAATACACATTCTGCAATAAAAAGACATTAAAATGGCTGCCTGTGGGGCAAAGAGGATGAAGTATGTGCATACAAAAAAAATGTGATTTATTTTTTTTGAGACAGAGTCTCCCTCTGTCACCCAGGCCAGAGTGCAGTGGCATGACAATGGTGAGGTCAGTGCCAACGTCATTCCCGTTTTATAAAACCTTAGAAACTGAGAAATAAATAACTTGCTTGAGCTCACAGAGCTAGTAAATGGTAGAACTGGGACTCAACCCAGGGAAGCCAGTAGCAGAACCTGTTCTCTTAATCATAATTCAATACTACCCCACAAAACAGTTACCAGAAGCGAGACTGAAGCAATTAGCTAGAGTAAGTTATTTTTTACAGTAGACTTTGATTGGTCAATAATATTCTCTTTTTTTCTCTTTCTTTTTCTTTTTCTTCTTGAGGTGGAGTCTTACTCTGTCGCCCAGAATGAAGTGTAGTGGCACAATCTCAGTTTACTACAACCTCTGCCTCCTGGGTTCAAGCAATTCTCCTGACTCAGACTCCTGAGTAGCTGGGACTACAGGCGCGCCATGCCCGACTAATTTTTGTATTTTTAGTAGAAACCAGGTTTCACCATGTTGGTCAGGCTGGTCTTGAACTCCTGACCTCGTGATCCGCCCGCCTCGGCCTCCCAAAGTGCTGGGATTACAGGCGTGAGCCACCGCGCCCAGAAAATTAGTCGATAATAATCTTAATGTTTCCTTGCCTTCCATAACTACTATCTAAATTATGTATCCCTTTTCAGAGATGCTAGCAGAACTTCTCTCCTGAAAGTTACTTCAAATTCCCGGTATTTGGTTTTCTTATCTATAAAGAGATATGACAGGTCCAAAGTCCAAAATGCTCTGGAAACTAAAAGCATTCTTTTATTATTATTCAACCAGTTCATTTGCCCTGACCTAAACTCACTTGGTCTCCTCACTTTCCATCCCTTATCCTCCTATCCAGTCTTATTTTGTGAAGCTTTCTCTGGAGCCTCCTACTCTGTCCAGGCAGAACCAAGTATTCCTCCTTGATGCTTCTAGAGCAGTTCAGGTCTGACTTTGACTACACAGGACTGTGTTTAAGTCAACAGTCTTGTCCACCCACCTATTCTCATCCTCATCCGCTCACATTTTTAGTTAGAAGTCACCCACAAGGCTCTCCTCAGAGGCTAAAAATAAATAGGTTCAGATTCAGAATTTAAGTTATCCAAAGTAAAAAAAAAATTGACAAGATAAAGCAAATAAGGCAAAACATAGTCTTAGGAAACCCCAATAAAGTACCTGGATGCAAGGATGTACAGAAAAAAAAAAAAAAAAACTTCTGTATCTGAAATTAGAACTAATTAGTTTCAACACTTGATAAGGTAATAAGCCAGGCATGAAATATCTCATGTGGGCATATTTCTACAACCTGTACCAGATTGTTGGGTACTGATGGAAAGAATGACTATAATAGGATTTATTTCAGAAGAGAATTCCATGGTGAATATGCAAGTAATTCAGGTAGTTGGCAGCCTTTCCATTGAGAAATATTGTTTTTATCTTCTTAAGAAAAAAACTAAAATTGCTCATAGTTGTCCTTATTAACTAATAGGAAGTATAAAAACAATAGATTGATTATAGTTTCATGTATGGACTATATGACATTTAAAGCCTTGGGGTTTTTTTGAAATGCAGTAACGTGAGAATGGTAATTTATTTTACAGCCCATACATTTTGCTAATTAAGACATGATGGTTTCAATAAAAAGAAAGTATAAAAACATAATATAGATTGGTTATAGTTTCATACGTTGACCATATAACATTTGAAATCTTTCTCATTTCCTGAAATACAGTGATCTTAGAATGTCAATTTGTTTTACAGTGCATAAGTTTTGCTAATTAAGATACGGTGGTTTCAGGCTGGGTGCACTGGCTCATGCCTATAATCCCAGCACTCTGGGGAAGGCCGAGGGGGAGGATCACTTGAGGTCAGGAGATCAAGACCAGCCTGGGCAACATGGCCAAATCCCATTTCTACTAAAAATAAAAAAATCAGCCAGGTGTGGTGGCATGTGCCTGTAATCTCAGCTACTCAGGAGGCTGAGGCAGGAGAATCGTTTGAACCTGGGAGGCAGAGGATGCAGCAAGCCAAGATCTTACCACCACACTCCAGCCTGAGTGACAGAGTGAGACTACATCTCAAAAGAAAAAATGATATGGAGGTTTCAGTTTGCAGATGTCAGCATGAAGAGGATAAACTATCAGGTTTTCAAATTGTGAGTTTATTGTGGTGTTCAATGCCCTTTTATTTTTAAACAGAGAGACAAGCCAATTTGCTTTTGTTTTCAGTAGGACTTTGGCTAATAAGTAATGTCTGCTCATAAACAAATGCCATGCAATACTAATAGCATAAGTTGTATAGTTTTAAAAGGCCTTTCAAGGGGATGAACACTGAACTTTTTTCTGCAAGATACAAATGACATAGGTAGTCAGGTTTACCTTAGAGAATACTTATTCTAAGTCAGCATCATACAAAATGGCAAATCTATAAGATATGGCAGTATATGAAATCAATCCTCTCAATAATGTTTCACTAAATTGTAACATGTCATCCAGGGGTTCATTGCATTGTGAAATTTGGTTTGTTTTCCTATAAGAAACAAACAGAAATAAGTCAGACAACTCCCCTTAATGTATTCAGTGATTCTAATTCAGAGTTCTCCCTTCTTTTTTATGGTAAAATTACTTTGATGTCACATTTTCCTAAGCAAATATAGCAGATATCTAACTAAAACAGTGATTTTATTCATTACTAGCCTTACCTGTCTTGAATAAGTCACCTCATAAAATCATTTTTTCTCCTTAGTCCCACTAGCCACTTCTTTCACAGTGGGGGAAAAACGGTCTTTGTAACAGAATGCCAATTTTCAAATGCCTTGTTTATATCTTTACGTATATTGTTTGTTTATCATTTATGTCATAGTTCCACTACCACCATTTTCTCATTTCTGCCGTGGTATATTCTCTCATCTCTGGTCACACTACAATGTGTCATATGGGTGACATAAAGCTGAAGTGGCTCAGTTTATAGACCATGAAATTTTGATGACAGTTAAGTTAATTTTGCATGAAGATCAAGGAGCCAAAGCTGCAAAAGTCATTCATAGAAAACAACTTTGCAAGTGGAAGGTGCTATCTAGTTTAACTGGGCCCAGATCTTTGCCTGAGATTATTTCACATTGCAATATTCACAGCACACCACCTGTTTGTAACAGTTTTCCTTTCCAAAGCTTTATAGTTTCAAATGACAGTTTCTGTACAATTTATTCATTTATTCAGTCATTGAAAATATAATACCCTTCTTTAAAATAAAATTTGGATCTAACTAGATAATTAAGCAGGTGAAAATCTGGGATTTTTCTTTTCACAATGATACAGTTTTGTTTTCCAAACACCAACAGGCTCATGAATTTCTGAAGGGCTCGGTGTAAATAAGTCTAACTGAGCCGGTTAGCAATTCCAACACAATGGCTCTCAAGATGCAGTCAAATTACAGTGATCCATTCATTTATTCATTGACAAAAATACTGGAGTACAATAGTGAGCAAAAGAAACAGTCTGTACCTTTGGGGAGGCACTAGCCTAGTAGGGAGGAAAACTTTCATCAATCACATAAGTTCAAAAAATATTGTATTTGCTGCATAACAAACTACCTCAAAACCTAGTATCTTAAAGCAAAAAGAGGCACTTATTGTTTTACAGTGTCTATGGGTTAGGAATTTGGGAATGGCTTAGCTGGGTGGTTCTGACTCAAGGCGTCTCATGAGGTTGGGGTCAAGGTGTTAGTCAGTGCAATAGTCATTTATTAGGTTCACCAGAAATTCTGGTTTGCCTGAGACAGTCCTGATTATACCCCCTTTCCTGGCATAATTATAATTAGCATTCCATTTCATTTTTAAAAGTGTCCTGGATTGTACAATACATTCATCACTGAACTAATTAAGAAGGTATATCCAGAGCATACTGCTCCTAATATGAAAAAATGTCTGGTGCTTTAATTCCACAGCTTCTCACCCCTCCCTACTCCTAATATATACATAGTGCCTTTCCTTCCTGTTTGCTTCCATGTTATCTCATCTTCCTATCGATTCTGAGAGCATCCAATACCCATCTAATATATTTCCATTTGCTTAAGTCAACCCAAATCAAGTTCTGTTACTTGTAACCAAAGAATCCTACACTACTACGGCCATGTTATGGCGATTTCGTCTATGCTAATAGCAATGTAAACTTCCAGAAAGGTTTTAAGTGTTTGGATAGAGGAGAAATCAGATGTGCTTTTCAAAACAATTCGTTGTTACAGAGCAGAGAAAATGGAGTGATGAGAATGGGAACTAGAAAGCAGGTTAGGAGGTACTGCGGTAGTCGATTTGATAGTAGATGATGTTGTATACCAGGACATGGGTTATGAAGACAGGAAGACGTGACGGATTCGAGAGGTCTAAGAAGTAGTACAGAAGTTAGTGGTGGATTAGATATAGAAGGTGAAGGAGACATAGAGGCTAAGAATGATTCCTGTGTTTCTGGCTTGTCCAGGGTATCTGTGATGAGTCTATTAGCTGCAACAGAAGATACAGGAAGAGAATCAGACATATGAGTTTGGGTTTTGTTTTGTTTTGTTTTTCTTTTGAAACATTTAGAAGGGAAATCGGGTAGACAATTGAATACATAAGAAGAGAGCATTGAGGAGCAGTCTGGGCTAGAGAGATATTTGCATGTCATCTGCCTATAGACTGTAGTAAAAAAAAAAAAAAAAAGGCATGGTTTGGAGATTACCTAGACCAGAACTTCTCAACCCTGGATGGACATCAGAATCAGCTGGGGACTTGTTTTTATAAAAACCAATGCCTGGGCCCAGAGATTTAGATTTAATTGGTTGGGGTGTGACTACTACTTTTTAAATACTTCTCCACGATATGAATAATTATCCAGGGTTGAGAACTATCGTAAAGTGAGCATACAGAAGGAGAAAAAGGGCCAAGACTGAACCTTGAAAAATGTCAACATCTACTGGCCACTTAGGAGTAGATGAGCTGTCAAATGAGAAAGGAAGCAGCCGGAGAGGTAGAGATAAAACAAATAACGGGAGATGTTAACATGAAAACCAAAGCATGAGTGTTTCAGCAGGGAGAAAATGGTCAATTTTGGCAAATGACTGATGAGAAGTAAACTCAGATTAGAACTAAGAAATGTTCATCATATTTAGGGACACTGTTACCTTTATGGAGACATATTTCAGTTTTTTGATAAGACTTAAAGCTTGACAGAAGTGGGCTGGGCAGTAAGTTGATGGTGAAACAATGGAGACAGATGGTAGAGACACCTCTTAGCTGGAGAGAGCCATGGTGTGGTAGCTGGATATGGCTGAGTACTCAAAGTGTTTTGCTTTATTATATACGATAGACCTGAATTAGTTTAAAAGTTGATGCAATTTATTCAACTTTCAGAGAGAAAAAAGTATGCAGGAAAGGGATAAATACAAAACAGTGCAGAGATCTTGACAAGATGAGAGATCTTAGGTGGCATCCTAAAAATAAGGGGGAATCAAGCCAGGCAGGGTGGTGCACTCCTGTAATCCCAGCTACTTAGGAAGCTGAGGCAGAAGGATTGCTTGAGCCCTCAGAAGTTTGGGAGTAGCCTGGGGCAACATAGTGAGACCCCCGTCTCTATCTGAAAAACAAAACAAAATAAGAGGAGGGCTCAATCTTAAATCAGGAGAACATACTTCTCCATGAATTTAGGAGGGAAGAGAAGTATGTAAGAGCAAAGCCAGTGGCTATATTTTGAACTAGAAAGATAAGAAAGTTCCAATCTGATTATTATTTTTTTTTTTCTGTAAAGTAGAAGGCAAGGTATAGGTTGAAAATAGGATAGGAAGGATATGTGACGGGCAAAAGTACAGAGAGAATAGCAAACTATTGGAATGGTTTTTGTGAAGACTGTGGGGAGTGAGCTAATCAGAAAAAGCAAGTAGAACTACCAAGCAGTATGGAGAGCTGTCTTAAGAGAAGTTATCATTAATTTGCAGAGAAACAAGTACAAGAACCAAGTTCACCCAAAAAATGGCTTTTTTTCCAGGTAAGTGCAACAAAAAGAAAGGGGACAAGGAAGTTCCATATAGTAATGAAAAACAGTTACAGAAACGGTGTGCCATGGAATCTAAATTGGACAAGGAGGGAAAGATAAAAGAAGACTGATAGATTGGGGGGGCAATCAGAACCTCTGATAGGGTAAAAGAACAGATAAGGTCTATACGGTTATTTTAGATAGATTTCTAATTAACCTCAGTGGTATTTTATCCAAAATATTGATACCGAATTCATCAATAAAAGGGCTCTCTTGAATTATTTTGACTATGGCAGTGTGAGAGGAAAGTGAGGCAAAGAGTCTTCATTATCTTTCATCTAAAACAGTGGAATTTTAAATCCTTTGATCAGGAAAAGCAACAGAAGAAATGAAAAGAAGGAAATTACAGTCCTATAATTTAAACTAACAAATTCTGGATTAAACAAACTATAGAACAAAAAATGGCAGAATGCTGTGATGCTATAAGCAGCCAAATAGTCCATTAATCTACCCTTAAGTATGTGTGATTCTCTTATAAAGCTCCCAGTTACAGGCCTTTCTTTAAAGGCTAGATATAGAACTTCTGATCCTGACATGGACACAGTTCAGAATCTATCCAGGAACCTGGAGCTCAGAGACATCCCAGGGCCTGCTACTACTAAAACACAATAACTTATGACATCCTTAGTTAGAACCTCTAAAATTCTGAATAGCTCTGGAGCTTTTTAGATAGCTATTTTGCCTGAATAAACTCAAGTGATATAAATGAAACTAATGAAAGGAAGATCAATCACCGGTTGACAAAAATTTTCATACAATTTTCTATGTTCCAGTCATAAAACTAGGCTCTAGAGATACCACAGTTGGTAAACAGGAATGGTCCCTTTCTCAAGGAGCCTAACACATATACAAGAAGACAGGCATTAAATGATCACCAATACTGAGGTAAATAATTAAGCCGTGCAAAGGGCTACAGTGAAAGAGGTGTACATTTAATAGATATTTAGGAATATTTGGGATTTATTAATCCTGGAGTAGAGTGAGGAGGTGACAGAGAAAAATTCAACAAGAATGCTTTGATATGGGGATGAAGCAACTTGGTGGTGTAAGTGGCATTTATTTAAGATAGAGAATCTAGACAAGGAGCCAGTTTGGGACAGGAAGGTACTGAATTCAGTTTTGGACATGTTATATTTGAGAAGCTTGTTAAACAACCAGGCAAAGATATATAATAGACAATGAGATAAAAGTCTAGAGCTCAGAAGAAAGATTTTGGGTCAGAAAGACATATTTTATCCTAATTGGTCCTTTGCTCAAATGGGTCCCAGATCTAAGCACTGCTATGATCAATGGCCAATCGATGAAGGCAGGACAAGTGAAGGAGGAGAAGATGCTCTTTTCAGAATTTTCTTTCACCACATACCAGTCCAGCTCAATAATTATGACAGAGGCAACAGGTACCTTTGATACATCCTCCATGCATCACCATGGCATTATATATATATATATATTTTATTGTACTTTAGGTTCTGGGGTACATGTGCAGATCATGCAGGATTGTTTTCAAACACAGTTAAGTTTATGACATTACCTTACCTCTGATCCAGAGAATAAAGTCCAAGCTTCTAAATATGAGGTTCAGAATCTTTTATCATCTAGCTTCATTTCTTCCTATGCTACTCCAAAATCTCTAGAACCCCTTCCATGTCACACATACTTTTTTCTACAACCACATCAACCTCGAACTAGTCCTTTTAACAGTCCATGATGGCACTTCTTCCTCAAATACGTTTTGCCCCCTTTCTCTGCCTGGAAAACTTCCACTCTTCCTTCAAACTCCTGCTTCATTTATTCACTCATTCAATAAAGATTTTGAGCCCTTCCTGTATACACACACTCTGTTAGATGTTTGGCATATGGAGCCATTCACGAAAAAGATATTATCCACCCACCCCATGTTATATACAGCATATCAGAAAAGGACACACAGAGGAGATATGGTATACTTATCAGCTTCTCCTCATTGGGAACTGGTAAACTTCTTATCTATGCTCAGATATTTTTATTTTTATTTTATTTATCTATTTAATTTATTTATTTTTGCTGATACCTTCTGGATCTCTCTTGTCCTTGCCATCTCCAAATTCTGGTGATGTTTTATCATGAGTTTTTGCCTCGTGCTGGTCTTCCCGCACGTAATATTTTCTTTTACCAAATCATTTAATCTCTTTATTTACTTTTTTAATTACTCCAAGTTCACTCTGATTTCTATGAAGGTTTGTTGATTTCAATGTAAGAAATAAAATGGATGCCATTATTTGCTTGAGACTGGCCTCTTTTCCTCTATTTGCAAAACTTCACTTTCTCTCTCTCTCTCTCTCACTCTGTGTGTGTGTGGGGGGTGGGGTGGGTAGGGTGTATCTAAGTATTCTGAATTTCTCAGCTTTTTTTTATTAGGATTGGCTATGAATGAATTTCTCCATTGGACAGACATGTGGACTATGTATTAATGTACATCCACATAACACCAATAGCGCAGGATTTTCTGTTTAGCCTTTCAATGAACTGGCAACTATAACCTCATCTGGTCCATCACTTTCTCCACCTCCTAGTAACACCAGCCTTATAAGTGTCCATTAATTCAGCATACCAGGGTCCTTCTATACCCTCACCCCCTACTCTGTATATTAGCCGAAGATACTGCTCTGCTTCTTGGCATCAAAAACTGGAATCTGGATCACATGTTAGAGGATCTTACTTCATCATACCAACCATTGGAAAAAGTCAGATATAAAGTAAACTGACATCAATCTGTATTTTTTTAACTGATTATTATATATTAGGAAAGGTTATTTGTCTCTTGGTTGCCTGGGAAGTGCTGAACCATAAAATGCATAAAGCATTTGATACGTAACAAAGATCATGTTATTTGTGCACATTAGGATTCACGGCCTATATGTCATTACATGGACTTCTGGGAATTTAATGATCTTAAGTGAGAATACAGAAATAAGAAGAAGGAACATATCTCAATAAAGGGATTTGCTTAAAGCCAAAAACCAAGACTCTTCGTGAAACTCAAAGTTGATTTCCTTAGGTCTCTTTGGTTTTCAATAAAACCAATAATCCTTTATTTAAAAAAATAAGTGAGGCAATGGCAACAATCCAAGATGGCCGAATAGGAACAACTCTGGAGTGCAGTTCCCAGTGAGAATGCAGAGGGTGAGTGATCACTACATTTCCAAATGAATTTTTACTGCCCACAGACCAGAAGATTCCTGGGCAGAAAAGCACCACAAGTCTCCAGCACACCTGTTTCAGCCAGCACAGTTGGTCTCCACACAAAAATTCACACAAATCTGGGCGGCCATTTCAACTGGCGCCTGGAATGCCTGGGAGACAGAGTCGGCCATTCAACTGAAAAAAGGGGGCTGAAACAGGGAGCCAGGTGA
This sequence comes from Ateles fusciceps, assembly GCA_036589455.1. Classification (NCBI taxonomy): domain Eukaryota; kingdom Metazoa; phylum Chordata; class Mammalia; order Primates; family Atelidae; genus Ateles; species Ateles fusciceps. The sequence continues at coordinate 108,598 of JAZHEH010000977.1, read as the reverse complement.
TCTGGCTCAGCGAGTCCCACCCCCCACAAAGGCAAGCAATCTGAAATGCTCTGGATTGAGAGTATCACAGCAAGGACAGCTGGACCTGGGACAGTCCATCTCTGTGGGGGGAAGGGCATCTGACATTACTGAGGCAGTCTGCCATTATCTAGGCAGTCCACCATTGTAGAGGCAGTCCGCCATTACTGAGGCAGACCGCCATTACCGAGGCAGTTCTAACTATACCTCTATAAACAAAACCTCAAGGAAGTTCACACAGCAGCTGGGCAGAGCCCACAGCAGCTCAGCAATGCCTCTGCTGGCAGACGATCACTAGGCTACCTCCTTGCCGGGCAGGGCATCTCTGAAAAAAGGCAGCAGCACGCCAGGAATTTATAAATAAAGCCCCACCTACCCAGGACAGAGCACCTGGGAAAAAAAAGCAGTTATGACTTCTGCTGCACAAGACTTAAACGTACCTGCCTAGCAGCTCTGCACGAAATAATGGAGCTCACAGCTCAGCACTTGAGCTCCTATAAGGGACAGACTGTCTTATAAAGCAGCTCTCCAACTCCCATATATCCAAAGAGATACCTCATAAAGCAGAGCTCAGGCTGACATCTGGCGGGTATCCTTCTGGGACAAAGATAACAAAAGAAGAAACTGGAAGCAACCCTTACTGTTCTGCAGCCACTGCAGGTGATCCTCAGGCAAGCAGAGTCTGGAGTGGACCACCAGCAGTCCTACAGCAGAGAGGCCTGATTGCTAGAAGGAAAACTAAAAAACAGAAAGAAATAACTTCATCATCAACAAAACGACATCCACTCAGAGACCCGATCCGAAAGTCACCAACTACAAAGACCACAGGTAGATAAAGCCACTAAGATGGGAACAAACCAGTGCAAAAAGGATGAAAACACCAAAAAACAGAACAACTCTCCTCCTCCAAGGGATCACAACTCCTCTCCAGCAAGGGAACAAGGCTGGATGGAGAATGAGTCTGATAAACTGACAGAAACAGGCTTCATAAGGTGGGTAATAACGAACTTCTCTGAGCTAAAAGAACATGTTCTAACGCAATGCAAAGAAACTAAAAACCTTGAAAAAGGGTTTGACGAAATGCTAAGGAGAATAAACACCTTAGAGAAGAATATAAATGACTTAATGGAACTGAAAAACACAACGCAAGAACTTCATGAAGCATACACGTTTCAATAGCTGAATCGACCAAGAAGAAGAAAGGATATCAGAGATTGAAGAGCAACTCAATGAAATAAAATGAGAAGGCAAGATTAGAGAAAAAAAGAGTGAAAAGAAATGAACAAAGCCTTCAAGAAATATGGAATTATGTGAAAAGATCTAATCTACATGTGATAGGTGTACCTGAATGTAACAGAATGAATCCAACCTGGAAAACACTCTTCAGGATATTATCCAGGAGAACTTCCCCAACCTAGCAAGGCAGGCCAATATTCAAGTCCAGGAAATACAAAGAACACCACAAAGATATTCCTCAAGAAGAGCAACCCCAAGGCACATAATTGTCAGATTCACCAGGGTTGAAATGAAGGAAATAATGCTAAGGGCAGCCAGAGAGAAAGGTCGGGTTACCCACAAAGGGAAGCCCATCAGACTCACAGCAGATGTATCCGGAGAAGCCCTATAAGCCAATATTCAACATCCTTAAAGAAAAGAACTTTCAACCTAGAATTTCATATCCAGCCAAACTAAGATTCATAAGCAAAGGAAAAATAAAATCCTTTACAAACAAGCAATTGCTCAGAGATTTCATCACCACCAGGCCTGCCTTACAAGAACTCCTGAAAGAAGCACTAAACACAGAAAGGAGCAACCACTACCAGCCACTCCAAAAACGTACCAAATGATAAAGAGCATCGACACAATGAAGAAACTGCATCAACTAATGGGCAAAACAACCAGCTAGCATCAAAATGGCAGGATCAAATTCACACATAACAGTGTTACCCTTAAATGTAAATGGGCTAAATGCCCCAATCAAAAGACACAGACGGGCAAATTGGATGAAAAGTCAAAACCCATCAGTGTGCTGTATCCAAGAAATCCATCTCATGTGCAAGAATACACATAGGCTCAAAATAAAGGGATGGAGGAAGATTTACCAAACAAATGGAGAGCAAAAAAAAGCAGGAGTTGTAATCCTAGTCTCTGATAAAATAGACTTTAAACCAACAAAGATCAAAAGAGACCAAGAAGGGCATTATATAATGGTAAAAGGATCAATGCCAGAAAAAGAGCTAACAATCCTAAATATATACACATCTAATACAGGAGCACCCAGATACATAAAGCAAGTTCTTAACGACCTACAAAGAGACATAGATCCCACACAATAATAGTGGGAGACTTTAACACTCCACTGTCAATATTAGATCAATGAGACAGAAAATTAACAAGGATATCCAGGACTTGAACTCAGATCTGGACCAAGCAAACCTAATAGACATCTACAGAACTCTCCACCCCAAATCCACAGAATATACATTCTTCTCAGCACCACATCACACTTACTCTAAAACTGACCACATAATTGAAAGTAAATCACTCCTCAGCAAATGCAAAAGAATGGAAATCATAACAAACAGTCTCTCAGACCACAGTGCAATCAAATTAGAACTCAGGATTCAGAAACAAACTCAGAACTGTGCAACTGCATTGAAACTGAACAACTGGCTCTTGAATGTTGACTGGATAAACAAAGAAATGAAGGCAGAAATAAAGATGTTCTTAGAAACCAATGAGAACAAAGACCCAACGTACCAGAATCTCTGGGGTATATTTAAAGCAGTGTCTTGAGGAAAATTTATTGCAATAAATGCCCACATGAGAAGCAAGGAAAGATTTAAAATCGACACCCCATCATAAAAATTCAAAGAGGTAGAGGAGCAAGAACAAAAAAAACTCAAAACCTAGCAGAAGACAAGAAATAATTAAGATCAGAGCAGAACTGAAGGAGATAGAGACACAAGAAACCCTCCAAAAAAATTAATAAATCCAGGGGCTGGTTTTTTAAAAAGATCAACAAAATAGACCACTAGCCAGATTAATAAAAAAGAAAAGAGAGAAGAATCAAATAGATGCAATAAAAAATGATAAAGGGGATATCACCACAGATTCCACAAAATACAACTAACATCAGAGATTACTACAGAGAACTCTATGCGCATAAACCAATAAACATGCAAGAAATGGATAAATTCCTGGACACTTGCACTCTCCCAAGACTAAACCAGGAAGAAATTGAAATCTTGAACAGACCAATAAGAAGGGCTGAAGTTGAGACAGCAATTAATAGCCTACTAACCAAAAAAAGCCCAGGCCCAGATGGGTTCACAGCTGAATTCTACCAGACATACAAAGAGGAGCTGGTACCACTCCTGAAACTATTCCAAACAATCCAAAAAGAGGGAATCCTTTCCAAATCATTTTATGAGACCAACATCATCCGATACCAAAACCTGGCAGAGACTCAGCAAGAAAAGAAAACTTCAGGCCAATATCCATGATGAACATAGATGCAAAAATCTTCAATAAAATGCTGGCAAACCCATTGCAACAGCACATCAAAAAGCTTATCCATCATGATCAAGTAGGCTTCATCCCAAGGATGCAAGACTGGTTCAACATATGCAAGTCCATAAACATAATCCACCATATAAACAGAAGTAAAGACAAATACCACATGATTATCTTAATAGATGCAGAGAAGGCCTTCGACAAAATTCAACAGCCCTTTATGCTAAAAACTCTCAATAAACTAGGTATTGACTGAATGTATCTCAAAATAATAAAAGCCATTTACGACAAACCCACAGCCAATATCATAATGAATGGGCAAAAACTGGAAGCACTCCCTTTGAAATCTGGCACTAGACAAGGATGCTCTCTCTTACCACCCCTATTTAACATAGTACTGGAAGTTCTAGCCAGAGCAATCAGGCAAGAAAAAAGAAATAAAGGGTATTCGATTGGGAAAGGAGGAAGTCAAATTGTCTCTATTTGCAGACAACATGATTGTATATTTAGAAGACCCATCATCTCAGCCCAAAATCTCCTGAAACTAATAAGCAACTTCAGCAAAGTCTTAGGATACAAAATCAATGTGCAGAAATCACAAGCATTCCTATACACCAATAACAGACATAAAGAGAGCCAAATCAAGAATGAACTGCCATTCACAATTCTTACAAAGAGAATAAAATACCTAGGAATACAACTAACAAAGGATGTAAAGGACCTCTTCAAGGAGAACTACAAACCACTGCTCAAGGAAATAAGAGAGGACACAAACAGATGGAAAAACATTCCATGCTCATGGTTAGGAAGAATCAATATTGTTAAAATGGCCATGGGGCCCAAAGTAATCTATAGATTCAACACTAACCCCATCAAGCTACCTACGACCCTCTTCACAGAACTGGAAAAAAACACCTTAAACCTCATATGGAACCAAAAGAGAGCCCGCATAGCCAAGTCAATTCTAAGCAAAAAGAACAAAGCTGGAGGCATCACGCTACCTGACTTCAAACTATACTACAAGCCTACAGTAATCAAAACAGCATGGTACTGGTACCAAAACAGAGATATAAACAAATGGAACAGTACAGAGGCATCAGAGGCAAGGCCACATATCTACAACCATCTGATCTTTGACAAACCTGACAGAAACAAGCAATGGGGGAAAGGATTCTGTTTAATAAATGGTGTTGGGAAAACTGCCTAGCCATGTACAGAAAGCAGAAACTGGACCCCTCCTGACACCTTAAACTAAAATTAACACCAGATGGATTAAAGACTTAAACATAAGACCTAACACCATAAAAACCTTAGAAGAAAACCTAGGCAAAACCATCAGGACATAGGCATAGGCAAGGACTTCATGACTAAAACACCAAAAGCATTGGCAACAAAAGCCAAAATAGACAAATGGGATCTAATTAAACTCCAGAGCTTCTGTATAGCAAAAGAAACAATCGTAAGAGTGAACTGGAAACCAACAGAATGGGAAAAGATCTTTGCAATCTACCCATCTGACAAGGGCTAATATTCAGAATCTACAAAGAACTCAAACAGATTTACAAGAAAAAAACAAACAAAACCATTCAAAAGTGGGCAAAGGATATTAACAGACACTTTTCAAAAGAAGACATATATGAAGCCAACAAACATATGAAAAAATGCTCATCATCACTGGTTATTAGAGAAATGCAAATCAAAACCACATTGAGATACCATCTCATGCCAGTTAGAATGGCGATGATTAAAAAATCTGGAGACAACAGATGGTGGAGAGGATGTGGAGAAATAGGAACACTTTTAATCTGTTAGTTGGAGTGTAAATTAGTTCAACCATTGTGGAAGACAGTGTGGCAATTCCTCAAGGATCTAGAAATAGAAAGTCCATTTAGCCCAGCAATCTGATTACTGAGTATATAGCCAAAGGATTATAAATAGTTCTATTATAAAGACACATGCACACGTATGTTCATTGCAGCACTGTTTACAATAGCAAAGACCTGGAACCAACCCAAATGCCCATCGATGATAAACTGGACAAGGAAAATGTAGCACATATACACCATGGAATACTACACAGCCATAAAAAATGATGAGTTCCTGTCCTTTGTAGGGAATTGGATGAATCTGGAAACCATCATTCTCAGCAAACTGACACAAGAACAGAAAAAGAAATACCGCATGTTCTCACTCATAGGCAGGTGTTGAACAATGAGAACTCATGGACACAAGGAGGAGAGCATCACACACTGGGGTCTGTTTGTGGGGGGGGAATGGGGAGGGATAGCGGGGAGTATGGAGTTGGAGAGGGATAACATGGGGAGAAATGCCAGATATAGGTGACAGGGATGGAGGCATCAAACCACATTGCCATGTATGTAGCTATGCAACAATCCTGCATGTTCTGCACATGTACCCCAGAACCTAAAGTGCAATAAAATATATTTAAAAATAATAATAATAATAAGTGAGGCTGATTAAGTAGTTAGTCAGAACAGCTGCTATTGTGCCCAAGGCCATGGCATTAATCCCCCCGAAGGAGGGTGAATTTCATTCTGTTTTGAAAACTATACTCTGCATTGAGTCAGCCATCTTGAAATTACATGTCTTCAGTGAATTAAAAAACTGGATAGGAATGTTTGAATAATCTAAATCCAGGTCGCCCTGCTGGACTAGGGAAATGCTCAAAAGTACACACTCCTCAATGTAATGTTAATGAAAGAGAAAAGTTGAAACAAATTAAACAGTGGTATATCTACACATAAGCTAGTCATTTTATGTAAGCAGTAAAAATGATAATAATTAAAAGTATATAGCCACACAGAAAAATGTTTATTATTTCATGCTAAGTAAAAGCAACAACAAAAATTGTATATATGAGTACAACTGTTTTAAATGTATATATTCCAATTAAAAACTGAAAGAGTATCTATAAATATAAAACTATAGGTTATAGTGTTGGTGAAATTACAGGTAGTATTCTCAATTTTATACATTTTATAATATTATTACTTTGTATAGAAATAAGCGACAGCATGCCAAAGTGATGGGGCTTCAGGGGCAATATTTTTATATATAAATAGTGCTTTATTATTGCCAAGGGAAGTAATGCTGTCATTCTACTTCCTTCTCAACTTTGTTTTAATTAAAAAGAGAGAGTGATCCTACAACAGTCTAAGACCAAATAAAATCTCAGCTCAGCATTTGTGGAAAATGTTAAGACTAGAGGCCAATGATAAATTAGCCTAATTCAGAGACTAGTAACATTACCAGGTGAACTGTCATCTCAGTTCTTACATGCAATGTGTCTCAGAGGAGCAAATGTGGATAGATGCAGTGGAGGATTTCTACCTGTATTACCAAATGGCTGAAGTGTTGGTGATGGTTTATAATCAGAAACCTAGATTTCATTAGCTTTGGCTATCAAGAGTGTTCAGGGAATACTAACATCACCCTAGGAGGAAACACTGCGAACTGACGGATGACAGTTCTGAGAATGAGGACTCTAGGTTCTCACAGGAAGACAGAAAACAGTGGGAAGATGAACACAAATTCCAATTATTATAAGATATACTTAACGTAACAGAGTGCACCTAACTATAGATGTGGTAAATCTATAGATGCGATAAATCGAACTGATTGTGTCACTCTCCACATTTAATTTTGGAAAAGCATTTAAAATCCTAGATTAGCACCCTCAAAACTCAGGCTGCACAGTAATACTGATAACTAAATTTTGTAGAACACTTCATAGCATTCAAAATATATTAGCTCATTTTATTTCACAGTGATCAGTTCATGAACCCTTTGAGGAGATAAAGCAAGTGTTGTTATTCACATTTTACACATGAGAGAAAAATAATTTACCACACCAGCTGCCACTCAGAAAGTGGCAGAGTCCAAACTTAAATTCAAGGAATCTGACTCCAAACCACCAGGTCTTGCTGATTCCCACAATAGCATTAAAGCCATTCAAGAAGAAAGCTAGCTTTCAGTAAAATTCATATTTAAGACCCAGCTTTAACTCTCTTCTCAGCTCTTTTCTTACCCGAGAGTTCCTATTCTCTCAGTTCCTATGCTTCTCTCTCTGAGGGAAGGAAATTTCATTCATACTAATATGTTTTGAAGGTACTGACTATGCCCCAGAGTTTGTTTTTGCATCAGGAATGCTAGGAAAGAGCATCCTTAAAAATAATGAAGTGAACTACTAGTAGAATACCTAGAACTGCTAAAAACAGAGGGGAAAATACTCTGGAGGTGTTCAAATATATATGCTTGGGTCATCTATTCTACTTGCTCTTGAGGCTGATCCTGTACAACTCTCCTACCAATTAGGGATGGCAGCTGTAGTAAAGTGAAAAGAGGACAAAAAGGTTTAACTACCAAATACAAGCTGTGTGATCTAGAATAAATAAGAGCAAATTATTCTGAGCCTCCATTTCCTCCCCTGAAGAATGGAGGTCTTTATTTACAGTGTGGGGGTGAAGATACAATGAGATAAAACTTCATTTCAGGAAAGAGGTGATCATTATTCTTAATATTTTCAGCTGGCTGCTTTTAGAGGCTTTTATCCTCCAAAATCAAGTTACTTCCTCTATCAATGTTGTTATTCTAGAAGCAGCCTCATAAATTTTACAATTCACTGTTAGCATTAAAAAGAATGTGCAACTCATCTCATATAATGAATGTGTTATAAAATCCATTTTTATAACTTAGAGAATTATCTAGGAAGCTCAGGAATTAGCATGACTTCAAAGTATTCAAAACATGGGTGGCCATTTTTCATTTTCTAATCACAAGGAAGGCACCTAGCATATTTACATTAACATGCACCGCTACCTGTACAGATAGTTACATGTAGATATGCATATGTATCATACACACATCCAATTTCTAAAGCATAAATCAATCAAGTTTATTAACTCTATCCCACTTTCCTCAGTAATAATCATGTTGCAACAGTCCTTAAGGCACACATCTGGCAACTTGTCATACAAAGTTAATGTTCTCTGATTTTGATAGCACATAGTCACCTGCCTGTACAGAGTAGATTTGAGAGCCCCAGGTGGTTTATCCTATCATATAATTTATTCCTTCTCATGGCCGGCACAACTCTTGTAGCTTGGAGTAAACATTGAGTTTCTAACTACCATCTACATAAAAATGTAAATATTTCTTGAGGATACTATCATCTGGTATCATACCTTGTTCTTAACCCACATGATTTTCTCAGCTCTTAAATAAAAGGGTTATCCTGCAAAGATGGGACACGGATAGGTACGTTTGAAACTTGGAGGTTGAGTTAGGTTTGGAATGTTAGTACACTTGCAATAGTAGGTACATATGGCTATTGTGAAAAAACAGTGATATCGTTTGGATGTTCGTTCCCTCAAAATCTCATATTGAAATTTGATCCCCCATTGGTGGAGGAGAAGCCTGGTGGGAAGTGTTTTGGTCATGGGGGCAAATTACTCATGAATGGCTTGGGGCCTTTCTTGGGGTAATGAGTGAGTTCTTGCTGTATTAGTTCACTCAAGAACTAACTGTTAAAGAGTCTGGCACCTCCTCCTGTCTTGCTCCCTCTCACCATGTGGCTCCCTTTTCTCCTTCCCTTTATGCCATGATTGGAAGCTCCATGAAGCCCTCACAGGAAGCAGATGATGCCATGCTTCTTATCTACAGCCTGCAGAACTGTGAGCCAAATAAACTTGTTTCTTTATAAGTTACCCAGCCTCAGGTATTACTTTATAGCAATGCAGATGGACTAATACAGGCAACAAAAGAGAGGATATCATTAAATCAACTTGGTCCCTTCCCTCTATATAGCTTGTGTGCCTTAGGGGAAGCTCACTCCACCCCCAGGTCCTTGCATAGGCCTTGCAAGTGATTGGTTCAGAAATGAGCATGTTACTCATTAAGACCAATGAGATTTTCAATGAGACACCTTTTGGGGATGGGGCAGGTTAATTTTTCTTCATTTTTCCAGGAGAGCTTTAGATAGAACTTTTTCTTCTCTTCCTTTTGGATGCTGTCATACACAAGCATGAGATCTAGTCAGAGTAAGAAGTCAACACTTACAAGGAAGCAGAGTAAAGAGAATCACAGGGAAATGGAGCCAGAGCAACTGGATGTTATGTCCCTGAAGGCCCACCTCACCACTGGATTTCTCCACGTGTAAGCCAGTACATTTCTTCACTGTATGGGCCAGGTGGTACCAGATTTTCTGACTTGCGTCCCATGCAGTTTAGATGATATGAAACCAAAGACAAATGTTGTGCTGTGTGGGTCCCACAGCCACTGTGCTCTGAGCAGACATTGTTTTTTTTAGAAAAATCACAGGCATCTATACCATCTGTCACTTGGTATAAGTAAAAGCTAGACAGAAAAAAGACATGTGACTTTCCAAGGCATTGCAGTACAACTGACAAAAATCTAGGTTGAAATATTCTTGTCTCTCCCACCCTGACAGTTCCCTTCCCTTGGATTGCATTTTTTCACCATTAAGATCATCTATAAACTGGGGAAATATTCTACAAAAATGTCACCTTCATTCTGCAATAATTTGAATACATAATTATTCATCCAAGAAAAACAATCCATTTTAGAAAATTAATTATTGACTATATAAAGTGCTTTCATTCTTAGAATCCATAATGTGAATTGGCTGGATCATAATTAATGCTTTCTAGCACGATTCTTACAAAGGTGTCTCTCCAATCAGATCTGACAGCCTACTTTCCCAACTTGGCTCTTATGCCTTCAAGATCTTAATAAAACAGAAGTGAACTTGAAAGTTGTTCCAAATAGGAATGTGAAATTAAATACACAATTCCTATCTAATATCTAATATTTGTATTTACCTAACATTGCTAAAATCATAACAGAAAAAAAATTATTATTTTTAAGTTGTTTTGTCCACAAAGCCATTCATTAATCCCCCTCCTAAAAGAACAGTTAGAATGTGAATGGGGGACAACCTTCACACAACTGCATTGACAATCTCTGCCCTATGCCTTTTTACTCTATTATATATGTGCAGCTTTATTTTCATAGCAAAATAATATATTTAATTATTATATTAAATAACATTTTGAAGTCAAACTACATAGCTTAATAAATTATGAGTAATATAATAATGCAGGATTCTATCTTGGCTCACATCCAGTGGGCTTTAATTATAAAGCTATTTAAACTAACTGATAATAAGACAGAGTTTCTGAATAGATGGCACTCTCTAGCCAATATGAACTATTTGCAAAAGGACTGTAGCAATGTCTCAATATATATCTACAGTTCATACAAATTATGTTTTTAAATTTCATATAAATGCTTGCTATTAAAATATCACAATCCATTCTCATTACCTCTAGATGGGATACTACCTTTGGATCCATCTGGAGGAAATTCCTGCTGATAATATAGTTTCTATCCCTGAAATAAGCTTCTTAACATTGTCCTTGTGAGTTTATGTTAAGATTCTAGTGACCTAAGCTGCCACCTGCTTCAGTAAGGATTGGCCCCAATCTATTGCTACAGGTTGTATTTTTCCAGTTGCCTGTTGCAGGTAGGGGCATTAGCTTCCCTCAGTTTAAGAGACAGATTCTGGGCTGGGTGTGGTGGTTCACATCTGTAATCCCAGCACTTTGGGAGGCTGAAGCGGCAGATCACTTGAGGTCAGGAGTTCAAGAGCAGCCTAGCCAACGTGGTGAAACCCCATATCTACTAAAACCACAAAAATTAGCACACCATGGTGGCACATGCCTGTAGTCCCAGCTACTCGGGGGGCTAAGGCAGGAGAATCACTTGAACCTGGGAGGTGGAGGTTGCAGTGAGCCAAGATCGCACCATCGCACTCCATCCTGGATGACAGAGCAAGACTCTGTCTCAAAAAAAAAAGAAAAAAAAAAGAGACAGATTCTGGTGCTCACAAAGATCAACAGAAAAGTGTGAACTCATAAGGACATCCCCAAACAGGTCTTCTATATCATTAAAATGCAAGCACTCAACAACAAATCAGATATACATATGGTCACTTGTCAATGACATCTTTAGGCCAACAAGGCTATTATTGGTCTGAAGCAATGTTTCACAGTAAAAGGAACAGAGAATCAGTAACCCTTCAGCTGTTAAGATTTCTCATGTTGCTTTCAGCCTTCATCCATTGTTTGCAATACATTGCAAGGATGCTCAGATAGACACACTGACTCGACCATGGGAGTAAGTTCACTAGTGGGTGAGGTTGACTGATAAAATTGCAAGAGAAAACTTGAGATTTAATGCATTTGCTTTTTGTCTCTGAAGTCCTAAATAAGTGCCTGTAGACAAGGGCTCCACTCTCTATTATTACACAGTTTAAACAAAATACTCAAGGAAGAAAATATCAAAGTTATTTAAAATTTTTCTTTTTAGAATATAGATAAAAGTTTACCCTCCAGAGATATACAAGATTAATTGCTAGAGTGCAGTGGTTTCTCTGTTCCCTAAGTACCACCATCAAAATGACTTTGATAAAAATATTGGAGTAAAGAAATCAATTTAAAATAAAAGGGATTAATTAGGAGTTGGATACAAAAGAGGATCTGCTGACAGTCAGATTTTAAAACCCAAAGGTATTTCAAAGAAAGAATTTAAGGATAAAGCTATAAAATTTCCCATCCTCTAAGACCTAGGTCAACTACTAATATAAGAAATGGTAAATAAAATAGAAGGACCTTGACACACTATTCATCAAAAACAAACAAATGAAAAACAAACAACTTTAAAAAGACAGTGCTACCTGGGATCAAACAGAACACTGTAAGCACCATAAGATTACATTATGTTAATTTAGAAAGAAAATGGCACTTGCTTTTTAAAAACTGAGCTGGGGCAGTCAAAAAGATTTAGAGAGTTTGCTGAACATATAGCATTCGCATTTCTATTATAAGTCCTAACTTGACACAAACCATTAGCATTAATACAAAAACCCAAGTGTTTTTAGAGACATATGACAAAACAAATTATATTCTTTAGACAAATATAGTTTAGAAGGAAGTATCTTGTGAAAGATGGCAAGGACAATAAAAGAACTCTTCATTTAAAATACAACACAAAACACATGTTTTAGAGGTAAATATTGGACACCTGTCACCTATATGGTATAGATGTATTCCCAAACACCTGTCCATGTGTTTTATTTTTAAAGCAATCCAATGGTACCAAACCCTATTAAAACTTTGGAATCCAGATTGTATTGGTCAGTTCTCATGCTGCTAATAAAGATATACCTGATACTGGGTAATTTATAAAGGAAAGAGGTTTAATGGACTCATGGTTCTACATGTCTGGGGGAGGCCTCGCAATCGTGGTGAAAGGTGAATGAGGAGCAAAGTCACATCTTACATGGCAGCAGGCAAGAGAGCGTGTGCAGGGGAACTCCCATTTATAAAACCATCAGATCTCATAAGACTTACTCACTACCACAAGAACCGTATGGGGGAAACTGTCCCCATGATTCAATTATCTCCACTTGGCCCCGCCTCCGACACATGGGGATTATTACAATTCAAGGTGAGATTTGGGTGGGGATACAGCCAAACCATATCACAGATCATATGTCCATTCTCCTAAAACTTTAAAGTCAAAGTCCTTTCTATCTGCCTCAAGTTTGGCCTGAGATCAGCCAGTGGAAAAAAAGAAGAGTTATAAATCACTGCTCTGTCAAGTCAAAAAGCAAGCATGTAAATTGCTCTGAGACTGAAAAAGATTCCTCTCTAAGGCAGAAGTAAGAATGTTTGCTTACACCTTTATAAATAAAGTTCTGTCAAGCTGTGAGGAAAATATACTCATATCCATAGGGTAGTTAGGGAGCCAGCCTTGTGAATCTCCACTGTAATCTATTTCCACGCAAAGGACATTCTCACCACCTTCCTCCTAGCACAGTAAATAGTCAATAATCATCCCAGATGGTTTGAATCTAAACTTATCAGTAACAAATAACAAATCAGAGCATTCTGATGTGTGCCATGCTATTATAGTTCCAATGACTTCACACCGATGGGATATTCAAACTGCTAAGTAGCATAATTAGTTACAGATAATTCCAAGACATTAATCATGCTTGGGATAAATCCTTGGAACAAATATTGAAAATATTCTTTATCATATATATTACCAAATGCCTGAAAGGGATTAATTTGGTGCCAAGCTTGTAAGCATGCAGGCATTTAAGGTGCACAGCACTTTTAAAATCCAGAAATGATATTCTATTTGACGTTCTGTAAAATGAAGTACCATCCCACCATCACTTTTGGAACTTGTCAAGTTTTGTTCAAACAAGACATTTAATTTTATATTCAAGGAATTTTAATCTGGATTTTAATCATTTCAACTGTTTTTTGAAATAATGTAACTGCCCCTTTATTAAAGAATGCAATACCCATCCCAGGAATAATTATGAAGCAAATGAGTTTTGTTTTTGCATTTTTTCCTGGCACTTATTTCAACATCTTAACTCACTTTCAGAAAATAGGCCCTGTAAGGCTCTCCTGGGTCCTGCAATCGAATACCCCACTCAAGGGGACTTTCTCTGGAATGGAACTCTGATCACTTATTTTCCACAGTCTCTCTTCAAACTTACTCCTCCTGTGTCCCATTTTCTCAGAATCAAGATCTTCACCAGGTACTCTCAGTAACCAAGTCATACCCAAGTATGAACAACTGAGAATAACTTAATGAAAGCTTATCTTCCCCAGTATTATAGCTGCATTTTAAACTGTAAGGCTTGAGAGCTTCAGATGTGGTATATTGGTCTTTGGCGATCCCACAAGCCATGACATATAAGCAAATAGCTTATGTCTACAGGTGGTCATGAGGTAAAAGGCCAACTCAGGGTATGTGAGCTACCAACATGAGTTGTTGCAAGCATTCAAAAGCACTATATGCAAATAATGGCATTAAACTCGTACATGTATTTCCTCTAGATGTTCCATAAATTGTTTATCATTGAAAACTCTAAATCCAGTCTTCCAGATTATGTATCCCTTCATATAATTTATGGTGATTCTATAATTCAGAACATTTTCACTCTTATGAAATTAAATCTGTTCACTCTTTTCCTTTAAAATTTAGTGTTTTAAATAACTCTTGCAAATTCTCCCCCCTCCATAAATTAATGGAATATTCCCTTGAGTTATCTTCTAGTACTTTTACTTTTAAAATAATATTTAAATCTTCAATGTATCTGAAATTTGTTGCAACTATGGCATGAGCTGAGGATTTAACTTTATATTTTTCAGAATTGGAAGCCAATTGTCCTAATATCATGAATTTTAAAAGTCAACCATTTGATCCAAATTACTATCAACAGGATATAGATTAAGTCAATTAAAACAACCTGGAACCAACCCGAATGCCCATCAATGATAGACTGGACAAAAAAAATGTGGCACATATACACCATGGAATACCATGTAGCCATAAAAAACAATGAGTTTATGTCCTTTGTAGGGACTTGGATGAATCTGGAAACCATCATTCTCAGCAAACTGACACAAGAACAGAAAACCAAACACCGAATGTTCCCACTCATAGGCGGGTATTGAACAATGAGAACACATGGACTCAGGGAGAGGAGCATCACACACTGGGGATAGTTGATGGGGGGCTAGGGTAGGGACAGTGAGGGGGTGGGGAGGGATAAAATGGGGAGAAATGTCGGATATAGTCAAATGGGGAATAGAGGCAGCAAACCACCTGGTTATGTATGCACCTATGCAACAACCATGCATGACCTGCACATGTACCCCAGAACCTAAAGTAAAATTTAAAAAAAAAACAACATACCTATATGATGGAATACTGCATGGTTTTTTTTAAAAGATAAAGTTGCTCTCTGTGAAATAATGCCAATAATATATAGGGCTGACCTACAAGAAAAGATTACTCAATTTACCCATGTAACACACCTGCACATGTATCCCCTGAACCTAAAAATAAAAGTGCCAGGGGCTGGGGAAGGAAAGTATGTATATTATAATCCTGTTTTTGGTTTTTTGTTTTTGTTTTTAAAAAAAATTCTCTCTCTCTGGATAGACAACTATAGACACATTTGTATAAATGTTTTTAAAATTCTAAAGGCATACAAATCAAGCTGTTTATGGCTACATCTGAGGATTGAGACTGGGGAATGGAGAAGGGTCTTCTTCTTCCCACTAATGATACTCACATAATTTTAAAAACTTATATACAGCAAGCATAACATATTTCACATTGTAATGCAAAGCTTGCAAACAGAATCAAATCCTTGATGTTATCCAATAGTACAATTAAAATATACATTCCGAATCACTGAATGCATAGAAAAATCAGTTGATAGGAAACTTCTTGTCCTATTCCTTTCTTCCTTCCTTTGCTGGACTGTGACATGAACAAGAAATTAACGTTTATCAAGCTTAGCCTCAGAGATTTTGGAGTTGTTACAGCAGTTAGACTACTGGGACTAACACAAGCCTCCAGTCCCTTCCAGTGACTTTACAGACTACTTAGGAAAATGAGCTCTGCATATGAAAAGTTAAGAGATCAGAGCAGCAATTATACACAACACTGCTGATAGTAAGAACTGTAGGAATGAAATTAAGAAGAAATCTCCAGGCCAGTCGCAGTGGTTCACACCTATAACCGCAGCACTTTGGGAGGCCAAGGAGGGTGGATCACGAGGTCAAGAGATTGAGACCATCCTGGTCAACATGGTGAAACCCCGTCTCTACTAAAAATACAAAAATTAGCTGGGTATGGTGGCGCATGCCTGTAGTCCCAGCTACTCGGGAGGCTGAGGCAGGAGAACTGCTTGAACCCAGGAGGCGGAGTGTGCGGTGAGCCAAGATCACGCCATTGCACTCCATCCTGGGTAACAAGAGCAAAACTCCGTCTCAAAAAAAAAAAAGAAGAAATCTCCAGAAGATTTTCATAAATATAAGATGAAGCTGGTCAAATTTTGATAACATAAAGAGAGAGTGTGAAAGAAGTGTGTAAGTAAAGTGCAGAATTGGGAAAATAAACATATCAAATAATGAGTTTCATTTGAGTAGAATCTATTTATTAAGAAGTAGTATAGTTAGTGCTGAAAATGTAGGTTAGAATCTAATTATAGAGCAACCCAAGGGTGTTGAACTTTGTCATGCAGAACCAGTTAAATACGTAGTATTTCTCATGCCAATTGCTAAGGAGGGCTACCAGTCTCAACTAGTTTGAGAACGATTCTCAAGTTACACTCAGTATCAGTAAGAAATAGTCTTATGATCAATTAACTGTGTCTGACATGGGCTAATGAAGGAGGCATTGGTCTATGCTGGACATGTGCTAACTACTAGATGCAAGGATATTTTTGAGATGTGGAGAAGTAGGTAGATTTAATAGTGTCCTTGAAAGATAAATCCGACCTAACGTTGGTGAGACAAGGAAGAGTTTGGAAAGATGGTACAATAGGATGTGGTGAGGCTTGAGGGAAAGGAGGAATCAAAGACGAGCCTAAGGTTTTGAGCCTTGACTCTTAGAATATTGTTACCATTTTCAAATAAAGGTATTTTAGAAAAGAAAGTCCATGTAGAAATGTCTTGTAAGAATTTGAGGTATGAACAGAAAATGCAGAGTCAATAAAAAGGGAGGCTTTTTTTCCTTTCCTCTTAAGAAGGCATGTTGCCAGAAGAGAAAAAAATTAAATTATGACCTAATTACAAATCATCGCAAGTCAACATAACTGAATTCCATGAAGAATCTGGCTTAACAATCCACTGGATAGAATAAAGAATTGCACATTTTCCCTCTCAAAAATGATGTTTTAAAGAATCACAGTTTTGCAATGCAGTGATACTCAGTTCTTCGTAACTTTCATTACAAAAATTACAAATACAGATGAACTTTTATAATTTTTCAAGTTCATATTAATTAAATGTTTACCTTGGCATTCTTTCACTGAAACTGACGTTTTTAGCTCCATTTAGAGTTTGTATTTAAAAGAAAATTTTGCCTGGAGAAATCTACCTATATCTAGGCCATATATTATATGTACATGGTGCATGGTACCATTCAAAGTGCTTCCACAATGGCTTGTTTGAACTTCACAACTCTCCAGTGAGGGGATAACACTGGAATTATAATCTCCACTATAGAGAGGGTTCAATTCTACTTAGAGAAGTGATCTGGCTTGCCTACAGCCTGCACAATAAGTTAAGTGATGGAACTGGCATAAGAATTTAGGCCTCCTAACTCCAAATCCAGTGTTGTTTTTTTATGGAATATTACAGACTTTCTGCCATATTGAAATAAAAGTTTCAGGCCAGGCACAGTGGCTTACACCTGTAATACCAGCACTTTGGGAGGCTGAGGCGGATGGATCACCTGAAGTCAGGAAAATATTAGTTTCATATTTAACTTTTTTTTTTTTGAGACAGAATCGCACTCTGTCCCACCCATGCTGGAGTACAGTGGCACCATCTCAGCTCACTGCAATCTCTGCCTCCTGGATTCCAGTGATGCTCCTGCCTCAGCCTCCCGAGTAGCTGGGATTACAGGCATCCACCATCAAGCCTAGCTAACTTTTTGTATTTTTAGCAGAGATGGGGTTTCACCATTTTAGCCAGACTGGTCTCGAACTCCAGGCCTCAAGTAATATGCCCGCCTCAACCTCCCAAAGTGTTGGGATTACAGGCATGAGCCACCACGCCCAGCCTCATATTTCTTTTAAAATATTACATATTCTTTTTTTCTTAAAGAGTCCATTAGTGGGTTCCTTGTGTACTTTTTCTATTAAATCGTGTTTACTTGCCTCAAACAGAACAAGGTTATGCCATTTGTGAATGCTTGAGGTATAGTCCATAACACCCCCCAAGAAAAATTTATGATATCACACAGTATTTTACTGCTGTCATTAAAAACAAGTAGTGAGATAAAGTAGTTTTAATTATACAATGAAAGAGTTGCCCTATTTCAAAGGAAGACTGAATTCAAAATGCTTGAAATAACTGAGTTACTGTTTTCTCTTCTGTTCCAAAATAACTAACAGTACAAGAATGAATGAATGTTCTTGTTTCTTTTATTATGTATAGTGGACAAATATTGCATATGCTGAAAAATAATAATTCACTCCAAAGCAGATTTTTTTCTTATTTTTCCATTGTGCCATTGCTTTCTCTGTGGCTAAGCTGCACATTTGGGAATATCCAAAGGCTACTGAATTTTCTACAGGTTTTTAAGTGGTGTGTTTTCCTCGTATCATAGGATAAGATTTATTTAGAACCTCTTGCTCTTTACCTGACAGCATGTGACCCAGGGTCAAGGACAGAAAAGTTGTTTGAAATTATACACCTCTAGGAGACCTCCAGAAGATTGACACCTATGTTCAGATTTGTTTACAGTCAATTCTTTGAGAAATAAAATGCTTCCATTTATACCAGGGGTAAAAATGTCATCTACAAGGGCAAAGATCATTTTCTATATGCCTTTTGGGAAATTCTGTAGCCTCTAATGTAGTCCCAAACATACAGCGACCATCTAATAAATACTTATTTAATTGACTTCCATGAAAGTAAGATATGAAGAGTTTCAGGGTAGTAGCATACTCCACTGGGTATGAGTGAAGCTGTTTGGATATAGAAGATTGCTTGCAGAAACAGCACCAATTCTCTGCCCTTTACTCTATTCACACCCTTAGCAATGTAGTTTGGAAGCTCCTCTAACCCAGAGGTATTGCCTATTCCCAACCCTTTGAATCTGAATTGTCCCTATGACTCGATCTGGCAAACCGAATGCAGCAGAAGTAACAATATGCTAGTTCTGAGACTGGGCCTTTCTCTCTTGGAACCAGCCACTGTTTGAGCAAGCCCAAGCTAGGCTGATGAGGATGAGAGAACTCATGGAGCAGAGATAGATGTCCCAGCTAAGGTCATCCCAGATCAGCCAGCATGTAGCTTACCCAACAGCTAACTACAGACACAGGAGCAAACTCAACTGAGACCAGCCCAAATTGCTGATCCGCAAAATGGTGAGATAAAATAAATGGCTGTTGTTTTTAAGCTCTGAGGTTTTGAGGTGGTTTGTTACACAGCAAAATCTTATTGCTGGGCGCAGTGGCTCATGCCTGTAATCCCAGCACTTTGTGAGACCAAGGAGAGTGGATCACGAGGTCAGGAGTTCGAGACCAGCCTGACCAACATGGTGAAACCCCATCTCCCACTAAAAATACGAAAATTAGAAGGGCATGGTGGTGGGCGCCTGTAGTCCCAGCTACTTGGGAGGCTGAGGCAGGAGAATCGCTTGAACCCGGGGGGAGGCAGAAGTTGCAGTGAGCCGAGATTGTGCCACTGCACTCCAGCCTGGGTGACAGAATGAGACTCCATTCCCTCCCCAGAAAAAAATGCTTATTTAAAGTATAGGAGAAAGCTGGCTTAGGGAGAATCCCATAGTCCTATCCAGAAAATACGTTCTATCAAGTTTTACACTTCTGGGAAGTCTCTACACAGGAAACACCTTCTCCTCTTTACCCCTTACTCATTTCTTCTCAAGAGAACAAGTATGGCTAGCCTGATTGATAAAAGCCTATCATTGATTGTGCTACATTTTCTACCATTAGGATTAAGAAAGATTAAGATGGCTGGCCTGCCTTCCTTGCTCTCACCAACTTGCTCGCAGTGGAATAAGTCTCTTTCTCTTCTCCCTAATTCTTTATGACAGAACCTTTTGTGGCTGTGGATAAGGAAAAGGTGTTCACCATTGTCACTCACTGTCCTGCTGGCTATGGTATAAGAAGCAGGCCTGTGGTCCTTCCCAGTGGCCTCTAAAACTGCCCTAAGAAACAGATCTCTTCACAGACAAGTTCAGATTCACAGTGGAAGTAGGAGTGACCACTTAACTTCAGGTTCAGACTACACTTTCCAAAAACAGATCAGCATACCTTTATGGCCATTCTCACCAAGAAAATCCTAACAGGAGAAGGGATGGAGCTTCACACTGCCTCCTCAAAAGCTTTTATTTATTTATTTATATTTATTTATATATAATATATAAATATTATATTTATTTATATATAATACATATTTTATATGTATTTATATAATATAAATATATAAATGTATTCCTATATAAGATATATTATATATATTTATATATTATACATTTATATGTATTTATTAAAAATATATTTATATATATTATATAAATAAATATATATTTTTAATAAATACATATAAATATATAATATATAAATATTTATATATTATATATTTATATGTATTTATTAAAAATATATTTATATATTATATAAATATATTTTTCTATAAATACATAACATATAAATATATAATTAAATATATATTATATATAAACATATATTTATATAATATATAAACATAAATACATATATTTATTTATATATAATAAATATTTAAATTTAAATAAATGTTAAATATAAATAATTTATTTATAATATATAAATGTATTCGTATACTTTATAAATATACTTATATATTATATAAATAAATACATTTATATATTATATAAATAAATATATTTATTTATATTTATTTAACAACTTTTAATAGCTAGAAATATTGACCTGAAAATTTTAAATGTATAATGAAATGCTCATCCCTTAGATTTTCTACATTATAATGTCACTGTCTTTCATTCCAGGTTTTGCAAGATTATTAGCAGTAAAATATAACCCTAATTCTTTTATATTCAGTTTTTCTATAAAATGTCTATGGAAAAATGACACATAAACTTCTAGTCACTCTATTTTGATGCTTTTTTATGTAGAGATGAGAAGATACTTCTTTGATCAAACAATAGCAGGTCTTCCTTTCCAATTTGTCAGGTTTTCTGTTCCTGGTGATAGAATTGGATTCTTTCCAGAAAGAAAACAAGAGATAAAATTAGATAACAGACAGTAACTAAATTTACCATGTCAAAACTGTCTGCATTTTGCACAAACATGCATGTGCTTACACATGAAAACATAGTCTCTGAAAAGTTTGTTAGTGAACGATACAAAAATGTTTTATATAATGTTGCTTCACCTTCAAAAAACTTAAGAATCATATAATGTAAGGAAATGTGACAAAAATTGTGTGACATAAGTGAGATCAGTATCAGGAGAAAAATAGCCTTTTTAATTCAAAACAACATTTTCTACATCTCGAGGAGACATTACTCTTGATGTTTGTCACCTCTGTGTGCACGGAATTCAAACAAAACCATCACAACTGCCTTTTAAAAAAGTATTTGCAGCATTTGCAAAACCAGTTTGAACATGTCTATTTCTATATAGCAATCAATTTCTTTAATGTTTCTATTCAGGTTTCCCGTTTCTTCCTCAGTCAGTATTTATAAACAGTATTTTTCCAAAATAATAAGCATTAATTTTTTCTAATATATAAATTTATTGACAGAAAGTGGTTTAAGTATGCTTTTATTTAATCTTGATATATCTGTGACTATGTCTTCTTTTTCATTCCTAGTATGATGAATTTATGCTTCTCTTTTATTTATTTTTTAGCAGTCAATCTTGATTGAAGTTTGTCTATGTTATTGATCTTTTCAAGAGAACTATCTTTGGGTTTTGTGTTCATCCCTAGGTAGGTTTGTTTTCTCTTTCATTAAATTATGCAATAGTCCAGAGGCTGTCTCTTCACTCTATTGAATATTTCCTTTGTTGTGCAGAAGTTTTTTAGTTTGATGTAATCCCATTTCATTATTCATGCTTTTGTTGCCCATGTTTTTAGGTTTGTATCCAAAAAAGTATCACCCAAATCAATGTCATGGAGCTTTTCCACTATGTTTCAATCTAGTAGGTTTATGACTTCAGGTCTTATGATTAAATGTCTAATCCATTTGGAGTTAATTTTTATATATAGTGTGAGATGAGGGTCTAATTTCATTCTTGTACATGGGATATCCAGTTTTCCCAGAACAATTCATTAAAGAGACTGTTTATTCCTCTTTGTGTGTTCTTGGTATCTTTTCCAAAATTAATTATCAGTAAACGTGTGGGTTTATTTCAGGGCTTTCTATCCTGTTCCATTGGTCTACATGTCTGTTTTTATGCCAGTACCCTGCTGTTTTGATTATCTGATAAAGGGTTAATATCCAAAATCCATAAGGAACTCAACTCAATAGTAAGAAAACCAATAACCTGATTTTAAAATGGGCAAATAACTTGAATAGACATTTCTCAAAAGAAGACATACAAATAGACAACAGGGATATGAAAAAATGCTCAACATCACTAATCATCTAAGAAACGCAAATTAAAATCATGAGATTATCACCTAACACCCATTAGAATGGCTGTCATCAAAACATGAAAGATAAAAGTTGGCAAAGATGTGGATAAAAGGGAACTCTTGTACATTATTTGTGGAAATGTAAATTGGTACAGCCATTATAAAAAACAGCATGTGGTTTTCTTTAAAAATGAAAAATAGAACTACCTTATGATCTAGCAATACTAGTAGTGGGTATATCTCCAAGATATAAAATCTGTATGCCAAAGAGATTTCTTCACTCTCATGTTCACTGGAGCATTATTCACAGTTGCCAATATATGGAATCCACATTAAGTGTCTATCAAGAGATAAATGTATAAAGAAAATGTAGTATATGCAATGCAATACCATGCAGCCTTTAAAAGAAGGTAATCCTCTCATTTGAGACAATGTAGATGAACCTGGATGGCCTTAGGTTAAGTAGAATAAGGCAAGCACAAAGACAAATATGGCAACATCTTACTTATAAGTGGGATCTTAAAAAGTAAAATTCATAAAACCCAGAGTAAAACGTTGACTACCAAAGGCTGGGGTAATCAGAAGTGAGGACTGGGAGGTATTGATCAAAGAACACAAAATTCCAGACAGACAGGAGGAATAAGTTCAAGAGATCTATTGTTAAAAACTATAATTAATAACAATATATTGTATACTTGAATGGTAACTATAGCTAATAACAATACATTATATACTTGAAAATTGCTGAGAGTAGATTTTAAGTGTTCTCACCACAAAGAATAAGTACATTATATAAAGTGTATGTTAATTATCTTGATTTATCCATGCCACAATGTATACATATATGAGACATCATGTTGTACGCCATAGATACATACAATTTTTACTTGCCAATTAAAAATAAATTATACAATTATGCATGTATTATTTTCTTCATTCTACTTCTCTAAGATTATTCCCTTGTATTTTTTAAATTTTCTACTCTTAGCTCATTGATTCTTAACCTTTCTTCTTTTTCTAATATAAGCACTAAAGCAATAAATTATCTTTTTAAGTATCTATTTAGTTGCATCTCGCATGTTTTGATGTATTCAATTTTCATTAGAGTTCATTTCCAAGTGTTCTTAAATTTTATTTGTAGTTCCTTTTTGAGCCATAAATTACTTAGCAGGGTATTTAAAATGTGAAATATAAGGAAGCTTTTAAATTTGTTTTTATTCATCCTTAACTTAATGGTATTGTGGTCAGCCTGGCTTTATGGATTAATAGGTGGACACATTTTGTATAAATTGTTTTCTGCAGAACAAGATTTTACACGTGTCTGTTAGATCAATACTGTTTATTATAATGTTAAAATCTTCTCCAAGGTTATCTGTTTGTGTCTGCTTGATTTCTCAATCACTAAGAGAGTTCTATTTGTCAACTTGCCAAATTTTCATTGCATTTCTACCTACTTTTGCTATATTGAGGACATGTTAATTGCATGTAAATTAAGCCTTGTTACATCTTCCTGGTGAATTGGATATTTTATTTTTATATAATTATCTTCTTCACTCTGATATGGCTTTTTGCTTGTTTCAAACTTCTGTCCCATATTAATATATGTGCTGTAGAATTATTTGGGTTTATATTATGATATGTCAGGTAATACATACCATGGAAATGGAGCAGGGTAAAGGTTTCAAGAGTTACGGAGGGGTGCTTTGGGAAGGCTTCCTGCTAGGGTGAATTTTGAGCAGAGATTTGAATGAGGTGAGGATAGAAGCCATGTAAATATCTGGGAAGGAAGGATTAACATAGAGAGAGCAGCACAGGCAAATGCTGGAACATGCTTTGTGTGTCTGTAAACCAGCAAGGAGGCCAGCGTGGCTGTGGAGACAAGATCAGAAAGGAAAGGGGCTAGATCACATAGAGATTCATAGGCTACAGGAGGATTCAAGAATTTATTCTAAGAGGAAAAGCTCTTGGAGGGTTCTGAGCAGAGAACAAACATTATCTGACTTACATTTTAACAGTATCAATGTGACTGACATTTTTAAAGAGAATTATTGGACCAAGGTAGGGCATGGATCAAGGGTAGAAGCAGAGAAACTAGGTTGGAAGACTTTTGAAATAATTCAAATGTGAGAAAATGGTAGCTAAGACTAGCAAAGCAATGGAAGAGAACGTGAGAACAGTCTAATTTGCTGTGTATTTTGAAAGTTAAAACTGACTGTACTTGCTGATAGAGGGATGTAGAGTATGAGAGAAAGAGAGAAATTAAGAGTGAGTCCTATAGGCTTGATATGAACAACGAACACTTGGGATTGACATTTACTAAAATGAGGATGACTGCAAGAGGATTTGCTTTGTATAGGGTAAATCAAAAGTTTGTTTTATGACCTGCTAAGTTTAAGATGTTTGTTAGTCACCCAAATGGAGATGTCTGGTTGGCGCTGGAGTTCAGTTTGGAGATACAAGCTAAAGATGTAAACATGAGAGTTATCGAATAAAGAGATGGTCTTTAAAACTGTGAGATATGATGAGAGCACCTAAGGAGTGAGTGAAGATGGAGAAAAGATGATATCTAAACATGGAGCCCTAGGGCACGCCAATGTTTAAAAGTGAGATGAAAAGAACACAGAGGAAAGTGAGAGAGAGTCATGTCCTGAAGACCAAGGAGAGAGAATGAGAATGAAGATGACAGGTCAAGTGGTCAAGAAAGATGAAAACTGAGATTGTTTCATTCTCAGGCTGGCATTGTGAAAGTCACACAGGGAACTTGAACAAAGTCATTTCAGAAAAGTGTTTAGGGATGAATGCCACATTGGAGTGCCGTCAAGTGAGAATGAGAGAAAGGAGTGATAATAGAGAAAACTCAAGTTTTTGTTAAAGGGGAATATAAAAATGAGGAGATGTTACATCTTGAAAGAGAGGGATCAAGACAGATGTGGTTTTAGATTTTTTCTAGATGGATACTATAGCATGTTATCACGCTACTGATAATGATGAGAAAAATGATTACACAGCAGGAAAACAAAGATGGCAATTGCAGAAGTGAAGTCCTTCTATTCCAGAGGTCATCAAACTTTTTTTCTGGAAAGGGCCAACAGTAAATATTTGAGGCTTTTGTGAGTCATACTAATCAACTCCGTCATTGTAGCCCACTAAAGCAGCCATAGGCACTATGTAAACAAATGAGTATGGCTGTGTTCCAGATACTACTTTGTTTTCAAACACAGAAAGTTGGCTAGATTTGACAGTAGTCTGCCAACCTCTGTTCTTATTCAATAAATATTTTCTGGATGGGAATAGAATTCATTTTAACAATATGGAAAATTGTTTACTATATAATAGTATAGTTAAATGGAATGAAATCTGTTTTATAGTAAGATTTCAGATTAATAAGTTGTCACCCTACAGGGAAGATCCTAGATCTGGACCACATTACTCTCTACTTAGTCCCATTATATTTAATTCTCACCAGTATCTAGTATAAAAGGTAAGGAAAACATGATTAAGATTACATAGGGAAAATGTTTTTTGACAAAAAAAAAAATCAAAAGATGTCAATTAAGCGGGGCTACCAGGGCTGAAACTGATTTTGTAGAAGAAAACTCACAGTAAAAAATAAATTATACAATTTCAATAGACCTAACATAGAAATCCATATACAAAATATCCAAAGGTCTCAGTTGACTGTAATTTAAACCCCATATTACTCAAGAGTGACTTAATTTCCAAAAGAGTTAGCACTCAAAATTAACCTACACTGATAACTATCTAGCATCCAGACCAAAGGAGAGAATCATCCCAATGTGAAGATACATACACTATTTCAGGCACTACATTTTAAGGAGAGTATCCGATCAGTTAAAGCCCATTTAAGGGTGCATGAACTCGGATGATGAGAGGTCAGGAAGATCATTTAATACAGAACAGAGAATATTTAACATAGGATGAGGGAAATCTTCAAATACCTGAAGGACTAGCACATGAAAGGGAAAATAGGTAGCCATTGGTTATAGGGTAGCACATTTCTAAAAAATGGGAAAAAGACTTTAATGGTTAATCAGAGATGTCTATAAATGCTTCCAAGTGAGATGGGGAGCTCCCTAAAGTAATGAAGCAGAGGCTAGGTGTTGTAAAGGAGATGGTTTTGCTCTTAATAATTACACCTTTTCTTTTTTATGAATAAACATGCATATTATGTAGAATGGACCAAGTGTGTATAAATGAAAATTATTTCAAAAGTTTTTTTTTTAACTTTTAAGTTCAGGGGTAAACGTGCAGTTTTGTTATATAGGTAAACTTGTGTCACGGGAGTTTAGTGTACATATTATTTTATCCCCCAAGTATTAAGCCTAGTACCCATTAGTTATTCGTCCTGATCCTCTTCCTCTTCCCACCCTCCACCCTCTGATAGGCCCCAGTGTGTGTTGTTCTCCTCTATGTGTCCATGTATTCTCATCATTTAGCTCCCACTTCTAAGTGAGAACATGTGGTATTTGGTTTTCTGTTCCTGACGTTAGTTTACTAAGGATAATGGCCTCCTGCTCCATCCATATTCCTGCAAAGTACATGACCTCATTATTTTTCATGGCTGCATAGTCTTCCGTGGTGTATCTGTACCACATTTTCTTTATCCAGTCAACTTTTGATGGGCATTTAGGTTGATTCTATGTCTTTGCTATTGTGAATAGTGCTACAATGAATATACATGTGCCTTGATTTTCTTGTCATTAAAATAGGAACAATATTTATGGTCTACCTCTTGAGAATGTGCTAATAAATTAACAGGGGCCCCTTCTGGTTTTTTAAGGGATTCCAGAAAGGTTAGGATAGATTTAGTCTGCAGCTAGAAAATAAATGAACCATGGAAAATAGAATATCACTCAATATTTTTTGTCATTAAACAAGCTCTTTGGGCTGGGCACGGTGGCTCATGCCTGTAATCCTAGCACTTTGGGAGGCCAAGGCAGGCGGAGCATGAGGTCAGGAGTTCGAGACCAGCCTGACCAACATGGTGAAACCCTGTCTCTATTAAAAACACAAAAATTAGCCAGGTGTGGTGGGGCGCGCACTGTAGTCCCAGCTACTCGGGGGGGCTGAGGCAGGAGAATCGCTTGAATCCAGGAGGCAGAGGTTGCAGTGAGCCAAGATCGCACCAGTACACTCCAGCCTGGGTGACAGAGCAAGAGACGCCATCTCAAAAAAACAAAAAACAAAAAAGAAGCTCTTCCATCATGACACTTTTCTGTCCATTTTATACATCTTTCCGGAACAGTGGCTCTGCCTGGCCTGTCAGCCATAGGGTTGAGCAAAGCAACTACCGAGCCATCATTTTTCCAACTCATTAGACCATATTATTAGAGCTGTTGCTACCACAGCCCTTACAGCTCAAGGCATAAATATGATTGAGCCTAAAACTTAGAGCTTATCCTCCATTTTCTTCCATTTTATTTTATTAGTTTTAATTTTATTTAATAATGCAAGGAGAACATCCTCTCAGTTCTTAGATAGTATTTTGCCTTAACATGTTTTTGCTTACCGAGCTATTTCTGGAAGAGGTAGAAGAAGCATCTTCTTGGTGTTTCTCCATTACAGAAAGGGCAGGTCATGCATTGCTGGTAGCCTGAGGTGGCTGTGAAGATTATCTGTCAAGCACACAGAATGCCAAGCTTTGACTGTTTCAACATCACAGAAAAGCAACACTCCAGCATGCCCTGCTTGGCATTGTCCTGTTCCAGATGTTTTTCTGACCATTTTATTTTACTGATAAATTTTACAACAAGATGCAATTGTAAGGACTGAATGTTTCTTGAGAGGCCTTTCTTAGATGTTCATTTCTCACTATTATTTGCTTTGCCCCTGGACTCACACAGGCTAAAAATCTAATTACATTTGTTGACATTCCTCTGACCACTTATTTTTAGGTGCACAATTATAAAACTATACTGACAACACAACCGCAGCTAACAATCATACGGTGTTTCATCATTGATAAAGTGCTTTCATGTACATCATCTCATGGAAAATTCCCGGTGGAAGCTTATTCAATAAATGTTATCAAAAAAAAGCATTTGTTAGAAGCCACTGCAACTGAAACAGTTTCGGGTATTTTAGGAGCAAATTAATGAGATGGGATCTGTACTGCCCATCACAAAAATTCACATTAAACAATATATAGAAGGTAAATGCAACTAGACAGATTCTGAGTAAATGCAAGTTTTTATTTTATGTGTGTCAGACATAAGTCTCAGTTATATTAGTTTCTCAGGGCTGCTGTAACAAAGTACCACAAACTGGGTGGCATAAAACGACAGAAAATTGGCCAGGCATGGTGGCTCATGCCTGTAATCCCAGCACTTTGGGAAGCCAAGGCAGGCGGATCACCTGAGGTTGGGAGTTTGAGACCAGTCTGACCAACATAGAGAAACCCCATCTCTACTAAAAATATAAAATTAGCCAGGTGTGGTGGTGGTCCCAGCTACTCAGGAGGCTGAGGCAGGAGAATTGCTTGAACCCGGGAGGTGGAGGTTGCAGTGAGCCAAGATCAGGCCATTGAACTCTAGCCTGGGCAACAAGAGCAAAACTCTGTCTCAAAAAAACAAAACAACAACAACAAAAAAAAAAAAAAATGCAGAAAATGTATTCTCTCACAGTTCTGGAGGCCACAAATCCAAAAACAAGGTGTCATAATGGTTGGTTCCTTCTAGAGACTCTGAGGCAGAGTCTATTCCATCCCTCTCTTAGCTTTTGGTGGTTGCCGGAAATCCTTAGCATTTCTTGGCATACAGATCAATCACTCCATCTCTGCCTCTATGATTGTGTGGCATTCTCCCCTGTGGCTCTGTGTATGCATTTCCGTTTTCTCTTCTTATAAGGACACAAGTCAGATTAGGGCTTACCCTAAGAAAGTATGACCTCATTTTAATTTGATTCAATGGACAAAGACTCTTATTTCCTAATAAAAGCAGATTCATAGGTATAGTGGTTTAGGACTTCAACATCTCTTTGAAGGATTACAATTCAATATTAGCATTAATTAATATTAGTATTAATATATTGTAATATATTATAATGTAATATTAGCATTTATTACCAGCCTTATGAACCAGTGACAATGAAATAATGTCTCTTTATATACTCCAAGTACTATAATCCCTTCTTACCACAGAGACCTAACTTCTTTTGAGTTGCCCTAAGTGTCCCAGCAATCATTTGGAGTCTGGAAAGCACAGTCTTCCAGAAAAAGTTCTCCCTTTACTTCTGCTGTGGCCTTCCCATTCTGTTGCCATATGACTACCTGGGTACCGATGATCTTCATCTCTGTGAGAACAGCACTCTGTCCCACACAACTACATATGCTGGTGACTGCTACTAATTCCCATTCTAGCCTCAGGTTTGGGCATGCTGCTGATGGGACTAGAGCTCAGACACACCCACTTGAGGCTTAAGGCTCCAACATTTCTGTCTGGCTAAATCTCTGGCCTCTTGCTGCTACTGCTACCTTTGCCTGCAGTGACAAATGAAGGAAAAGAGTTGAACAACCTGGTTCTGTCTCCCTGTGTACAGAGAACCGGACTTAAACAGCACCAAAATTATACTGGTCCTCTTTATGAAGTCTAAGCCATTTTAAAGTCCTTTCTATACCAGGACAATAACCTACCTCCTTTGCTGTCTTAGGATAAACCTCTTCCCAAGCAGCAAACACTGTGAACATCCATTGCCCTCAGGGGAAAAAGGCACCACCCCACATTAGAATGTAATCTTCTCCATAGTCTCAACAATCAAAATCAAATCTGCTATTTTGTGATTCAGACTTATAACTGACTATGCGATATACATTCTCCCCCTTTCCTTGATAGCAAAATAATTATTTTGTTGGGTATGGCAATGGACCCAGTAATAAAATATTTGTCCAAGCTTCAACTGCAGATAAAGGTGGCCAATGAGATACAGACACAGGTCTTTCAGCAAGACTTTTTGTAAGTTTCTTTACAGGAACCTGACTCAGCTTCTTCTTTTTCTTGACTGAAACATGGCTGGAGCTGCAGCGGCCCTCTTCCCACCGGCACGTAACCTCAAGATTAACAGCTACACATTAAGGATGGCAGAGTCACAAAAAATAGAGGGAACCTAAGATATTAGTTATATTGTGCAGCCATCAAAGCAGCCTTGGACTTCTTTACATCGCCCCCGACCCCCAGGGGGGGGATCTTGGCAATGTCTGGAGACATTTTTGATTGCCACAACTTGGGGGAAAGGGAAATGTTACTGGCACCTAGTGTTTAAGTGTCAAGGATGGAGCTAAACATTCTACATTACACAGGAAAGTCTTCTACAACAAAATGATCATCCCACCCCAAAATGTCAATAATTCTGAGGTTGAGAACCAACTGTTCAGGAATAAAAAATCTGTTATTTCAGGCCTATGCTTTTAGTAGTCAAATGTAATTTTTACTACACATTATAACAAGTCTCAAAATTTGGGTTGTTATCTTTCTTACTGTCATGCCACATATATAAGAATCAGAGTCAATGTTAAAATGTTTGTACTGTATGACTAAAGCTTCCCTTCATTTAATATTTTCACTGCCAAGAGAGATCAATACTTATGAACACTTTATGGTGCTACCGGCAAGGCATCATTAACAAAGGTTCTTATAGCCCTGCTGTCTAGTTGAAAGCAACAGGTTTCGTTCCTCAAAGTTAAACACAAAATTACCATACAACCCAGCAATTCCACTCCAAGTATATACACCAAAGAACTGAAAACAGGAATTCAACCTAATATTTGTACACAAATGTTCATAACAACCCTATTCACAGTAACCAAAATGTGGAAACAACCCAAACATCCATCAGTGGATGTAAATAGATAAACAAAATGTTTTATATATACATATTGTGTAGAATTGGAGGAAATGAACATTTCTCCCATTATGTTTTCCATGATTCCTTAATCCATAAATAACTAAAAGAAGTTAGAAGGTTTATTTATTTTCCCACTTTAGTTCGAATTAAAGCTCTGCCAATAATCTAGCTGTAGCCCTGCTGAATTGAAAGCAACAGGCATTGTGTACACACACACACACACACGTATACAGACCGGCAGGAATATATCTAGCCCATAAAAAAGGTATAAAGTATTGGCATGTGCTACAATGTGAACAAAACCTCAAAAACATTATGCTAACTAAAAGAGGCCAGATACAAAAGGCTACATATTGCATGATTACAGTTATAGGAAATATCCAGATAGTGGTCCGGGTACTGTGGAGCAGAGGAAGTGGGGGAGTGACTGCTAATGGTTACCAGGCCTTAATGCTTTGGGATTGAAAAGTGTACTGGAGCTACATACAGGTGATAATTGCATTGTATTTTTTTTCTTTTTTTTAATTATACTTTTAAGTTCTGGGGTACATGTGCACATCATGGCATTGTTGTTATCATAGGTATACACGTCATGGTGGTTTGCTGCCTCCATCCCCCGTCACCTACATCACCTACATCAGGTATTTCTTCTTAATGTTATCTCTCCCTACATCTCCCACCCCCCCGCTATCCCTCCTCTAGCCCCCCACCCCCCAACAGGCCCCAGTGTGTGATGTTCCCTCTCCCTGTGTGCATGTGTTCTCATTGTTCAACATCCATTTATCGAGTAAGAACATGCAGTTGGTTTTCTGTTCTTGTGTTAGTTTGCTGAGAACCGATGGTTTTCAGCTTTCATCCATGTCCCTGCAAAGGACATGAACTCATCCTTTTTTATGGCTGCATAGTATTCCATGGTATATATGTGCCACATTTTATTTATCCATTCTATCATTGATTTTAAATGCACTAAAGTCTATTGAATTGTACACTTTAAAACAGTTAAAATGGTAACTTTTCTGTTATGTGTATTTTATCATAGTTTTTTTTTCAAAAGCAATAGGCAAATCCTCATGTCTCTGGTTCATAAATAGTATTTCAGAAACCTACCAAATTTTATGAGGGACCAGATTATTTGCCTAGAAATTAGACTGACTGAGGGAAAAAATTCAGAATCACAGTGTTTCAACGTTATTGTACAACCAGTGCTAAAACTGGTATCTTAGTAACAGCTTTCTGTAAGGTTTAGGAATTGGTCATCTTCAGGTTCCCAAACTTTCTCACAATAACTTGCTTCTTCCCTGAAGGGCTGCTACAAAAAGGGAAAATGGTGTGGTAAAAATTTTGAGTTCAAAATATTAGTAAGCAGGACCGCTGCTGAGAGACTGGTCAAGGGCCCTGAGCCAGGTTCCAGCATCTCCTTCTACAAGGGTCTTTCAAAATCTGGTACAATCATGCTGTAACTGGATGAATATCTAAAGTTGCCTCAGTCTAAAGTATGCTTTGCATCACTCTGGTGAAGTTCCTTCATATCATAGAGTTCTATTTAAAGGTTCTGTTGAGTATATTTTAGAAATCTATGAATAAGCTGGTTTGCATGTCAATCTATTTGAAACTAGTATTAAAATCACTTTTCAAAGAGGTTTTTTTTTTCCTAATTAGGTTATTGGCAGAACTCTTAATTTGAGCTAAAGTGAGAAAAATAAATAAACCTATTTTAGTTATTTATGGATAAGGAATCATGGGAGGAACGTTTACTTCCTCCAATCCTACAAAAGGAAAAATACCCTCATGTCGACCTCATAATTTAATAATTGATTAACGTTTTTTTCTCATTTTAGCATGTGAGTTCAAACACGGAACAACTTCCTGCTTAAAAAAGGCATTTCAACCTGTCTTCTGCCTCCATGCAATGACTATTTATGGCTACATACACTGGAGCAATTAAAAGAGAACAATGCTCCTGCAAACTTACACCCATACACATTTGTTTTCAAATTAGCCCATACGTATGATGGAATTGACTAAGTATTGCTATTACCTGTGATTTTCAGAAAGAATTTAAGGATCCATTGGCCCTACCAAAAATTGTTTACATATATTTCTAAGCTTAAAACAGCTTTGGCTTTACCAACTACTTATACATTGTAACTATAGTTATACAATTAATTGATCACCTTCATTTTAGAACCAAGGGTTTTTATGGCTCTAGGTTCTTTAAGGACAGAATATATGTGTCTCTTCAGTGTTTTAACATTGGTAGAGGAATAGCTGGTAGTTGATAGAGGTAGAAGTTGTGAAATCAACAAGATGCCAACAACCTGGGGAAAATGTTACAACAGATTTTGCTGGTGTCCTATCCATATCCCCCACACCTTCATCAGTTCCTAAAAGCCAACTGCCAAATGCCAATATCTATATTTCTTTGCCTGAGGATTTCTCCACTCCCCCAAAGCCCACTCTTTCCATGCAGACAGCAGGTTAGAAATGTCAGGGAATTAGCTCCTCACCAGGAACAGCCCTCAACCAATGACTGTCAGGAGTTCATATATAAATACCCCTGTTCCTTGCATCTCATAGGTATAACTTGGAGACATGTTCTACATTGCCCTCCTCTCTCTCTCCTTCTATCTCTCTCTCTCTCTTCTCTCTCTCTCTCTCTCTCTCTCTCACACACACACACACACACAGAAACATGCACTGTCACAATAAAGTCCACGTTTCCCAGCCTTCCTTGTAGGTGAATGTGGCTATGTGATACATTTTCATCAATGAAATATGAACATAAGGGATATGTTTGTGTTCCTTCACACTTGCTTCAAATAAATCATTTGCCATTGATTTATTTTCCTTCTTCTTTCCTGCAAGCAATAATATGGATGCTCCAAAGATCCAGTTTCAGCTATGCAGATGAGGATCATATATTAGAGGACGGAAGTCAGTGACATAGAAGGTCCCTGAATGGCAAGGCTCAATAGGAATGAATGTCCTGACACTGTATTTCGTTCTCTTGGTTATAGACATGTTTCTTTTACTCTAATACAGTATTCAAAGAAAGACAGAGGAAACCATCATCTATACAGTGGCATGTCATGATACGACATCACTATAGAGTGAATTTCTAAGCAAATTCCACATCGACACAATGATGATGCAATCAGCTCTGACACTCAGATCTCCCCACTGTCATCACATCTTCACTCTTCGGTGGCTTCTTCAATTTTATCTCCAACTCTCATAAGCTTTGAGATGCTTGGGAAGCATGAAACACTTTGTGGGAATGTTAGGCATTGAGTACATATACTCAACTTGCTTAAAATCCCCCAAGGAACTAGAATTGTAATAGGACAATAAGGAAATGTACTTCAACTTTATCCAACATTATCTCTAATGTGCTCATAATGTCAGTTCAACCAAATTAGCCACATGCTACATCGACATCATCTGAAATGATGTAATTCTCCCAGCTGAAAGCCTCCGATCTGAGTGAAAGGCTATACTCTTCAAGATGAATCAGCCAAGGAGGGGAAGAGGAGAGAACTATTTATAAGCAGAATAGTTTCCTAACCTAGACCAGATGACTTGGTTGCGTAAAAGAGGACAGAAGCAAAAGGAAGGGTAAAATCAGAACTGTTTTATTTAGCAGTAATAGCTTTAAAATTGATAAAAACAGGTAATGATACCTCTTCCAACAGAACAAAATAATCAAACCAGTTGGATGAAATATAAAATTGCTTTTACCGATTTTTACCTAAATTGAAAGTTATTAACGTTCTTTTATAGTTTCTCCCAAGATTCATATATCACTCTCTTTACCAAACCTGTATCTTTCCTTCTTTTTTTTTTTTTTTTTTTTTTTGAGACAGTCTCACTCTGTCACCCAGGCCGGAGTGCAATGGTGTGGTCTTGGCTCACTGCAACCTCTGCCTCCAGGGGTCAAGTGATTCTCCTGCCTCAGCCTCCTAACTGGGACTACAGGTGCGTGCAACCACACCCTGATAATTTTTGTATTTTTAGTAGAGATGGGGTTTCACTAAGTTGGCCGGGCTGTTCTAGAATTCCTGACCTAGTGATCCGCCTGCTTCAGCATCCCAAAATGCTGGGATTACAGACATGAGCCACTGCACCCCACCCTCAAACCTGTATCTTTCTACTGTTCCCCTGTATGATTAGCTTAGGAAAATATAGAGACATATTTGCTTAGCAAAAATACCAAATATTCCCAAAATTGTTGGGACACACAAACTCACTACCAGTCGCACCATGTCCTGGCCCCTAAGATCTCTAGAGACTCGAGTTTATATGCATTAATGGCTTCAATATTTACCTTGTCCCAGGACTTCATCATTCAATTATTTGAAAAGCTTTTTGTGAAACTATTTCTATGGCAACAGTTCTCAACCTTGGATGTGCATTAGAGTCACCTGGAAAGGTTTTAAAATTTCAATGCCCAGGTCATACCCTATACTAATTAAATCAATACCGATAGCCAGGTATTTGTATCAGTATTTGGAAGTGGTGGGGAGGGGTAGGTGGCAGGAAGTGGGGATGTTTAATGGGTACTAAAACATACAGTCAGATAGAATGAATAAGATCTAGTACTTGATAGCACAACAAGGTAACTACAGTCAACAATAATTTATTGTACATTTTAAAATAACTAAAGTAGTATAATTGGATTGTTTATAACACAAAGAAAGGATAAATGCTTGGTGTGATGGATACTCCATTTACCCCGATGTGATTATTATGCATTGTATGTCTATACCAAAATATTTCCTGTACCCCATAAATATATACACCTACCATGCATCCACAAAAATTAAAAATTAAAATTAAATTTAAAAATCTTCTCAGGTGTTTTCAATGTGCAGCAAAGATTGAAAACCCCTTGAGTAGATCAAGCTCTACATTTAGTTAACTCTATCTGCTGGGCTTCCTTACTTTCTAAATGAGAGTTTTAGACGAGATCTTCAAGTACTAACAACCAACTCAATAGTCAACTATTTATAAGGTTCCGACTATCCACCAGGCTCCATGTTCGAGTGTTAGAAATGCAAGACTGAAAAAGACATCTTGGCAAGATAGTAGAAGCAGAGCTTCTCAAGCTTTAATGTGTATATGACTCATCTGGAGATCTTGTTAAAATGTGGGTTCTAATTCAGTAGGTCTAGGGTGAGGCCTGAAACTGCATTTCTAACAAGCTTCGGGCTGCTGGTCCTTGGACACCACTTTGAGTAACATGGAGAGTTGCAACATGAGGTAATGTATACTATGAAAAGTGCAGGGGTGCTCTGGTATGTCTAAGAATGAACAACGTCTACAATTCTGTAAAATGCTGGCCTCCTGCAGTTTTTAATCATCTTTATCCCTTCCTCACAGAGAGCTTTCAAATCTTTGTAAAAAAAATCTATATCCTGTCCCAAGTCATCCTTATAGAACAGTTACAAATTTTATGATTTGTTCAACAATAAGCCCACATAAAGTTCTGCAAGTACAATTTTAAAAAACATTGTGAGAAAGTAACATTGTCAAACCCAAAATTAATGAAACTCAAAAAGGGAAAGGCACTGAAGACAAAATTTAGAAAGAGAAAATGTGTGTCAGAGGAACACAGCGTTGGAAGGCAACTAGGAGGCCAACCTTATTATTTCCTTGCCCTCTTGGTGAGTTCATAATTCATCCTTTCCCCCTTTGTCTATGGAAATGAAAGGTCGTGTGCACTTGAAAGCAACACTTAGGGAGAAATGTACCTTCAAAATCCCCAACACCTAGATTTTTGCCATAAATAATTTTAAAGTAATTCAAACTTTTTTTAAGAGTTCAAACTATAACATTTCAATTAAAGTGAGGATTTTAACAAAGAACCACCTATTTCTATTGATTCTTTGACATAATTTGAAGAGAAATAAAAACGTATTATTTCTGCTTTGTAGCCTTAATGGTAAAATAAAAGGTACAGTAAAGTCTTTAAGTGTCTCAATAGTCCTTTATCCCATTAGATTCTACTGTGACCAGATATCAAAGTCACTTTTAAATTCTTCCAAATGAAAGAGTGATACGTTGGCATAAGTAACTGATACTAGGATTCCCTGCAAAGTAATTCTATGATTAATAGATGGTGATCCTCAGTACCAAAAAACTTAAAGACTAACGGAAGAGATGGTAGAGGAGCAGTGGTAAGGGAGGAGAAAGTATCCAGAAGATGAAGGCCTCCATAGGAATAAAGAATTATTCTCAAAGTGTTTGTAGTTTGGGGAGTTCTTTTGACACACATACATCTCTGTGGTACAGTTAATATTAAATTCTTCTACCTTGCTATCACTGAAAGAGAGGTTCCTCCCTACAAGGAAGTTACTATGTAACCTGTACTCAGCACGCACTAGATTGAGTTCTGGCGTCATGCGCAGTATGACAAGAACGGAAAGTGAACGGTCTCTGGTTCTCATTCCAGCTCTGCAACTTCTTAGACGTGTATAGTTAAAACTTGGGCAAATTATTTAAATTCTAGTAATTTCTCTGAGTTTTAATTTCCTTCTTTACAAATTGGGGATAAAAAATATAAATTTGATAGGGTTGTTGTAAGAACTAACAATAAAGTGTCTGACACTTCAAAATCACTTTGCCAATAAATAGCAGAATCAGGATTTGACAGGTTCTGTCTGTTTAACACTGACAAGTTGTGTGTGTGTGTATAGATAGAGAAAGAAAGAGAGAAAGAGGTAGATTTTAAATTGTTAGCCTTTGTCACATCCAGAGAGTAGAATTGGGCTTAGTTAGATAAGGAAGAATGTGATAAGTCAGTTTTAATAAAAGCAAGCAAGCAAGAAACATTTCATTTATTACAACTATGTAATATTTAACTATAGCAACCATTATCACTTTAGTAATAAAAATTTAAATGTGGAATAACAAAAAATAAAGTGTCTGACACTTAAGATTCTTTAAAATTGTTATTACTATTTTGTAATGAAGATCACAAGCTCCTTAAAATCAATACTATGGTTAGTCTTTGTAATTCCCATTGATTCTGATGAGCTTAAGGATTTAATGGTGCCGATGACCTAAGCATTTGTCTAAATATGATCTAGTTCTTGGGTCTATCTTTCTCTTGCTTACATGAAATATTTAGGGCACTAAAGCCAGTAAACATGAGGCCTGTGGGCCCAGTGCAGCAAACAAATGTTTTGCTTGATTTGCACAGTGCTCAGTAAAAATGTTAAATTAGTTCATGACATTTGAAAATCAGAAGATTTAATATAAATATCTAAATTTCTAGCTCCTTTTGAAAATCAGAAAATCTGGCAACATTGCCCCAACAATCGTGCTTGGCAGCCATCAGTGGGAGCCGAAGAACAATTCAAATCCTTTAGATAGGATGTGTTCTCTCCAGTTTGCTGCTGGCTTCATCCGATCCACTGCATTCCTTTAAGTTAGGTAAGTGGTCCTTATAGGCATTTGAGTTTGAGACTCACTCTCCAGGGATTTTTTTTTTTTCAGAGAAACTACAGAAATGATGAGACAACTAAATTACTTCTTTGGAACTGTAGCCAAGTTCCAACTTGAGTTTGAGCACACAGGAAAATTTTAAAGGAGAAAACAACCAGGGGTACGTTTTAAAGTGGAACTCAGGAGTTCAAAACAATAGGTAGAGGGATATGAGTACTGTTTGCAACTCAGATTATCCTCCATGGTCCTGCTCCCCTATACTCACACACCACGTTGGAGTAAATCTGTTTTATCAAAAGAGGGAATACTAGCCGGGCGCGGTGGCTCACGCCTGTAATTCCAGCACATTGGGAGGCCAAGGCAGGTGGATCATGAGGTCATGAGATTGAGACCAGTGTGGCCAACATGGTGAAATCCTGTGTCTACTAAAAATACAAAAAAGCCGGGCGTGGTGGCACGTGCCTGTAGTCACAGCTACTCAGGAGGCTGAGACAGGAGAATCGCCTGAACCCGGGAGGTGGAAGTTGCAGTGAGCTGAGATTGCGCTATTGCACTCCAGCGTGGGGTGACAGAGCGACACTCCATCTCAAAAAAAAAAAAAAGGAGGGAATACTAAAGAAACTGTAGGGTAGGCTGTCAGCTGCTTTGATGACATTAGTCTCAGCAGCAAAAAGGGCTAATGTCCTTAATACAGATAACAGCACCTTCACAATTATTATGGGCAATCCCGTGGAAGACACCAGCCATAACCAGGGAAGGATGACCACCTTGTGGGCACCAGAATCTACAGAGCCTTCAGTAAGCCTCATCAGCAATAACTTGCGAAATTTTTAGCAACATTGTACACAAGAGAGGAAGAAGAAAATGGCAGACAATGGAACAGAAAAGTCAATCGGTTTGCACTTTTGTGTTCACTTGGTACACACAAGGGACACATTTTGTACTCTTTCAGAATTATCTGGGCTGATTCTGAGAGCTAGATTCCCATTTGCAGGGGGCAGGGACTGAAGATAGAGAAATATTGTTGCTGATTATGATCAAAACTTTATGGTTACCCACAGGATGGGGTAAAAATTAAAAGGCAGCTCAACAAATTTATCAGTTGTTTTGAAAAGCTATCAGTTGATAAATACCAATCTGCTTTGTTTAAAAAGGTCACTCCTCATTAAATTCATTTAAGTGTATTAAGCAGAGAATCAGATTTTCAGTGCTTAATAGTTCATCCTACATTGTCGACACACTGAATGAATGTTTTTCCTTGTTCATCATTGGCAAAGGGCACCACTTGGGTTTTTGTCTGGTTCAAAACACAGTTGCTTTTTTTTTTTTTTTTTCCAGCTCTTAACTTGGTTTGTTATAAAGAAAAAGACGGAAAGGTTTAAATCCCACTGCTTGTAGGAAATGTCTGTTGGCATTCTTGAAAGTTTCATTATAAAAAAAGTCTCTTTGGCATGGGCGTGCCTAATTCACTATGATTGGCACCCAGGATAATTCTAGAAACAGTAATAACTAAAGGGTAAAAACAATTTCACAGGCTGAGTGAATGATATATGGGAGCCCACTGTACTCTCTTTGCAACCCTTCTATAAATGTAAAAGTATTTTAAAATGAAAAGTTTAAAAAAACTTTACACTTACTGCCTATTTTATCAAGTATAAGATTTTCAGCAATTGAGACACTGAAGACTTTAGTAGGAAATTAAGTTTTTCCCAAATAAATATTGAAGGTATATTTTCATTTCCTTAAGATTATATGTGATTATCACTCAATATTATATTTGAAATTCTATTTCAAATCAATCTTTGAAGCACTATCTTATAGCAAGTACTCTTTGGTTGATTATTTTAACAGTAACTCAACTCTCAATGGTTTTCATCTGACTTCTCCCATAGACCACAGGGAAGATTTTGTTTCAGAGTTTTAGGATAATACTATTTAGAAAAATCTTATACAGAAACTTTTTTTCCTTTTGGATTCTTGGCAAATACTACTATGTTTGAAAAGAAATACTTTAGGGGCTTACATTTGTCTAATAGTGGAGCCCAAAGTTGTATTATTCCTTGCAGAGCTTTCAAGCCCTTTTAAGGGCCAATTGAGAATCAGAAAATACCTACCCTGTGGAAGGAAACTGCTCAGCTATTGTATGTTTAGGTGGCTAGTTCTAGGGAAAGCTCTAAGGATATTCTGAAATTTCTTTTAGCTTTCCCTTATTCTAGTGGTGATGAGACATACCTATGCTAAGAAAGTATTGATTGCTATCACCGCACCCGGCCTTAACTGGGCATCTTATACTTTATTCAGCAATGCTATCTGTCAGCAGCCATCTTAGTTTTCAGCCACTGCATTCATCCCCACAGCTATTTTCCATCCAGGAGGAACAGATACAGGCAGGGCCTTGTGATTATGAGAACAGCCTAGTTGTATCCAGTACTCTGTTCCCCCACTAGCATAGCCATACAGATATCAAAGGCCTGACAAATACTGACCAGCTCTACTGTGTGCTGAAAAAACAAAAAGTGGCAGTGGAAGGCAAGTTCTTCTGATGAAACCTGATCAAGAGGTTAACTCTGTAACTGCAGTAACCACGTGGCAGAGAACTCAGGTGGACCTGCCTCAACCTAATCCAAGTCCAGTCCCCTAAACCGCTCTGCTGATGGCTCTCAGACTAGTAACATTCAGTGTCACCCTCATCCCCCAGGACCTCTCACCTAAACTCCAGTCCTGCAAATGCACTTGCACAAGACCCCAGCTGGCCATTTAAAGCAATCACAACTCAAAACAAACCATGTTTACTACTACATGAGTAGTAGATTTGCAGATATCTTGAGTATTTGGTTTCATCACGTTATTCTTTTATCCTTTTCTTTCAGCAATTATTTTTAAGACTGCTTTTCACATTTTAAATTGCCCCCAACAGAAAGTGGTTGTATAAGGGACCCATGAGAGAAATCCTAACC
Organism: Ateles fusciceps; assembly: GCA_036589455.1. Lineage (NCBI taxonomy): Eukaryota > Metazoa > Chordata > Mammalia > Primates > Atelidae > Ateles > Ateles fusciceps. Next base: position 66,546 of record JAZHEH010000977.1, on the reverse strand, counting down.
AAGGGAAGCCAGAGAAGTATTGTCCCTCAATTTGTTCTTGTGTTGGCATTCCAGGACCATGACAATTTCATCGCTAAATAAATACATGGACACCAAGGCTAACCTGCAAGGAAAGGCCAGCAGGATCTCGGGTAAGAATCACCTTCGCTTACTAATCTATAAAAGGAAGCCACAGATTTCAAAGTAAATCATGATAACGATGCTTTAAATAAAACTTCATTAATCTCCTAAATATTAATAAATACACCCATCATGTAGTTGTAGATACAGGACTAACATTATAGTTATTTTCTCCTTAAAGACAACCCAGATTAAGAGGCAGTGAATCTGTTCATCTAATCATCCTTTTTTTTTTAAACAAAACTGAAAGCTTTGCAAGCATCTGGTTAATGATTCATATGAACTACTGGCAAAAAGAAAATCACCCAAACAATCCTAATTTATTGTTTTCAGGGCATCTCTGTCTGTATTTGCTTCAATATCTTTATGCATCATATTTTTTTAAAACAGTTATAAAATTTTGGCCAATAGTAATGAAATATTTTTCCCTTGTATCAGAAAAAAAAATTCAATATTCAAATTTGTCTCTTTTATTATTTTTGGTCTTTATGTTGGAGAACAATCACAGAAGAGAAGGCAATTTGGCAGTTTGGGCATGAAATGAATACACTGCACATTTGTAGGCCCTATTGAGGAATATGTTCTGGTTTTGAGCCATGTTATGGTAACCATTCATGTGAAATTGGTAGTACACTTGTGCTAGGTCTTTTTTGTTTTTGAGACGGAGTCTTGCTCTGTTGCCCAGGCTGGACTGAAATGGCACAATCTCGGCTCACTACAACCTCTGTCTCCTGGGTTCAAGCGATTCTCCTGCCTCAGCTTCCCAAGTAGCTGGGATTACAGGCGTCTGCCACCATGCCTGGCTAATTTTTGTATTTTTAGTAGAGACAGGGTTTCACCATGCTGGCCAGGCTGGTCTTGAACTCCCGATCTCAGGCGATCTGCCTGCCTCAGCCTCCCAAAGTGCTGGGATTACAAGCATGAGCCACTGCACCCAGCTTGTGCTAGGTTTTCTGACCAGAGCTAGTCGTTTCAAACATTATCCACCTTTGCTATTCTGTTTCAGATTCTAGAAGTCAGCTCCAACAAGATGCTGGAAAGTAAATTAGAAAGCATTAAATGGAAAAGGTGAGAAATACAGCTATTAAAATTTCACTGCATTTCTTTCTCTTCTCTTCTCAGTGAAGATCATGATCTGACTGAAGCCCATTATTTACTGTCAATTGTAAAACCTTTGCTAAATTTTTAATGAGGTAAGAAAAAAAATGGCAGAGGATAAAAGGAATTGGAAAAACACTTCAGCAATGTAAATACCATGAATCTTCTCAGCTTTATCTATAAGCACAAACTATTTGCAACTTTTCTGGACCAGATTTCTAGCTGTCTATCCTCATGCTTCATGAAAATCAAACAAAACCTAATAGTGCATCTCAGTTAATCATTTCCACATACTGTTTTATAAGTCATTGTTTCAATAATTTGACCATAATCAGTTATGTCATGATCATCTAGTATAATAAAGAACTCAAAACCTGAACTATTAGTCTCAGTAACTATATTGACTTAAAATCTGGGACAGAAAAAAAATTCTGGGCATTATCCTAAGCATTTAACACTTGGAAATTAGCCATGATTATTGTTACTATTTTCAAATGTACTAAAATCAAGGAACTACAGTAATTTCTTTTAGAAAAAATAGTTATGTTTCCATCTAATGGTGGCCTAAGAAAACAAATTTAACCTGTCAGAGTTTGCCAGATTCAAAACTCCTTGGGAGGGAGTGGTTTTTCAAAAATTTTTAAAGCCCTGGGACACTTGCTTAAAAAGAAATGTACATAGGGGATCAAATTATAAATTAAGTAAAGAAGACCTCTTTGGTGAAGTAAGAAGCAGAACAGAGCAAATGTTGATGATACCCACCCATATCCCTTCAGGCTCCCTGGAAGTCCCTCAAACAGAAACTGACAGAGAGGCAACACGCCATGCAAACTAGATTGGATGGGATGGATCGGCAGGATGGTGTCCTAGAATAACATCTGTCCACCACCCCTGAAGTACTGATGCTATCCATCTTACCAAGGACCCTGACTGTTGAGCCAAAGACAGCAATAGGATTCTGCAGCATCCTGTTTTCTGACATGCAGTGGCTTCCATGACAGGCAGCATATTCCAGCCTCAGCAGCATGCTTGGTTCATGCCTGGGGCAGGCTGAGAGTCCAGGTGACCCATGCTCCAGAAGCCACCCTCAATCATTGTGGGGTGGGTGATGGAGGGCAAATACCCTAGCTTCCTCACCTCTCAGTAGGACAATTCTGACATATGGTTCGCAGAGTCTCTCAAAGTCTTCCCAGAACAATTCAATTCATCCCCACGTTTCCTATAGCAGTAACTTGCTGGTTAGTGTACTTTTTATTGGCTATCTCCCTTCCCCCATCTCACTTCATTTCCTCAAGGCGTGTCTTAGGATCACCTTACAAATAAGAGGGAGGGAGAGAGCAGACGGAACCATACTCATCCCAACACCTCACACAAGATGAACCCAAGGAGTCCTTTAAACTTTGAAAACCAGACCTGCTCTAGGTCACTTTCTTCATTTTACAAGTGGGTAAGGCCTGCTGCAACCAATACTTGACATGTTCACAGCATAGGCTGAGCATAGTATGCAACCTTGCTCTCCACTGAGCACCTATACCCTCCTCAAATCCCACCTCCGAGTTCTCTGCAGGTCAAGCGTACCCTATGCACCTCAACTACCTCCACTGATAGAACAGGCCAAAAAAATCAAATGGAATATTTCTGACCTTAAATGAATATAGGCATCTACTGCTTACATCAGCAATCCATTCCTGAGTTTCCTATTATCCATCTAGGGCTTTCTTACTATTTCCAATAAGAAATATATAACAACTGAAACCCTCCAACCAATTTCGTTCTTTTTTTTTCTTTGCTTTTGGTGGGGAGATGAAGTTTCACTCTTGTCGCCCAGGCTGGGGTGCAATGGCACGATCTCAGCTCATTGCAACCTCTGCCTCCCGGGTTCAAGTGATTCTCCTGCCTCAGCCTCCCAAGTAGCTGGGATTACAGGCATGCGCTACCACACCCGGCTAATTTTGTATTTTTAGTAGAGATGGGGTTTCTCCATGTTGGTCAGGCTGGTCTCGAACTCCCGACCTCAGGTGATCCGCCCACGTCGGCCTCCCAAAATGCTGGGATTACAGGCATGAGCCACTGTGCCCGGCCCAACCAATTTCTTAAAACATATTTGAAACACAGTAAAATGCATACACACAGAGAGAGAGAGATGACAGGATGCACAATGTTCAGATCCTGGCTTTATGATCATCCATTCATATACTTGTTAAAACAGAGCTTCTTTGTTTGCATTAACACTGACATCCCTCTCAGCACAGATAACATGAAGCAAACACATCTCTTTTCTTGACACTCTGGTGCATATAACCAAACTTCTACACATGTATCTGACATTCTACCAATATTCTGGTACTCAACATTGGCTGCACATTAGGATCACCTGGTCAACCCTTAACACTCCCCTATACCCAGGCCAAACCCCAAACCAATTGGCTCTGAATTTCTGCATGGGATCCCCACACGTCACTATTAAATGATTACAAGTCAGGCACAGTGTGGCTCATGCCTATAATCTCAGCACCTTGGGAGAACACATGGACACAGGGAGGGGACAACACACACTGGGGGTGTGCTGGGGGAGGGTTGCAGGGGAGAGCATCAGATAAAATAGCTAACGCATGCTGGGCTTAATACCTAGGTGATGGGTTGCTAAGTGCAGCAAACCACCATGGCACACGTTTACCTATGTAACAAACCTGTACATCCTGCACATGTACCCTGGAACTTAAAATTAAAAAAAAGAAAATCTGGTGTTTATCTTATCCCCTCTCTGCTACTTTATTTATATTTTATTTTGAAAAGTAAGTCTCAACTATCTGATTACAAAAGGAAATTGCCCTGCTTGAAATCTTCCAAATAGGCCATGTTCTCTCTCACCTCCAGGCCTTTACCCTTGCTTTGCTATCTCCTTAGAATATCCTTTCTCACCTGTATTTGTGTCTCCTTCTCCTAGATCACTCCTCATCCTTTGAGACTCCACCTACGAAGTGTCTCCTATGGGAAAACTTCCCTTAATCCCCAAGGTTAGATTAAGTACCTGTTCCCGTGGGTTCCCATAGAAGCCTGCTCCTTACCTCGCTGTCTTGTAATTGCATCATCACTTTAAACTCCATGTGATCAGGGACCGGTAATTGCCTGGCCCACAGTAAATGTCATAAGTATTTGTTAAATAAAGGATTGAATCTAGGGCTACTAGTTCCCAGCACAACCATCACAACCAAACCCCAGTCACACCAACACCTCATGCAAATATTGTCTCTTGAGTCACATGTCCTGGCTGCTGTTAAATCACATATTAAAATTCAAATCTTTTTTTTTTTTTTTGTTTGAGACAGAATCTCATTCTGTCACCAGGCTGGAGTGCAATGGCGCAATCTCGGCTCACTGCAACCTCCACCTCCCGGGTTCAAGCAATTCTCCTGCCTCAAACTCCTGAGTAGCTGGGACTACAGGCGCACCACCATGCCCAGCTTATTTTTGTATTTTTGGTAGAGACGTGATTTTGCCATGCTGGCCAGGATGGTCTTGATATCTTGACCTTGTGATCCGCCTGCCTCGGCCTCCCAAAGTGCTGGGATTACAGGCGTGAGCCACCACGCCATGCCAAATTCAAATCTTTAATGACTGGTTCGGGTAGTGTTACTGATGCTTGGGATGTGTCATCAGGTAATTATTTGAAATTCTACATTACGAAAGCATTTCTTCTACTCCCTAATTTGTGGCAGCCCCCTCCACAGGACTCTCCAGAATTCTATTGCTGTCTCTGGCTCAATAGTCAAGGTCCTTGGTAAGATGGATAGCATCAGTACTTCAGGGGTGGTGGACAGATGTTATTCTAGGACACCATTCCTGCCGATCCTATCCCAACACAGTCTAGTTTGTATAGCCTCTTGACTCTCTGTCAGTTTCTGACATGGTCATATGGGATGTGCACACAAATGCTAATTTATTTTGTGCTTGATACTATCAAACCTTATCTCCCTTTCTCCCCATGAATGCTATTTCATCCTGGAATTCTTGATGTCTTTGGTGTTAATCATATTATTGCAGTCAAAGGCAACATCAGGCTACCTTAGCTAAAGCCACTAACACCCTCAGCTGCACCCAACATTCAAATTATTAATAGAGGAAGAAAAATGGTGAGGGGAGAAAAAAAATGAGGAGAAAAGCAAGAATACCTGTGTGAGCAAGCAGTACAAGACCATGTTTTCCTAAGTTCAGAATGAGCTGGAACTTTGCAATATTTATGTTTACCATCCAAATAAAGTATTTAGTTCAATTTTATTTCTTGCTGACAAGTTCTGCCTCTTCAACCCAAGGATAAAAGCTGAAAAAGCTTATTCAGATGTCAATTGCCTATACAAAACAACATTCTGATGAGTAGTAAAGTATCTATTAATTAGAAACATATGGGAACTGACTTCTTCCCTCAAATTAAATGTAGTTGTGAAACTTGAGAATAAGGAGAGGTGTCTGGCAAAACATTCTTGAGTTATGCTGAACATGCAAAATTTATTAAGAGAGATACATTTATTTAAGTTTAAAATATGGCTACATTTTTGCTTCTAGCAAGTAAGCCAACTCAGCAAAAAGTCTTCAGTAAGAATATCACTTTAATTTATTCATACATACATATTTATTATTTGACTCATAGGTCCTTTTTTAAAAAATTCCAGAAAGTATGGAAGGGAAAGGATTAGGGAGGCTTTTGCTATACCTGCAATATTTTATTTCTTAAAAAAAATTTGAGACAAGGATGGCAAAATAACATCTGTCAAATCTGGCTGGTATGTGTGTCTACTTAATTATTTTCTGTACGCTTGAAAAAAACCACAAGTTTTTGATAAAAGTATGTAAGCAATATGTCAGCGTAGATAAGAACATGGGATTTTGTTTGAGACACCTGGTGCTGCTGTTTAATAGCTCCGTGACCTTAGCAATCTCTCTCAAATCTCAGTTGTGCAATCTATCAAATAAGGAAATTTTGAACTGGTTCCTAGCTGAAGGGTGAGTACTAGCCACAATTTAAAGAAAATACATGTGTGTCTATGTCTTAGGGCAGGTTTCCCCTAGAAACAGGCTTCGAGACAGAAATTTGTGCAGTACTTTCATTGGACAGTGTTCTCAGGAACACCGCTAGTCAGGGGAGGTGAAGAACGCCAGATTGGGCAGAGGGAGAAGTTGAGCCATGATGTAGTCACAAACAGAGGCCTCCGCCAATCCTGTGGGGCGGCATTGGAGCTGCAGTAGCCCTTCTGAATTATCCAGAGTCAAGGAAAGAGAACCTTTGTATCTCTACATCTACTTTAAACAATGGACGAAAGCTACCCCTTGGGAAAGGACATAACCTTGGGTGTGGCAGTGCCTGCAGCCAACGGCAACGACTGGAGAGGATGTAAGATGAGAAGTATCAGCAAGCGATAGCCCCACTAGCTGGGGAATGAGGGCCTCAACTCTGAAAGGGAGGATCTGAGTTAAGTACCAAACCCCCATGATAGTATCCTGGGACTCAGCATCAGCAAAGGAAGGAACATGATACAGAGGTAGAAGAACAAGGGACCAAGGGACTAAGGGAGAAAAGAGGTTAAGTCCCCTGGGCCCAATGTGGGATAGGATGGGATCTGAAAGCCTATGAAACAAGGTTGGCTGTGGCCACAGAAGAGCTCTGTAAGCCAGACACCTAACATTCCTCGGATCTTGTAGTATGTCCCTGCTGTTCTCTAGTAAAAAAAGTTTATTAGTAAATTCCAACCAATTGCTGCTTGGGCCAAAAAGTTTAAGGAGGAAGCATCATACATACCTAGCATTAATGTGATCAGGAGAACAGGAAGCCAAGCCAAAGAACCCAAGAGGAAGGTGAAATTCAGGTGAACATATCAGACCACTGAGTTAGCCATCCCCTCTCTCTCTCCTCACTACAACCTGCCAAAGAGATTCACTTCCCCGAGCTAAATCTTGGAGTCCTGGGGTCTGTTTTAACAAGGACAAGGGACTATTCCCTTATTGCAGCCCCTTCTCCCTATCTTTCAGAATGTTACAAGTGAACTGGGGCAACCATTCATATCTCAATGGAGTATTTTTCATTTTTTTTAACCACTGTTACACATTCATCCTTTTTTAGAAAAGGAAAAGAAAATTAAACTTTAAAACTTGCTTATATATATAGCCAAAAACCCTTCTCTAAAATTAAGGCAGCATTCTCAAGCAGGCTGTGGTATCAAAGTCAGATAACATGGCTTTTCTGAGGTAATAATTTGTAGATGAAACTTAGAGACCACCATTAACCAGGTTTTTAAACACCATACTTGAAACTACCAATTTTATTATATCAACCATTGCCAGTCACTTATTCATAGACAAATGTCCTGTCATGTGCTCATTTTATTGCCCCCAATCACTCAATTTGAATTCAATGTGCCGTATTCAGTTGTAAGGGCTCTGAAAACTTTTGAGCTAAAATAATAAAATATCCAAGAAAAGGAGTGCTGTGTACTTAGTTGTATAATGGGAAGACTTCTATGTTGGCTTTTTCCTTTGACATTGCTTCTGTGACCAAATCCTTAAGCCCCTTTGCATTTCAGTGTTTGCATCTGAATATTATAAGAAGCACATATTACATCCAATTAGACCTAGAGGTATGCAATAATAACAAAGATAATTCTCATTGATTGTAGCTGGATTACATCTTTATTTCCAGATTTCTCATGAGCAGTAATATAGAGAAGAAAAGTGCCATGGCGTGAAGAAGAGGCTCTGAACCAATCTACTAGTGTGCAGTGGTTTCCATTGGCTTTTAAACAATAATGTAATTCACTTCACAGTACTGATTGAGTAGACTTGAGTTTATTTCATTATGATAACACTGTTGTTAGCCATTGTCATCCAGCTTGGTGACTTCATTCCCTATACAGCTCAAGGCCAAACACATTGTGTGCCTGTTCTTGTAATTCATTCACACAATCAGTATAGAACTACCACAGATTTAGCTTTCTAAAGACTACCCATCTACTCTCTCTCCCCACCTCCACTAACCACTGGGAAAAGCTAGAGCAATCCATGCTAAAGCTTTTGTCATGAAGAATTATGCACTCTGACTGTGCTGAAACTAAAACTACACATGCACATATAAGACTACCTAAAAAAGAAACATGCTGGAAAATTCCTTTTCTCTTCTTTAGCTTTGCAAAAGCTCTGCAAAAGCTATTTTTCTTATCATATTCATTTATGGCTCTGCTTTTGCTAAGGAAAAGCATGTGTGTGAACAGGCACCTGTGGGCGGCTTGTTTTTAACTAATCTGTAATAAACACTAAATGTCTGACCCGGATGTTCTCATACACTATCAAATGTGGCAATCATATCATTCAGCCAACATAGTGTCCCTTTTCCCCAGGAACTACAATCTTGTAAGGCCAGTGATTATGGAGAACTATCACAAAATAGTATACTTCTTGGAAAAGTTTTTAACCATTTAAAATTGTAAAACCTATTCTTTGTTTGCAGACTGTACAAAAACAGGCAGGTAATGGGCCACATTTGGCCCACGAGGCAAAATTTGCCAATCCCTGATCTAGATCAGCTCCCAAACTTGTCTACACATAGAATCACCTAGGAAACATTGTCAATTTTCAGCGCTCAGGCCATACCCTAGACCAATTAAGTCCCCAGAAAGCACTCTGAAACAAGTAGTTCATTTGAGGACATGCTCCCAGGCAGCAGGAAAGGGAGATGTAGAAGAGTAAACTAGGAAACGGAAAAGAGCCAATACAAGGGTGTATTATCAAGCTGGTCACCATAGCAGGCAACTGAGTCTTAATTCCACTGGGATCCACTGGGGACCTATATAGAACACACTTCAGAATTGTCTTCCTGGGAAATGGAAGAGAGGAGTATTTATTCACCAGCTCCCATCCCCTGCTTGTTAAAGTCTTCCCCTAGGGTATTATTTCCCTCATACTTCCTAGTTGTACATATTTGACCAATGCATCCAAGTGCCAAGTGGCAAGCTCTAGACAGCCAGGGCCATGTGCTATTAGGTTACATGTGCCAAAAACTGGTTTCCACAGCAATGGCTGAAGACAAAATGAGCTAAGAGGAGGGAGGAGGTTCACAGAGGTATCCAAAATGCCATCCAAAAGCCATTAGAATCCAATGTTTTAGAAACTCATATGAGCAGTTCAATAGGAAACTCAATATGGGCTTAGTACAATGCCACCTTAGATAATGCTACGGACTGAATTTTGTTCCCCCAAAAGTTATACGTTGAAGTCTAGTCCCCAATGCGATGGTATTTGGAGATGGCGCCCTTGAGAAGTAATCAGGTTTAGATGATGTTATGAGTATGGGACCGTCATGAGAAGATTAGTGCCTTTTTAAGAAGAGACAGCAGAGAGATAGTTTTCATTCTCTCTTCCATGTAAGAACACAGCAAGAAGGTGGCTGTCTGCAAGCCAGGAGAGCCCCACCAGAACCCAACCATGCTGGCATCCGGATCTCAGGCTTCCAATCTTTGGAACTACAAGAAAATAAATTTCAGCCTTTGGTATTTTGTTATGACAGTCCAAGCGGACTAATACAGGTAACTCCTCTTTCTTCAAAACACAATGTCAACAATGATACATCTCTCATTTTAACAATAAAAAAATAAAAGTTACACAGTTTATCAAAGTTGAATTTAAACTCCTCTCTAAATGTCCCCTATTAACACTATTCTACTTAATAATCGTATCAAGCTGAAGTTCAAATCAGATCAGAAACATATATATATATATATTACACTCAAAACCCGTCCACATAAAAAATAACCTCTGTTAACATCTTGGCCCATTCTTCTCCCAGCCATTGTCTAGGTATTTTATGGTGGTTGAGGTAACTGTGTGTTTGTGCACATTTCTGGATTTGATTTGATTTCAAGACCCAATTAAAGTTCTCTTTTGCTCAAAGCAGAGACACTGCCTCCCTTTGCCCTTCCTAAATGTACTGTTTTACTAACTGCCCCTCTGCATATTTCAGCGTCTTGAACATTCTCTCCCCTTCTAAAGCCTAGATAAACTACAACTTCCTAATTATCTTTTCTTCCTGCTTCCTCTTACGTGGTTATGTCACTCCCCTTTTAAAACCCATTATCCTTTAAACTTTCTTTCTGAATTTTATCATTTTATTCTAATCACAGGACATATATGAGCACTGTATCATAATGTCTGTGGACTATTTCCTCTTCCCATTCCTAACTCCCCACTTTTATAGTAATGAATTATGGTTTCTGCAAGGGCAGCACTTGTCTTATTCATCTCTGTTTTTCCCACCATGCCTAGTGCACTGTCTTGCCCATAGAAAGACCTTCATAAATCTTTGTTGTATTAATAAATAAACGTTAAGATTGTCTCAGCTGTAAGCCATGCACCACCAGTCTTGACATCTGTTAACTATACCCAGGCAAATATTAAAACCCTGAGAGATAGGATATATGTGCCATTGTAGACAGGAAAAGCCACAGGGTTTCTAAACGCATTTCACTTAAGAGTGTTACTAATATCACCATGTGTCATGGATGCCATTAGGAAAAAAGCATTCAATGCAATACTGCCTTCACCTCTCTTAACAAATGAACTATTTCACTAAGTATAAGGTCTAGCCTACAAGTACACTCTCCATAGATTTCAAATAAGCAAGTGAGGCAGGTCAAACCACTTTCTTCTCCCACCCTCCAACTTCCTACAGGGGCTCTTTTGGTAGAAGCCAGAGAGCAAGGGAGGCTGGGTAGCACAATTCAAAGAGGTCAGCCTCTCTGAGGCACAGCATTGGGCAGAGAAATGCACAGACTGCTTTTGGACAAAGGGAATGCAAAGAGAATAGAGAACAGTTGATAATGGACTTCACAGCTTCTACAGTTGCATATGAGCTGGAACTTTCCATCTGTCAAGATGCCTACTGTGGTTAGACCCTACTGCTAACCATATAGACCTAGCATTATTTACCTGTCCCACAAGTCAACAGATGGTCATACTGATGCTTTACATTGGGTTATGACTGTTGGCCTGTAGGACACCTTCTAATCATGGACTATTTATTTTTCAGACATTAGAACCATGTGATCCTGAACCCAAAGCAACATCATGACACATCCTTTTTATCCTGATTGTTTATAACCTGTCAGGCAAGAAAGAACACATGAGCATCTGTGAACAAAAGGGTTGGCCTTAGTTTGGAGTGCAGTAACTTGATGTATTATAAGTTCAACATGCTACTTAGCTATTTATGGCTTTGCCATATCTCTTGCTCCAAGAGGAGTTTCTCCTATTTCAACCCCTGTTTACGGCCTCCCAGCCATTCTATCAAACCCACTGTGACAGCCCAAATACCTATACATCACGGTGTTTGATTTTCCTCTTAACTAGCTTCTCCACAGAACCAGTGTATAATACTTATCTCTATCCACTGAGCTGATTTCCTTGTCTTCCCATATGTGAGGGGGCATCAAATTATTGGTAAGTGTCCACTGCCTTCCAATAGCATGCACTATGAAGACACCTGGCTTCCCCATAAGTAAACTATGCCTGCTCTTCCTCTTCTACAGCCAAGGTTATTTTGAGGGGTATGAGATTTGGAAGGCTTCAGTGCACTTCCATTTACATACAATCTGGAACTTTTCTGGAGGACAGAAACTTCTATGGTGACTGGTTTAGCCAATTCTTGTGTGTACCACTTCTTCTTGGCCATGGAAGCCACTGGGACTGGTCAACCTTGTGTGAAGGCAAGTCCTGCATTGCCTAACAGGCAATATTGCCTTCAGACTAGAAATATACAACTAAAAGATTACAGCATACCTTTAGTATTCCTTCCCATAGATACCCATGGCCAGTACCATGCTAACAGCTGTTTCTCAAAATCTGCACTTCCAGGATACATTCAATTCAGAACCCTAGACTTACTGGCTTAGTCTCCCTACTGGTTTTTCCACAAGCTCAAGTAGACCTGATTGTTAACCCCTTAGAATTCCAAAGTCACTGTGTATGTATATGTGTATCCTACTCTAATTTTTCTAGAGCAGCACACTGTGTTTCACTGCCTGTGCAAATTTATTTAGTTTCAACAAAGCTCAGTGACAGCAGCCAGGAGTGTCCCAAGTAGGATTTCTATGCTCTCCAGGACCAGAATCACACTTGTTTATGGTAAGTAATGGTAAAGCCATCGATTTATTCCACCTGGCAAGATTTGTGTTCTTCCTATCCACTGAACCTCAAAGAATTAACAGAGCTTGTCAGCCCTTGGATTTTTTTCACTGCATTTTCCTTTCTCTGCATGGTATGTGGTCCACCACTGTGATTATGGTACATGGAAGCATTATCTCCATCTCTCCACTAATTAGGAATTCATTGATATGGTAGTGGTCTTACCTAATAGAGAGTAGTGTTCCCACTAAGTCTCAAAGAATGTTTTGCCATTAGGAGGCAAGTTTTCATAACCCTGTGGCAATATCACTAAGTTATTGCAAACTGTTTCAATTCAACGTGAAGTGGGACTAGCTATCCTCAATCTTTGAAATAGAGGAAATGACATTTGCCAAATCAATTACTGCATGCCATGTACACAAGCCTAAGTGACCTGGTTCTTGACTATGATCGTGACGTTCCTGCAACTAACAAAACCCCATAGTGGAAGGTAAGAATTGCAATATGACCTTTTCCCCCAATTTGTAGATCTATTTGCTAAAATCAGCCCATTTATCTTTCCTAAATTGGGGCTAATGAGTTTTAAGCCAGTAACTCCTGGGCAGAGAAAATAATGTATATTTTACAAGTTTTCTTTGAATATTGGTGTCTTGGCTACATGAACTACGGGAAATTGCTGATTTTATAAGTTTTAAAAAGTGTTGAAGATTGGCAATTACATATGGTTCAACTATGCTTCCACCACAGGAAACTGACTACTCTGCTTGCAGAGTATTACAAGAATGGATTTGTTCCTAGAAAAAGTAAGAAATAATGTGATGGGTCTGGTTCCTGCCCCAGATTTTAAATGCTTTATGTATTTCCTTCAAAAAAGTTAAATGCTGGAAAAGGGAGATACTATTAATAGAATTTTAAAGAAGCAAATACAGATAATCACCATAAGCTACATACAGGCATACTTCAGAGATATTGCAGGTTTGGTTCTAGACCACCACAATAAAATGAATATCACAACAAAGCAAGTCACATGAATTTTTCCGTTTCCCAGTGCATATAAAAGTTTTGTTTACACTATTCTGTAGTCTATTATGTGTGAAATAGCCTTATGTCTAAAAAACCACTACATACCTGAGGCTGGGCGTGGTGGCTCACGCCTGTAATCCCAGCACTTTGGGAAGCTGAGGTGGGCAGATCACAAGGTCAGGAGTTTGAGAACACCCTGGCCAACATAGTGAAACCCTGTCTCTACTAAAATACAAAAATTAGCAGGCATGGTGGCATGCTCCTGTAATCCCAGCTACTCAGGAGGCTGAGGCAGGAGAATCGCTTATACCCGGGAGGCGGAGGTTGCAGTGAGCCAAGATGGTGCCACCACTCTCCAGCCTGGGCAACGGAGGCTCTGTCTAAAAAAAAAAAAAAAAAAAAAACTACATATCTCAGTTTAAAAATACTGCTAACAATTATCTGAGCCTTCAGCAATTTATACTCTTTGCTGGTGGAGGGTCTTGCCTCGATGTTGATGGCTGCTTACTAATCAGGGTAGTAGTTGCTGAATGTTGAGGTGGCTGTGGCAATTTCTTGAAATAAGGCAACAATGAAGTTTGCCACATCAACTGACTTTTCCCCCTCATGAGGGATTTCTCTGTAGTACGTGATACTGTTGAACAGCAATTTACACACAGTAGAACTTCTTTTGAAATTGTACTCATTCATCTCAAATCCTGCTGCTGCCTTATCCACTAATTTTATATAATCTTACAAATCCTTCATTATAATTTCAACGAAGTTCACAGCATCTTCGCCAAGTGTATATCCCATGTCAAGAAACCACTTTCTTGGCCAGGCACGATGGCTCTTGCCTATAATCCCAGCACTTTGGGAGGCTGAGCTAGGCGGATCACAAGGTCAGGAGTTTGAGACCAGCCTGGCCAATATGGTGAAACCCTGTCTCTACTAAAAATACAAAAATTAGCCGGGTGTGGTGGCACGCGCTTGTAACTCCAGCTACTCAGGAGGCTGAGGCAGAAAAATTGTGTGAACCCGGGAGGCAGAGACTGCAGTAAGCCAAGATGGTGCCACTGCACTCCAGCCTGGGTGACAGAGTGAGACTCTGTCTCAAAAAAAAAAAAAAAAAAAAAAAGAAAGAAAGAAAAGAAAAAAGAAACCACTTTCTTTCCTTATCCGTAAAAAGCAATTCCTTATCATTTCAAGTTTGGTCATGAGATTGCAGCAATTCAGCCACATCTTCAGGCTCCAGGTCTGATTCTACTTCTCTTGCTATTTCCATCACATCTGCAGTGACTTCCTCCACTGGAATCTTGAACCCCTCAAAGTTATCCATGAGGGTTGGAATCAACTTCTTCCAAACTCCTGTTAGTGTTGATATTTTGACTTCCTCCCGTAAATCACAAATATTCTTAATAACATCTAGAATGGTGAATGCTCTCCAGAAGGTTTTCAATTTAGTTTGCCTAAATCCACTGGAAGAATAATTATCTATGGCAGCTATAGCCCTGTAAGATGTATTTCTTCTCTTTTTTTTTTTTTTCTTGAGACAGAGTCTTGTCTGTAGCCCAGGCTGGAGTGCAGTGGCAAGATTTTGAACTCACTGCACCTCCACCTCCTGGGTCCCAGCTGAAGCAATTCTCCTACCTCAGCCTCCCAAGTAGCTGGGATTACAGGCATGCACCACCATGCCCAGCTAATTTTTGTATTTTTAGTAGAGACAGGATTTCACCATGCCATGTTGGCCAGGCTGGTCTTGTACTCCTGACCTCATGATCTGCCTACCTCAGCTTCCCAAAGTGCTGGGATTACAGGCGTCAGCCACGGTGCCCAGCCTGTATTTCTTAAATAATAAGGCTTGAAAGTGGAAATGACTCTTTGATCCACAGGCTGTAGAATGGATACTATATTAGCAGGCACAAAAATAGCAATAATCTCCTTATATATCTCCATCAGAGCTCTTGGGTGACTAGGTACATTGTCAATAAGCAATAATATTTTGAATGGGATCTTTTTCTTTCTGAGCAGTAGGTCTCAACAGTGAGCTTAAGATATTCAGTAAACCATGTTGTAAATAGATGTGCTGTCACTCAGGCTTTCTTGTTCAATGTATAGAGCACAGGAAGAGCAGATTTAGCATAATTCTTAGGGGTCCTAGGACTCTCGGAATGATCAACGAGCATTGGCTTCAATTAAAAAGCCATTAGCTTCATTAGCCCTTAATAAGACAGTCACCCTGTCCTTTGAACCTTTGAAGTCAGACATTGACTTCTCTTCTCTAACTATGAAAGTCCTAGATTGCATCTTCTAATAGAAAGCTGTGTTGTCTACAGTGATAATGCGTTGTTTAGCGTAGCCACTTTCATCAGTTAGCCAGATCTTCTGCAGCAGCTTCTACATCTTGTACTTTCATGTTATGGAGATGACTTCTTTCCTTAAACCTCAGGAACCAACCCCTGCTAGCTTCAAACTTTTCTTCTGTAGTTTCCTCACCTCTCTCAGCCTTCATAATTGAAGACAGCTAGGACCTTGCTCTGGATTAGGCTATAGCTCAAGGGAATGTAGTGGCTGGTTTGATCTTCTCCAGAGCACTCAAACTTTCTTCATAGTAGCAGTAATGCTGTTTCAGTTTCTTATTCTTTGTGTGTTCACAGAAGTAAGTCTTTTAATTTCTTTCAATAATTTTTCCTTTGCATTTAAAACCTGGCTGACTGCTGCAAGAAGCCTAGCTTTGGGCCTACTTCAGCTTTCGACAAGCCTTCTTCACTAAGCTCAATCATTTCTAACTTTTTTTTTAAAGTGAGAGACGTGTGACTTTTCCTCTCACCTGAACACTTACAGGCCATTGTAGGGTTATTAATTGGTCTAATTTAAATATTGTGTTTCTCAGGGAGACCTGAGGAAAGGAAGAGAGACAGGAGAATGACCGATTGGTAGATCAGTCAGAGCAAACACATTTATTGATTAAGTTTGCTGTCTTATATGGGCGCTATTCATGGTGCCCTAAAAACAATTAACAATAGTAACATAAAAAATCACTGATAACAGATCACCACAAAAGAGATAATAATTATGAAAAAGTCTGAAATAGTGTGAGAATTACCAAAATGTGACACGGGCACATAAAATGAGCACAAGCTGTTGGAAAAATGGCACCAACAGAGTTGCTTGACGTAGGGTTGCCACAAACCTTCAATTCATATTTTAAAAAATGCAATATCTGCAAAGTACAATAAAGTGGAGTACAATAAAATGAGATGAGCCTGTATTAGTTGTAAAACAATATCAAACTCATAACTAAATTTTGTAACATTAATTTGGTCATTCTATAGTAGTTTAGATTATGATGTCTTATAAAATATGTATCTTGGCTTTAGAAAATGGTTGAAAATAACATGATGCTACATTAGATTTAAGTGTATCTGCTCAATTCAGCCTAAAAGTTCCTTACTATAAAAGTAATTTTAATAATTTTGACTTTGTATGCCTTTAAATGAGGCATGTACTTTTTAGTTACCCATAGTCCCTACCACTCCCTATTACTTTATACATAGCCACTTCACATATTCAGTACCTGCATGACATACAAAGGCATTTGAATGTTAAATTTCTGCTATTCATAATGACACACAAATTATGTAGGAACTATTCACTTGTCAGCCAAGGAAAATATCGAAGAGGAGTTTTTCTTTAAACAGCGAGCTCCTCCACTCCATTAAAAATGAATCCAACTTGAAAATAATTTGTTTTGTGTTGAATTTTTTAGAAACGCGACGTGTATGAAGTTAAATACTTGAAAAAATTATCAAGAAAATAAAGAAATTTGAAAGTGAGAACTGATGTAATGTCAAAAAAAACACTCAAAGACAAAAGCACTTAGAAAATAAGTTTCCCTGCTACAAAATACAAGGAAGTCAGACTTCAAAAGGAATGGGTTGAAAAATGTGTGCATGTTTAACAGGGAAAAGTAGTAAGACTTCCATTAGTCTGTTCATAGTAGAAAAACAGCAACTTTCTAATATGATTATTAAATCCACAAAAGTTGTACCATTTTTTCAGACATCAGCATTGCCAAAGTCATAGCTAAAGCCAGATGCTTTAGCCAGATGAGTCCAGGCATACAGGAAATGTGCAAGATGCCATCCAATGTAAGATCAGAACTAGAGAACTAGATGGGATAGCCTTATTATTTTTTATTAATTGTAGAGTACAAAGTGGTTTTTCCCCCTTACTGCAAAACATGATCTATACCTGTGTTAGTCCATTTTCACACTATTAAAAAGAACTTCCTGAGACTGAGTAATTTATAAAGGAAAGAGGTTTAATTGACTCACAGTTCCCCATGGCTGGAGAAGCCTCATGAAATTTACCATCATGTCAGAAGGGGAAGCAGACACGTCCTACATGGCAGCAGGCAAGAGAGAGAGCATGTGAGAGCGCAGGAAAAACTACCATTTATAAAACCATCAGATCTCATGAGAATTCACTCACTATCACAAGAACAGCATTTGGGAAACCTCCCCCATAATCCAATTACTTCCCTCCATTGATACACAGGGTTTGCAATTTGAGATGTGATTTGGGTTGGGACACAGAGCCAAACCATATCAATACTCTTATTCATAAGGGAGGCAGGGTAAAATGTCAGTTTTGCCTCCACAATGAACAAGGCTTTCGAGATTAGGATCCATGTGAGTTTGGATCCCAGCTCTGTTGCTAACAAGCTGCTGGTGCCCAACAGTCTTCTTCTCCTCTCTGTTCCTGAGCACCACATCTGGACTACATTCCTCAGCCTTCATTGTAGTGTCCTGTGGTCCTGTGACTGAGTTCTGGAATAGAAGTGATGTGTGCCATTTCTAGGCCTGGTTCATCAAAATAGGCCATGTGTAATTCTCCATGTTATTTTTCCACCTGCTACCTATGAATAAAGGGATCTGAGGACTCAGAGGAGGTTGAAGCCACAAGAGGGAAAGAAGCAAACTTGAATAACTGCATGGAACAAAATTCTATCTCCCCCATTCTCCCCATCCCTGCTAATGTACACAGGACTGCACGTGAGCAAGGTAGAAATTTTAAAACCACAGATGTAAAATTTTAAAACCGCAGTTGTTTTGTTACAGCTATTGGTCTATATTACCAATATACCGTGTGACAGTTAAAGTTACTAGAACTTCTCTAAATTCAGTATCTTTATCAGTAAACTGAGAATAACAATGCACCTAAATGAGGGGACTGGTGTGACATTTAATAAGAAAATGTTTTTGTAATACTGAGCACCATGCTTGTACACAGTGAACAATCAATAAATATCATCTACTAAAATGGTTACAGTATATGTTACCTATTATAATATTAGATGAGTTGGAAAAAAAAAGAAAACGGGATCACTTCTGCTTGGTAATATACTCTATACTTGGTCACATGCAGAACTCAGTCCTTATATTTAGCCAGTGCTAATACCATATACACTGATTAAAGTATCCTTTTGGAAATCTGGAGTCCTACAGGGCTGTCATTAATGTTGAGCTTGATAAGTCACCATTACAACAGCTGCTTGAACCACCGGAGTGTACCAAATAGCTCTCCAAATTGAAAACTCTGAGGAATCACTATTAGGCATTATATCCCCCAAGCACAGCAACTCCCATAAGTTTCAGACCACCATGGAATCAACAGAAGAACAGCCTACTCAGAGACTGCACCAACTGAAAAAGATGCTGAGTCTGCTGTCATCATCAATTACAGTGTATTAAGGTCCCACCAGGTGCAGTGTTTAATAAATGGCCTTACTTAATAGATGATAACTAATTATACCTAGAAAATTCCCAAGGCAAGTACTATAATATTCAGGTGGGGAAGACCAGATTTCTCAGTTAGATCCTTCAGATGTCTCTGTGTCTCCTCAAGATAGAATATGAAGCAATAAAAAGCTTCTTCCTTCCTTAAAGTCTGCCCTATTCTAATACCTAAGTCAGGCACCTGTACATCTTGACTCAGGACATAACCACTTGATCACCAGGATCTAAAAACAATTTTTCAGAGAATGGAATCAGGTCAAATTACTGAAATGGAAGAGTAGAAGGTTAGCCCCCAACCTGAGCCAGTTCTCTTAATCTAGCCTCTCCAGTAACGTTGGCTGGTCACTCCAGCTAGTGCAAAACACAAAAGAAGACATTTACTGTAACCCAGATCTCTGCTTACCATAATGTAGAATACAGGAGAGCATTTTTTAAATTGGCAGGGAGTTGGCAGGGTCACTTTTTTTTTTTTTTTTTGAGAATTTGATGAAAACTAGGAATCCTCTCTCAACACACACACACACACACACACACACACGCACGCACTGCATTTCAAATTTATAGACCCTCCCATTTTAACTCTGCAACAGTAGTTTTCATGCTTCTGAGTGCATGAAAATCCCCTGGAGGGCTTCTTAAAGCATAGGCCTCCAGAGTTTCTGATTCCATTAGTCTGGGGTGAGTTGGGCCTGAGAATTTGTACCTCTAACAGCTTCTGATGATGCTGATGCTGCTGTGTCCGGGAACCACTCCCCTGAGAGCTGCCACTCTAGGACTGTATGGACCAGGTTGAAAGTATCTGTTCCAAGGAGTACACTTCAGAGCATTTCAAATTCTGGGAACAGGGGCCAATCAATATGTCATAGGGCAAAAGATAAAGATGCTAACTCTCAGCAACACTGAGCTCTGAACTGTGACCTTCAGCAACTTCTCATCTATAGCTGGTGAAATCCTTCTGATCTTTTCCTCTGATTCCTACTTCTCTCCCACCCCTCAGCCTCCCCATTTCTTTATTCCTTTCTGTCTCAGGACCTCCAGTGTTTATGCATCATTCTCCTCCCCATCTGTTTCTGTGTGCATATGTATGGATATCTAGATGCCTAATTTACCTCTGTCCCTCTCATATTGTCCCCAATCTCTTTCTTTCTGTACACTATAATAGGAAACTATAGTTGCATTTACAATTTGTTGTAGCTATTCAGTTAAGTGTTACGACTCATATTCTTAATTTTGAAGCAGGTAAATGGAATATTTTGTATTTGTCTCTAAGGATGTAAAATGCTAAAGCCTCTTAATATTTTTCCTAGGATAACTCACATCTTGGTTAACGGAGGAAAATGTTCCCATCTTTTTTTATACAAGCACTATGTAAGAGAACTTTCTGTAATGACAAACACATTTTGATTCTGCACTGTTCAACTCAGTAGTAGCTACTGGCCATGTATGGCTACTGAGCACTTAAAATATAGGTAGCATGACGGAGGAAGTAAATTTTTTATCTGAAGCAGTTTTAAATTTAAATACCCATATGTGCCTAGTGGCTACAGTAGTGGACAGTGCAGTTCTACATTGCCTACCTTGAACATTTATGTAAAGTATACATATAGGATGCAGGTAACTTTCAAAAATCTCTCAAGTATGCTAGGTCACCTCAACATCGATACAGAAATGCATCCATTCCCTAATCCTCTCACGAATCCGATGCTATATAAACAAGGAGTTATGTTTTCAACTTAAAAATAATAATAATAATGTAATTGTAAATAAAGCCATGTCAAACATTGAAGAGATTTTCTCCCAGTCACCTAGGAGCTGAAAACCTTCTCTCCAGGGAGGAACATAACCATCAGTGTGCATCAGTTGGACAAGAACTGTTTGCTTCACTTGAACAGGGACTGGGAAGCAACAGCATGAACACCCAAGTCATTCATTAGCAGACACCCAGAATCCCACTGGTCACTAACCCAGCATCATGTCTTGTTACATACACTCTCCAAAGTATCTCAGCTCCTGTTTTGGGGATGACTTTGGCTTTCAAGAAATCTCAAAAATTCTAAGAATCTCTCCAGTCAAATTTACTTTAAACTTACTTTAATTTCAAGATAAACAGATACACGCCATGCAGCCCAAAGCTACTATGAAAAAGTAAGTGAACTGATGGGGTGTAATAATTTCAAAGGGATCATGGAATCCCTGTCCAGCCTCCATTTGAAAACTTCTCTCATGGTGCAGCCTCAGATTCTTCATCAAACGTCTTTAAATCTTCCTATCCCTAGGGTTTTGAGCTGGCTAAGAAAATATAAAAATTAAGTCTTGTTAGAGACTACATCTGCCTGTGAAGACCTTGAAATCTGTGCTATGGAAACGGAAAACAAATCAGATTTCACTATTTTTCATTGTTGTCCAATAATTCTGTCCTCACCAAGGATTCATACCATTGACCAAAGTTCCTTAGGAGAAATCTGAGTTTTCCCAGTGCCTAATATAACATCTGTATCAGTTATAAGGCCTTACATTTGTATGGCACTTGAGAGGTTATCAATTTCTTTTCATTTACACTGACCTCCAATCCTCACCACAACATTGGGAAGTAGATATTACAGCCTCACTTTTACAGATGAGGATATTTAGGATCAGGGGATCTAATTGATAAGGAAATGATCAACTGAAACAGACATGTAGGTAGAAAGAAATCTAATTTGCAGAGAAGTAGGTTTGGGTCACAAGGCAGGAGAATAATATCAAACTCCCCACTATCTTAAATTTAGTACATAATATGTTTTGAGAAGCAAAACTGCCACTTCACATTGAATTAACCACGTGGAACCTAGCCCAGGCTGTCCCAAGGCAGATTAATAAAAACTGAATTTGAGAGAATGCCTTTGAACCTTCTTGAAGTACATGTTATCATATATGAGGATTTTACAGATGCATTCTTTTCTGAATCAAGGATTGGCACATTGTAAGAGCTTGATATAATGACAGGACTCTTTCCCCTGAAACCAGTCAAGCCAAAAACCTCATAAATGTTTACTTTCATAAATCACCTTAATATATCTCACTTTGCTAAGTTGTTATCCAATTAGTCTAATGTAAGCCAAGTCAGTGGAAGGAGCTATCTGAACTCAGTTTAAACCTATTAAAGAAATTTACTTACCCCTGAATTGACCCGTTTTGAATACTGAGCCATATTTTCAGAGACAGATTAAGAAACAGATTTTAGCCTGAATATAGAAGACATTTTTCCTTTAAATAAAATCTATATGTGGAGCATAGAACTTTTACAGCCTTTATTTGAAGTTCCAACATGAAGTGATATTCTGTTGAACACTTTTCGGGTAGCTATGGCAACAATGATTATCACCACATACTACCAACCAAAATACCACCTGCATCCCCCGTCTATTCTAAACCCTTAATTAACAAGAAAAGCCCAGTTCAAATTCCCAGTTGGTAAATTTGGCAGAAAACTTTTTATAAAATGTTGGGGAATCTATTTAGGTTTTGTGTCTGTGTTTGGTTCATGGAGTTTTGTTGTTGTTGTTGTTATCTTTCAGAACAACTTAAGTCTGACTCCCTCTCCTCCTGCCCACACCAGAACCACCCACACACACTGTTATGTTTCTGGAGAAACAGAGGTTTTGGCATTTCCTTTTCTAAGGAGTTAATCAGTAATAAGATCTCCAGGGCCCCCCAAAATACTCCTTTCAAACGATCCATGTACATGAGATTTTAGGCTCGTTTTTAATTTCTCTGTAGGAAGGAGGGGAGATAGAAGAACGGAAAACAGAAAGAGGAGGTGAAGACTGAAGATAAAAGAAGCTAGGAAAGGAAAACAAGTGAAGAAAAGAAAGAAAATGAGTCCAGGATCAAAAAAGAAGAGAACAATTTATTTAAATCTGTGAGGAAGAAGGCAAAGGGGGAAACATGCACAATCCATGGAAAACAGAAACAGGCTTCATACAGGCTTAGAATGGAAGATTCTGCAACTGACTAATTGCAGGAACTGGCCCCAGTTCTTCACTCCTCCCTATTTCCATGCCCTTTATCCTGTAACTTTGAAGTGCCCACCCCTCCAACTTTGGACTCGGTCATGGACTTGCTTTGGCCAATGGAATATTAGCAAAAGTGATGCAACCAGATGCTTTACAAGTGCTTGTGAGAGTAGACTTGCTTGCTCCCGCCCTTTATCACTGCTATGAGAACATTCCTGAAGAATGAAAGACACATTCTGAGCTCAGCTAAGGTGCTCCTATCTTCCCAGCCAACACCATCTTAGATGAGCTGACAGCTAGCATACCCAGAGATATCTGAGCCCAGCCAGTATCAAGAAAGTTTTCTACATCAACTGGCAGCTGATCTCAGACACAGGAGTGAGCCCTTCCCCAGATCAGCTAACTAAATGCATATTGTTGTAAGCCACCTAGAAGGTTTGCGATGCAGCATTACTGTGGCAATAGATAACCAATATAGGTACATACCCTGATAATCGAGGACATCATTCTATCCCCCGTTATATTAATGATTTCTACCATATAATCTTGGAAATAAGTATCAAAACTCCATAGGAAAACAGCATGTAGAATACTCTTAAAATAAATACAGTCAATGCAAATTTTTGGACATGATAGGTGTTATTAACCAACAAAGTAAAACCCAAGATATTTCCCAAGGTAAGGTCGTTGAGAATCTACCACCACAGAAAACTTGGAAAAAAGCCAGCCAATCCTATTTTAGGATACATTAAATTTAGGTAATTACAAGGACACGGCAAACTTGGTCCATAGTCACTAACATTGCACCAACTAACAGACTAAAAAGTTTGCAAATTCTCAGGTGCCTTATTAATTGCAGCTGAAGAGCTATAACAACAAAAGCATTTTCTCCAGCTGTGGGCCTGAGGGTAAACAGGGTAGGTGATCCCTGATGAATCTGTGCTGCCAACTGCAAGAACACAGGGTAACAGCTGCTATCAACGCCACACTCCCTAGCTTACCATAAAAATAACAAATGAATTGTCATTTAAACAAACAAAAAAAAACCTTGAAAACATATGTGGAAGAGCACTGCATTCACCTTCTGTAAACTGTACTACACAAAGAAAAACATGACTGGACCGTGGACAATACAAGCAATTAGATAGAAAGGTTTCTTTTCCTGTAAAGCTTACATTTTCTTTCCAACGAGAAGTGCTTGGGGGGAATTCTTAGAGGGTCACTGGCAAAGGGATATCTGTGTACTAAGTGAAATAAGACAATATTCTCTGAATCTCAAATCATATGTTTAATCAAAGACCCTGTTAGGTATGCAGCTAAGTAAATAGCGTAATAACATACTGAAATAACAAAAAATGGATTCTTAATTGACTTCAGTAATCAGGGAACAGTGGCATGAACAATCTCTGAATTATTTTATTATGACCTTGGAAGGCATTTTTTGATTGACAATAACTTCAAAGGAGAAAAGAAACACCCTGAGAGAATCTGAAGGATTTCTAGTTTTGTATTCTGATCGTTATCCAACTCATGTGTGGTACCCACAGCATGGCAAAAATTGCCAGTCTCTCCTCAGCAACTGGAACTCCACTCTGTCTTACACCTTCTTTGGATGAATGGTAGAGTAAGGATGAGATAGCCGTTGGGTTTACAAGGCCTTTTCTAATGGGTGAGGGGTAAGAAGAGAGCTGATTCTGCTTCCTTGAATCTTTTTCCTTCTTTCCGTTTTTAATGGTTTCCAGATGCCAGGAAGATAGTTCAGAAGAGATGAGGAAATTAGAGGAATCCTGTGAAAAACAGTGATGCTTCAAATTATTTGAGATTTGTTCATCCATCCATCCATCCATCCATCCAATAAACTCAATTCAAATACTGGATGCTTACTATGTCCCTGCTGTGTGTTAAGCGCTGTGGAAACACTGATGCATAAAGAGAAACAGCGAGAGAGAGAGATAGGATACATATATATATATATATATCCTTACAGTACAGCACTAGTGTGCCACAGTGGAGAGTGTAGGTGTAGGAGAGCCGTGGTAGCCTTGGGGGAGGGAGTGACCAAATATACCTGAGGAGTGGAGTTGAGGAAGCATCATGGTGGAAAAGAAGCTGGGGATCCTTCTTAAAGAGTCTACAACAAAAGCAGCCAGACAATGGAAACTTTACTTCACAAAGATACTTTAAGTGGATGTTGTCTAGAAGTCCAACCAACAAACCTTTACCTTCCTTGAGCCTCCATGAATAGGCTCTAAAATCTCAAATTTTAAGGTTTAGGAATATAAGATGTATGCAAATTAATACAAAAGTCCAAATGCCTTAGCATGAAAAACTGCTATCATTACATAGGCCTGGAATATTTGTGAAACATCTTATTAGATTCCAGAAACTGCACTAGGCATGGTTGTCTTATTTGTTTAAAAAGAGGGGCAAAGGCTTGGTTACAGTTTCTTCAATGCATTTGAAATCTCTGAGATAACAATAGATTTGGCAGACTTTCCATATCTACTTGCACAATGAAATGTACTTTGGATTTAGGTTTTTCTTTTTAAAAATAACATACTGTTTTCATTTGGAAAAAGTATATGTTAGTAAAGAAAACAAAATGAGATATGTTTTTTCCATTAAAATGTCACTTTAAGAATGTTATCTTACACTGAGAGATCTAATCAGAAAGTCTTTTAATCCAAGCATTTTGTTTTCCTCACATGAATAAATTTTATTTTTTGTCCTTGAGAAGAAAGGCCAAGAAAACTTGCCACTGATTAAGGAGAGGGGACTCAAATACATTGCATTTTCTTAAATGAGTCCCTTGGATTTATGGGCTGGTTCCATTACAGAGCCAAGGAAGTGCATTGTGTCATTATCACCTGACTTTTGTTTCTTCACTTTGTAGAGAGTAAATTCAAAGCTGACTACTGAAAAGAAGCCAATGCAACAATTTCAAAAGTACTTCCAACACTTACTCTGGAGTGTAAACAAATATAAGCTGACAAAACATTAAAAGGCCATGTTTTGCAGTCTGGAGACCATAATTTACAGTGTTTATGAGATTTTTCTGCTTCAAAGTTCAAAATGAAGAGTAGTCAATTTATGAACCTCATTTAATCCTTTGAATAACCCCATGAAGTAGGAATATCACTATTTTACAAGTGAGGAGAATGAGGCTCAGAAAGGTTTAAGAGAAGGTTGTAAGTGAGGCAGCTAAGACTGAAGTGTAGGACTGATAGACTTCAAAAGCCATTATTTTTCTATTAAAACCTATTACCTGTTGATATAGTTTGGTTGTTTGTCCCCTCTAAATCTCATGTTGAAATCTAATCCCCAATGTTGGAGGTGAGGCCTGCTGGGAAGTGATTGGATCACGGGATTTATATGTTTGGCTGTTCCCCTTCCAAATTTCATCTTTAACTGTAGCTCCCATAATCACTACATGTTGTGGGAGGGACCTACTGGGAGGTACTTGAATCATAGGGATGACTTTTCCTGTGCTGTTCTCATGACAGTGAATAAGTCACACAAGATCTGATGGTTTTATAAAGGACAGTTTCCCTGCACACACTCTCTCGCCTGCTGCCATGTAAGACATGCCTTTGTTCCTCCTTTGCCTTCTGCCATGATTGTGAGGCCTCCCCAGGCATGTGGAACTGTGAGTCCATTAAACCTCTTTCCTTTAAAAATTACTCAGTCTTGGGTATGCCCTTCTAGCAGCATGAGAACGGACTAATACAGGGTTGGATCCCCTCATAGAGTGGCTAGCGCCATCCCCATGGTAATGAGTCCATTCTCACTGTAAGTTCACACAAGATCTGGTTGTTTAAAAAAGAGTGTGGCACTTCCTCTTCTCTCTCTCTTGCCCCCGCCCTTGCCATGTGACATGCCGGCCCCTCCTTGCCTTCTGCCATGATTGTAAGCTCCCTGAAACCCTCACCAGAAATAGATGCCAGCACCATTCTTCTTGTAATGTCTGCAGAACAATGAGCCAATTAAACATATCTTTTCTTTATAAATTACCCAGCCTCAGGTATTTCCTTATAGCAATGCAAGAATGGCCTAACTCACCTGTGATTAAACCCTTTTCTGTTTGATTTGACTATTAAAATACTACATTCTGTTGATGCTGTGGATCTAGCTAAAAGACTGCTGAATCTGGAGTTTGGTAAAGCTAACAAATGACAGATTTATTAAGTGACTTCACTATTGTGTGATTGAGGAGATAACAATACCAAGCAAAAAAGAAAAACATGGAGCAAGCTCATCCTCTCCTTGGAATCAAGTGTCAAGGCAGGGAAGGATAAAATATTAAACCAAAATGAGAAGACAAAACAAAAAAAAAATAGATTTTATATGATTGGAGAAAATTTAATTCCAGATACATATGACACTTTAAGAGAAGACACCAGTTAAATGTTTTCTTTCATTTTGTTTCCTCTTTCTCCCAGAAGGGATGTTTGGGCCAGAAATAAAATATTTTTATAATTTTAAAGCACTTTACAGTATGTTTTTATATAGATTACTGCATTTGACCTTCACAACTACTCTATGACGTGAGATTTATTAATGTCCCCATTTGATGGATGGGACGCTGAATTCAGAGCAGTTAAGCAACTTGCTGAAGCATGTAAACTGTGCTTAACACAGCACTCAGTGCCAAGTTTTCTGATCTGAAGTCTTTCTTTCGGACAAAACACTGCTTCTCCTTACTGCTTTGAGCCAAAGAGAAACAACATAAAAAAGAGATGAGAAACAAAGGAAATCTTATAACTTACAAGACAAATTACACATAAGCTGAGGGAGGTCTGCTCATCCCCAAAAGTATTTGCATTAAATTAGCATTCAAGGTCATTGCTATATTTTTGAGACGGAGTCTCACTCTGTCGCTAGGCTGGAGTACAGTGGCGTAATCTTGGCTCACTGCAACCTCCACCTCCCGGGTTCAAGAGATTGTCCTGCCTCAGCCTCCCGAGTAGCTGGGACTACAGGCGTGCGCCACCACCCCAGCTAATTTTTTGTATTTTTAGTAGAGACAGGGTTTCACCATGTTGGCCAGGCTGATCTTGATCTGTTGACCTTGTGATCCACCTGCCTCGGCCTCCCAAAGTGCTGGGATTACAGGCGTGAGCCACCGCGCCCGGACCGCAAGCTCATTTCTAAAATCTAAGTCTTCTATCACAGTCTATGTATAGAATAATAGTTTAAAAATAAGGTATTTGGGGGCTAAAAATCAAGTAAGAAAAATACTTCATCTTATAATACACTTTATACTGTAAACCCCATTTTCTGCTTCTACATTGTTTGGTATTTGATTAAATAAAGTATTACACATGTAGAAGATTCTAGTAAATGTGTCCACTGAGAATTTTTAGTATGAAAAAGCCTGCATATGAATTTTATTATTATATTTAGGCAAACATGGATGTATACTATCAAATTTTGCTGAGTTTTAAAATGGTGGAATAAAAAAGAAAAATTATGCTTCTAATGGTGTCTATCCTATTCCTACTGAGGTTCTACTTTAGAGAAGAGGACTATTACTTTGTGTGTTTTTACCTCCTTTTTTCTGCCCCAAGCATGGTTTACATGCTTCACCAAGTTGCTTATCTACTCTAAACTCAGTGGCCCCATTGTGAAAGGAAAAGAAATCTTGGGGCCCCCAATTCACTAAGTGAAAGGAAAAAGTCAAGCTGGGAACTGTTTCGGGCCAGTCTGCCTCCCATTCTATTCAAAGTCACCCTGCTGCTCACTGAGATAAATGCATATTTAACTGCCTCCTTTGGAAAGGCTAATCAGAAACTGAAAAGAATGCAACCATTTTTCTCTTACCTAACTATTACCTGGAAGCCCCCTCCCTGCTTCCAGTCTTCCCACCTTTGCTTCAAGTTGTCCTGCCTTTAAGGACTGAACCACTATTCATCTAGCATATGTTGACTGACATCTCATGTTTCCCTAGAATGTATAAAAACAAACTGGTCTGATCACCTTGGGCACATGTCATCAAGACCTCCTAAGGTTTTGTGACAGGTGGGCGTCCTCGACCTTGGCAAAATAAACTTTCTAAATTAACTGAGACCTGTCTCAGATTTTCTGGTTTTACATTTCGGTAACCATGGAGGGATTCTGAGTGGAGATGCCCCTGACCTTTAACAAATGTCCTATCAATGTTTGGTACCAGCAGGAGCAAACTTTATGGCTCAAACCAATAGGATAATTTGCTGAGGTCTGAGAGCACACCCTCCAGAGAATTCCTAATCTCCCAAAATTTGGTCGAGATCTAAAGTTTATTTTGCTGTACAACTCGTCTTTTTTTTTTTTTTTTTTTGGAGTTTTACTTGCTTCCAACAAGGAAGGCAAGACTTCCTGTTTCCATAACGATGGAAACAGGTAAATCCTTTATGGAGTTTGAGCTCACTTCCAACAGGAAAGATGGAGTTTTTTTTTGTTTGTTTTTCACTCCTTGTAGAATGGTAGAGAGCAATCTGTAGTCGGAGACCCATCCCTAGGTAACAGAATTGGGGTTTGTCTTGGCTAAAGTTAAGACAAACAACCAGCTGGTCTTAATTTCTCATTACCATTAGAGTGCTCAGTAATCACCTAAGTTGTGCGATTGTTTTTGCTTTGCTTAACTGTTTTTTTTGTTGTTGTTTATTTCTGTATCTTTTTCCCATTGAGTTTCACCAACTTTATTCGATTTGACCAAATACAAAGCAAAGTTCCAAGTTATGGGGAACAAGTCCTTTAAAGTGGCTAAATTCCCACACACACACACACTCATACACACAAAAGTGGTGTGGTGGGGAGAAAAAAACAAAAGCAAAAGGAAAAATAGGTTTTTTATTTTGACTACTTAAGGGGCTTTATTTACATAACAAGGCCACCTTTTTGCTAGCCAGGCCAAACTGAAAGAGCAATGGCTGTCGCCCCAAGCTGCAAAAGTCCTTGCTTTTTTGTTTTTTTAACCACCGACAGCCTGGGTTTGGTTCCTAACTCAAGGCCTTTCTGGTTTGATACTTGGTACTTCTGAAATAGCAGAAATCTGTCCTAGCTAAAATATGGTAATGAAATTTGAAAGGATTTTTTTTAAAGGAGCTCAATGGTTAAAAGTCAGCTTAATTAAAAGGATAATATCCAAGTTGTGTGTGTGTGTGTGTGTGTGTGTGTATGTGAGTGTGTGTGTGTGTATGTGAGTGTTTGCATTTAAAAGGCCTTCATGTTTTTGTTTGTTGTTTGTTTTTCTCTCCTAGGACCTTCTCTCTTTCTTTGAGCAAAAGTTTTTTTCCTTCTCAGTTTACTGAATTCTGTTTTCACCTGATTTTTTTAATTAAAATAGTTATTGCAACAGAGGCTACTGTTTTTTAAGGAGGAGTGTAGTTTAGATACTTAGAAATGTCTTTGTTTAAAAACAATTTGAAGTGCACTGGAAAAGCATCACATGGACTAGCCTCATAATTCTCCCTTTTTGGAGACCCAGGATTCAGTGTGAGCTCTGCTCAGAGCTTAGAGATCCAGTTTAAAAAAAAAAAAAAAAAAAAAGATAGTCCCTATCTAAATAAAATTGGTCTCCTTATACAATCCTATAATAAATTTCTGTAATTTTGTGTTTGATTTGGCATCCATCTTTAATCTCCCTCTAGCACCACCAAACTACTTCTCTGTACCTTGAGATGTAAATTTTGCTATCTGACTTTGCATCTAAGAGTTGTTTGTTTTAATAAGCAAATTTAAGGCTATTTAGCTGACAATTGCCTAGGGTAAGATAGAAAGAAAAAAGGGAAAAAAGGAAGTCTTTATGAATCTATAAGATGTACTTCTATCGGCATGCCTAATATCTTTATATATTCACGTGTTGTGTGCAAAATGTTTCACTACTAAAATATATAAAAGAGTTTCTAATTAATTGGCTTTAAAAAATAAAAGTGCTTAAATCAGATACAAAAAAAAGACTAGTCAAATGCTTTTCAAGTTGATGTGACTTAAGTAATTTTTAATAAATAAGCTGGCTTTAAAAATATTTAGTAAAATAATATTAGAAATGTCTTAAGAATTTGCCAGTATACATTTCTGTTTACATTTATTAATCAAGCAATTTCATACTTATCCCTAACAAGTACCACAAGTTGCTTATCTTCTCGAAACGTATCTGCTCAAAATGCATAGGGGTTACAAAACTTATCTGCTCAAAATGCATAGGGGTTACAAAACTTACCTGCTCAAAAGGCATAGGGGTTACAAAACTATAAACCCAGCCCAAAACAGAATGATCTTTGCTTGTGTAATCTTTAATAAATAAGACACTGATATTGACTTAATAAAAATAGCTGCATCTTAAATTTAGTAAGATTACCATAACTCTTAATCTTGTGTTCTAGTCCACAGGCAGTAAGGCTTGTTATTGCCTTTGTTGCAAAGCTAAACTATGCACTAAGTTCCACCCCAAGTTAGTTCAGCCTATGCCCAGAAATGAACAAGGACAGCTTGGAGGTTAAAAGAAGGAAAGAGGGATGTTCAGGACAAACAAGAAGTCCAAGCATGTCATGAATGGTCTGTATGAGTACCAATAAAAGGATTTATATATTTTTAAAAACTTATATAATCAAATAGTCTATAATTAAAGAGAAACTATAATGGTCTTTCTAGAGATTGGGTTTGATGTAAAAAAAAAAACTTATATACTAAATAATTGGTTAGAAAAATGGAATTTTGTTAAGGGATTGACTGACTCTTAATAAATTATAAAAGATTTTAGCTCGGCCGGGCACGGTGGCTCACGGCTGTAATCCTAGCACTTTGGGAGGCTGAGGTGGGTGGATCACCTGAGGTCAGGAGTTCAAGACCAGCCTGGCCATCATGATGAAACCCCATCTTAAAAAAAAAAAAAAAAAATTTAATTTTTTTAACCCAAACTTCAACTTCTATTGCATCTTTCCGTTTTCGGTTTTCTCTCCCCCTTTTTAAAGGACACAAAATACTAATGTTCTCCCCCAAACTCATTTTCAGCTTATATAAATTTTGTTTTTCCTGGAGTTCTGTTGCGGTGGCCTGATGCCAACAATGTTTTCCTAAAGGTCTAAAGGAAATGTTTTCTTCCAACATAATATTCTGTGCAGTGCAGAAGGTCTTTTCTCTTGCCTTTTGGTAACTGGTCTAACAGATTTTACATTTTATCAAAACAATTCATATGTCATTATTATTAAGTTTTGGTTTGCTTAGAAATAACTGATATTTTAAAAAATTAATTAATGTTATTACATCCATGTATCTTTCTGTGTGTGCTTTTAAAGTCCTTGTGACACTGAGAAACAGGGCTTTAATTTCTGAGTTCTAAAAAGGACACCAATTCCTGCCAAATCTTAAACACTGACGGCTATTAAAGCTGCATCTTCAGGCCCAGTAGAAGATGTTGGTCAGAATAAACTATATTCCTAAGACATAGGGCCAGAAATTAAAGGTATTTAACTCCTCCAGGCCCAGGAACTATTGCAGACAGGGCCAGAAATTAAAGGTACTTAACTCCTCCAGGCCCAGGAACTATTGCAGAAGAGGTGGGTGTGTGAAATTGTGAGGATCAATTTTTTAAAGATAAAATAGGTTCAGATTTCTCTATAAATTAATCATGAATGTCAAAGGCACACTGATGCAAGACCAGTATATGAGCCCCTGTGTCTGATTAACAAGATTTTTCTTGAAGCATTAACCAACTCCTTAATAAAGGTTATAAAAGCCAAGTTATATCTTATGGTCAAGATGAAAATTTATAGACTGTTTCTATAACTTTGAAAAACAGATTTAATTGGCTTTATGCTGTTTTTATTAGGGCTTATTGTTTGGAAAATTAAGTCTACTCTCTCAAAGAATGAAGGTTTTCACCTTTTCTGAAATCCTTGAGTTATCACCTTGGTTAAATGAATAACTTATTTTATAATGAATGACCTGTGATTCTCTTTTGTGATATCAAGTGTTTTTTAAACCTTTAATATTTGACAAAATTTTCAAAATCAAATTATAAATTATGTCTTTTTCTGATCTAATTAATCCTTTAAGATATTAGGTTCTCTAAAGTCTAAAAATGATATAATTTGGCTTTTTTGGTATAAAAATTATACAGAAAGTATGGTCAAATGTGAAATTGTGTTTGGTTTTCTTTAGGCTGTAGTTGTATAAATATGTTATTGGTCTGTGTTCCGAAATCATGGGAAACTCCTATAAATCTGATATGACTTAATGTACATCATCAGTCATAGTTATAATTAGTATGTTAAATTACTGTGTGCCACAGAGGTAACAAATTTCCTTGTCAATAGTGTCTTTAACTATGGCTGTCCTAAAACCTTTTGTCATCCACAAACAACTGTTGTCTTGTTTTGGTCCTCCTTAGAAGGTGGTTTTATAATCAGCTATAGAACTCTAACAGGTTTTCTTAAATGCAGGTTTCTGATCAGTTTGGAGACTGTAACATTAGAATAGAGGAAAACTTTCAGGAATCTCATGGAGAGCTGAAATGTTCCTGAATATCAAGCAGAACAGGAGGTAAGTGCCTAAACTAAATTGGCAGAAGACTAAAGTAATCTTTTTTAACTTTTTGCTTAAAATGTTGCTGATCCTTTGTTTTTTGTTTCAAAGTCAAGAAAACTTTTCTTTTAAGCTATTTATAGCTTTTAGCAATTGAGTAAAATATACTCCTATGAACAAAATTTGGAGCATATTTATTTCTCTCTACCTAATTTCTCCAGAATTTGGAAACTATGTGTGGGTATTGTATTCTTAACTTATAACAATACAATTATTTGCATAATTGCAATAAGAATTTGTTCTCATTTGTAACAAGACACAATTGGAGAAACTGGTTATTTTATCAAGACTTTGGAATGATGTGTTTTCCTTTAAGGAATCAAACTTGACTTATGGAGCCAATAAAAGCCTTGTGGGAAAACTGGCCTCATACATGTGTTTACACAGCCCCTGTACAGGGTTCCTGACCTGTGGTAAGTAAAGAATGTCACTTTCTGACAGGCCCAGGAGCCCCAAGTTTATCTTGGAACCTCAAGAGGAAAGGATCACCCAACTCATACGTATTTGATAGCACAAACTTATGGCTGGACTCCGCTTTAAAAAAGTCTTATCTAAGTTTCCTCCTATAGAACACAGTTCCACTGAAGCCAATTTAAAAGCCTATGTAAAAAATAATTACTCTTGCTGCACTGTATACAAATTATTAGGCCAAGTATAATAAAGCAAACCAGTCCTGCCATGACTTGTCTTTAGCAAAAGTGGATAACTAGAGAGAAAAGTTATGTTTCAAAACCATAGTACACCTGCTGTTAGATTATGGTCTTGCCTAATGTTTTTCAATTTTTATTTTCCACAGTTTGGGCTGAATTCTAGTTTTTCCTGGCTACAAGTCTCTAAAATAATATTTTCTTTTTTTCTTCTTTCTTTTCCTTTTTCCCATGTTTTCCTAATTTGAAATCATTGAAAACTTAAGCTGTGCTTTTATAAAGCCCTGCGAACTGAAGCCTGACAACTTAAACTTCAGAAGCAATAACAGCAACCCAGTTACATACATAAGCCACTTTCATACCTGCCTACTGATGTATGGACTCCAGAGTAATGTGGCCTATATTCCTTTTCCAGGATTATTCTTTTGTCGGTGGTTGTTTTTCTCCCTTCCTCCCCCTATTTCTCTTCACAGGACGTGAGACTTTACAACCTTTTAAAAATGAGCTTTCCTAATAACTTAGGACATACCTATCTAGGAATAAACCATCCTAATCATGAAAGATCAGATGAAACTTGATACCAGAGACTCATTTTCTTCTAAAATGCTTCTCCAGAAGATTTTGAAAAGAGAAGGGGGAAAATGTGAAAGGAAAAGAAGTTGCAGGGCCCTCGAATTGCTAAGCTAAAGGGAAAAGTCAAGCTGGGAAAGCATAGGGCCAATCTGCCTCCCCATTCTATTCAAAGTCACCCTTCAGCTCACTGAGATAAATATACATCTAATTGCCTCCTTTGGAGAGGTTAATCAGAAACTCAAAAGAATGCAACCATTTGTCTCTTATCTACCTATGACTTGGAAGCCCCCTCCCTGCTTTGCTTTGAGTTGTCCTGCCTTTACAGACCTAACCCAATGTTCGTCTTGCATATGTTGACTGATGTCTCATGTCTCCCTAGAATGTATAAAACCAAACTGCGCTCTGACCACCTTGGACACATGTTGTCAGGACACATAACTTCTTGAATTGTGTCAAGGTCACATGTCTTCAACCTTGGCAAAATAAACTTTGTAAATTAACTGAGACTTGTTTCAGATTTTCAGTGTTCACATCATCCATCAAATGGGGACATTAATAAATTCCACTTCATGGAGTGGTTGTAACGATTAAATGCAGTAATCTATGTGAAAATACACTGTAAATTGCTTTAAAATTATAAAAGTATTATATTTCTGGCCCAAACATTATTTCTGGGAGAAAGAGGAAATAAAACAAAACAAAACTTAGGCAAAAATTCCCATAGTTTAGAATTCTGTAATACCATGACCAAATGGCAATGCAAATAACTAGGGTGTATTAGACAACTCCTGCAATAATAATACTGGGAAAAAATCTTCAATTTTAGTGGCTTACAATAACAAACTTTATTTTTCTTTCCCATGGGTTTGTGGGTAGGCTGCAATTCAGCTCATCTTGACTAGGATTGGCTGTGCCAGGTTGGACTCCAGGCTTCACATTCATATGTGTAATGTATAACTTCCACATTCTGAGATCAGAAGCTACTTGTGCAATGTACTTCTCATGGTGGATGGCAGAATTGCAAGGGACCAAGCCAAACCATCTGAGCACATTTAAACCTGCTGCTCATCCATAACTAATATTCCATTGTCCAAAGCAAGACGCATGGCCAAACCTTAAATCAATGGAGTAGGGAAATAAACCCCGTCTCCTCTACTGGGACACACCACACAGTAAATGCATAGATATATAATTCTATTCCAAGGAGGGAGCGAGAGTTGGAAAAATCAATTCTATTTACAATATGGGAAATTTTCTTTTTTTAAAGACAAAAGTTATATCATCTCTGCCTCTGAGATACAACATACTATATATATAGCAACAGTATGGGAAGTTTTCTTACATCAAATTTGTATTAGCCAAAATCATAAAATAACTGTGTTTTCAACTCCCCATATATAAATGATTGTTGTTAAAATATTGGTGTGTTGTATATGATAAGTACCCACAAATTATATTATTAAAAAATAGGATCAGACTTTGAAATACCTTTCGAACCATGACAAGAAGTTTAGCCTTGACCCAAGAATAAGCAGGAAGCTACTGAGGCCCCTTTAACTTTGTATTCAAAGATCCTAAAATGACCTTCCACTTGTATCTCACTACAATGTTTTCCCAGGTGAACATGCAAACCAAATTTGTTTTATCCTCCTTGCCCAGACCTAGTGGGGCTTTCAGTACACTAGGCAGAGATAGTTACATATCAAATTTTGCTGACTTATTTTAAAATTATGATCATTATTCAATGTATCTATTTATCAAAATATCACACTGTACCCCATAAATATGTACAATTACTATGTGTCAATTAAAACCAAAATAAAACAAGAATATTTTTAAAAATAAAGTTATCATGCACATTCACATACATGTCTTTGTAGAGACATATCCTTTCACTAACCTTGGATAAATATCTAGGAGTGAAATGGCTGTGTCAATATGAAACCTAAAATATATTTGGAAACTCTAAGGATTTTCTGTCATTCCCAAAGTATTAGCATCAGAGGCCTTGTTCATAGGTGCAGAGGTAAGAGGCATTTAAACATCATGTGTTTATAAGTAGAGGTTTTCCAATGGTTGGGAAACAATTCTTCATGAGTATTTCACATTCTGAGCAAAGGCATTGACAACTTTAGTTCTAAACTTTTTTCTAAGGATATCTGTATAATACAGAGCCAGGACTAGAGTGAGGCAAACATGGCCCCCAGGATTCAAAGCTTAAAGAGACATGGTGGCACAGAGAATGAAGAAAAGCAAGTGGGGTGACAGCCCACCCAGGAGTGGCACGGAGTCCAAGGAACCCCCACCCCCAGCCAAGGGAAGCAGTGAGTGATTGTGCAATTCCACCCAGGAAACCACACTTCTCCCATGGATCTTTGCAACCAGTGGATCAGAAGATCCCCCTCATAAGCCCATGTCACCAGGGCTTTGGGTCCAATAGAAGAATTGTGTGGTGTCCTGGCAAAGCAGCTGCTCAGGTACACACAGAGGCCCAGGAGTCTTGCATATTCCTGCCCTGGGATTCCTGACAAGACAGGCGATCCATTACTACATATCCCTCGGAGGAGGGCTGAATCCAGGGAGCCAAGAAGTGTCATTCTGCAGGCCCCACTTCCATGGTACCTCGTAAGGTAAGACCCACTGGCTTGGAATTCCAGCCAGCCAGCTGCCACAGTCTGGAGTCAGCCCAGTAAAAGAACTGAGTTCCCACGGGGAGGGGCAGCTACGAACTCTGCAGTTTGGTCAACTCAGGTATTACAGCCTGCCAGCTCTAGAGAGTCCAGATGGTCCAGATGAGGAAGGATTCCCCATAACACAGCACAGCTGTGCTACCAAAATGCAGCCAGACTGCTTCTTTAAGCGGGTCCTGATTTCATTCCTCCTGACTGGGTGAGACCTCCCAACAGGGGTCTCCAGGCACCTCCTATAGGCACAGTTCAGGCTGGCAACAGGTCAGTATCCACCCTGGGACAGAGCTTCCAGAGGAAGAAGCAGGCTGCCATCTTTGCTGTTTTGCAGCCTTCACTGGTGATATCTCCAGGTATGGGAAAAACTGAGGCAACTAGGCTCTGGAGCAGACCCCCAGCAAAGACCCCCAGCAAACCACAGCACTCCTATGGAAGAGTGGCCTGACTGTTAAAAGACAAACAAACAGAAAACAACAACAAAAACAACATCAACAAAAAAGACCCCACAAAAACCCCATTCATAGGTCAGAAACCTCAAAGATCAAAGGTAGATAAGCCCACAAAGATGAGAAAGAATCAATGCGAAAATGCTGAAAACTCAAAAACCAGAGTGCCTCATCTCCTCCAAATGACTGCAACACTTCTCCAGCAAGGGCACAGAACTGGGCTGAGGCTGAGATAGCAGAATTGACGAAGTAGGCTTCAGAAGGTGGGTAATAACAAACTTCACTGAGTTAATGGAGTATGTTGTAACCCAATGCCAAGAAGCTAAGAATCATGATTAAACAACATAGGAACTGATAGCCAGTTTAGAGAGAAACGAAACTGACCTAAAGAGCTGAAAAACACAAGAACTTCACAACGCAATCACAAGTATCAATAGCAGGATAGACCAAGTGGAGGAAAGAATCTCAGAGTTTGAAGACAATCTTTATGAAATAAGACAGGCAGACAAGAATAGAGATAAAAGAATGAAAATGAACTAAACCTCTGAGAAATAAGGGATTATGTAAAAAGACTGAACCTACAACTGATTGGGGTACCCAAAAGAGATGGGGAGAATGGAACCAAGATGTAAAACATACTTCAGGATATCATCCAGGAGAACATCCCCAACCTAGCAAGACAGGCCAACATTCAAATTAGGAACTGCAGAAAACCCCAGTAAGATACTTCATGAGACGGTCAACTCCACAACACATTATCATCAGATTTTCCAAGGTCAAAATGAACGAAAAAATATTAAGAGTGGCCAGAAAGTCCAGGTCACCTACAAAGGAAACATATCAGATTAACAGGGGGCCTC
Source organism: Ateles fusciceps (assembly GCA_036589455.1). Lineage (NCBI taxonomy): Eukaryota > Metazoa > Chordata > Mammalia > Primates > Atelidae > Ateles > Ateles fusciceps. The sequence continues at coordinate 27,591 of JAZHEH010000977.1, read as the reverse complement.
TCAGCAGAAGCCCTACAAGCCAGAAGAGATTGGGAACCAATATTCAATATTCCTAAAGAAAATAATTTCCAACCCAGATTTTCATAGCTGGCCAAACTAAGCTTCATAAGCAAAGGAGAAATAAGATCCTTTTCAGACAAGCAAATGCTGAGGGAATTTATCACCACCAGGCCTGCCTTGCAAGAGCTCCTGAAAGAAGCACTAAATATGGAAAGGAAAAATTATTACAAGCCACTAAAGAAGTACACTGAAGTACACAGATCAGTGACACTATGAAGCAACCACATAAACAAGTCTGCAAAATAGCTAGCATCATGATGACAGGATCAAATTCACACAAAACAATACTAGCCTTAAATGTAAATGGGCTAAATGCTCTACTTAAAGGACATAGAATGGCAAACTGGATAATGAGGCAAGACCCATTGGCATGCTGTCTTCAAAAGACCCACCTCATATGCAAAAGACACACATAGGCTCAAAATACAAGAGATGGATGAAAATTTACCAAGCAAATAGAAAACAGAAAAAAGCAGGAGTTGCAATCCTTATTTCTGACAAAAATAGACTTGAAACCAACACAGATCAAAAAGACAAAGAAGGATATTACATAATAGTAAAGAGTTCAATTCTAAAAGGAGAGCTAACTATCCTAAACACATATACACTCAATACAGGAGCACTCAGATTCATAAAGCAAGTTCTTAGATACCTACAGAGACTTAGATTCCCACACAATAATAGTGGGACACTTTAACACCCCACTGACAATATTAGATCATCGAGACAGCAATTTTAACAGACATTCAGGACCTAAACTCAGCTCTGGATCAAGTGGACCTGATAGATATCTACAGAACTCTCCACCCCGAAAACAACAGAATATGTACTCTTCTCATTGCCACACGGCACTTGCTCTAAAATTGATTACATAATTGAAAGTAAAACACTCCTTAGCAAATGCAAAAGAACTGAAGTCATAACAAACAGTCTCTCAGACCACAGTGCAATCAAATTAGAGCTCAAGATTAAAAAATTCACTCAAAACCACACAACTACATGGAAATTGAAAAACGTGCTCTTGAAACTACATGGAAATTGAACAATGTGCTCTTGAATGACTCTTGGGTAAATAATGAAATTAAGGTGAACATCAAGAAGTTATTTGAAACTAATGAGAACAAAGAGACAATGTACAAGAATCTCTGGGATGCAGCTAAAGCAGTGTTGAGGGAAATTTATAACACTAAATCAAAAAGCCAAAAGGATCTGAAATTAACACCCTAGCATCACTACTAAAAGAACTAGAGAACTAAGAGCAAACAAACCCCAAAGCTAGCAGAAGACAAGAAATAACCAAGATCAGAGCAGAACTGAAGGACACAGACACATGAAAAACTCTTCAAAAAAAAAAAATCAATGAATCCATGAGCTGATTTTTTGAAAAAAATTAATTAAAAAGATAGACAGCTAGCTAGAGTAATAAAGAAGAAAAAGAGAGAAGAATTAAATAAACACAACTGGAAATGATAAGGGGGATATCACCACTGACCCCACAGGAATACAAACAACCATCAGAGGATACTATAAACACTTCTATACACATAAACTAGAAAATCTAGAAGAAATGGATAAATTCCTGGACACATACACTCTCCCAAGACTGAACCAGGAAGGAACTGAATCCCTGAAAAACCAATAATGAGCTCAGAAATTGAGGCAGTAATAAATAGCCTACCAACCAAGAAAAGCCCAGGAACAGAAAAATTCACAACTGAATTCTACCAGACATACAAAGAAGAGCTGGTACCATTTCTACTTAAATTCTTACAAAAACATTGAAAAGAAGGAACTCATCCCTAACTCATTCTATGAGGTTAGCATCATCCTTATACCAAAACCTGGCAGAGAAACAACAAAAAAAGAAAATTTCAGGCCAATATCCTTGATGAACATTGATGCCAAAATCCTCAAAAATACTGGCAGACCAAATCCAGCAGCACATCAAAAAGTCTACCCGTAATGACCAAGTTGCCTCATCCCTGGGATCCAAAGTTGGTTCAATACATATCAGCCAACAAATGTAATTCATCACATAAAGAGAGCCAAAGACAAAAACCACATGATTATCTCAATAGATGCAGAAAAGGCCGTCAATACAATTCAGCATCCCCCTCATGTTAAAATGTCTCAGTAAACTAGGTATTGAAGGAACATACCCCAAAATAATAAGAGCCATATATGACAAACCCACAGCCAATATCATACTGAATGGGCAAAAGCTGGAAGCATTTCCATTGAAAACCAGCACAAGACAAGGATACCCTATCTCACAACTCCTATTCAACATAGTATTGGAAGTTCTGGCCAAGGCAACCAGGCAAGAGAAAGAAATAAAGTGTGTTCGAATAGGAGCAGAGGAAGTCAAACTGTCTTTGTTTGCAGAAGACATGATCCTGTATCTAGAAAACACCATCGTCTCAGCCCAAAAGCTTCTTAAGCTGATAAGCAACTTTAGCAAAGTCTCAGAACGCAAAATCAACGTGTGAAAATTACTAGCATTCCTATATACCAACAACAGGCAAGCAGGGAGCCAAATCATGAATGAACTCCCATTCACAATTGCTACACAGAAAATAAAGTATCTAGGGATAAAGCTAACAAGGGAAGTGAAAAACCTCTTCATTTAGAACTACAAACCACTGCTCAAAGAACTCAGAGAGGACACAAACAAATGGAGAAACATTCCACACTCATGGAGAGGAAGAATCAATATTGTGAAAATTGCCATACTGCCCAAAGTAATTTATAGATTCAATGCTATTCCCATTAAACTACCATTGACATTCTTCACAGAATTAGAAAAAACTATCTTAAAATTCATATGGAACCAAAAAGAGCCTGAATAGCCAAGAGAATCCTAAGCAAAAAGAATGAAGCTGGAGGCATCATGCTACCCAGCTTCAAACTATATTACAAGGCTACAGTAACTAAAACAGCATGGCACTGGCATGAGAACAGACAGATAGACCAATGGAACAGAATGGAGAACTCAGAAAAAGACCACACACCTACAACCATCTGATCTTTGACAAACCTGACAAAAACAAGCAATGGGGAAAGGATATTTAATAAATGGTGCTGTGAGAACTGGCTAGCCATATATAGAAAACTGAAACTGGATCCCTTCCTTATACAATATACAAAAATAACTCAAGATGAATTAAAGACTTAAATATAAAACCCCAAACTGTAAAAATGCTAGAAGAAAATCTAGATGGTACCATTCAGGACATAGACATGAGCAAATATTTCATGACAAAAACACCAAAAGCAACTGCATCAAAAGCAAAAATTGACAAATAGAATCTAATTAAACTAAAGAGCTTCTGCACAGCAAAAGAAACTATCATCAGAGCAAACAGACAACCTACAGAATCAGAGGAAATCTTTGTAATCTATCCATCTGACAAAGGTCTAATATCCAGAGTCTACAAGAAACTTAAATTTACAAGAAAAAACAAACAACACCATTAAAAAGTGGGCAAAGGCAGGAACAGACACTTCTCAATAGAAAACATACATGCAGCCAACAAACATGAAAAAGAGTGCTCAACATCACTAATCATTAGAGAAATGCAAATCAAAACCACAATGAGATACCATCTCATACCAGTCAGAATGGCTATTATGAAAAAGTCAAAAAATAACAGATGCTGGCAAGGTTGCAGAGAAAAAGGAAAGCTTTTACACTGTTGGTGGGAGTGCAAAGTAATTCAACCATGGTGGAAGACAGTGTGGCAATTCCTCAAAGACATAGAGACAGAAATACCATTTGACCCAGCAAACCCATTACTGGGTATATACACAAAGGAATATAAATCATTCTATTATAAAAATGCATATGTTCATTGCAGCACTATTCGCAATAGCAAAGACATGGAACCAACCTAAATTTCCATCAATGATAGACTAAATAAAGAAAATGTGGTATATATACACCATGGAATACTATGCAGCCACAAAAAAGGAACAAAAGCATGTCCTTTGCAAGAACATGGATAGAGCTGGAAGCCATTATCCTCAGCAAACTAACACAGGAAGAGAAAACCAAACACCACATGTTCTCATTTATAAGTGGGAACTGAATGATGAAAACACGTGGACACATGGAGGGGGAACAACACACACTGGGGCCTGTTGGAAGGGAGTGTGGGAGGAGAAAGGGCATCAGGAAGAAGAGCTAATGGACGCTGGATGTAATACCTAGGTGATGGGATGATCTGTGCAGCAAACCACCATGGCACACATTCACCTAAGTAACAACCTTGCACATCCTGCACATGTATCCCTGAACTTAAAATACAACTCGAAGAAAAAAACGTTAAAAAAAAAAAAAGTCATGGTGGTACACACCTGTAGTCCTAGCTACTTGGGAAGCTAAAGCAGGAAGATCGCTTGAGCCCAGGAATTTGAGGCTACAGTGAGCTATGATCACACCATTACACTCCAGTCTGGGGGGACACAGGGAGACCCTGTCTCTAAATAAATAAATAAAGAGGCACATGCTCCCAGGTTATGCTAGTTCAGCTGGCCCAGAATCATCAGCATCTCAGAGAGAGCACTTTTAAAACGTTGAGTCTTGGGCACTTCACTTGCCTCATCCTAGTCCCGGACCCATACAGCAAACAGCCTTGGCATTTAGTGTCTCCCTCCAGAGCAAAGGGAGGAGCCACGGGAGAGAGAGCGGGGTGTTGGACAAGGACCTCAGAAGAGAGAGATTTATGAGAAGGGTCTGGAAAGCCAATCTAAGGAAAGTAAGACTTTAGTACAATGGATGCTTCAAAGTTGACTTCTGCTTATTTTGCTTTTAAGTGGGGAAGCCATAGGATTTATGTGTATCACATTGAATTATGATCACTTGTATCTATAAAAAAATTTCCCTGCTAAGTTGTAAGCTCCTCATCGGACTCTGCCTTGTTCACTTTTGCCCTCCAATTTCACCCCAGGAACGGAACTTCTACTCAAAAAAAAGTCAACTGAATTAATTAATATATCTTAATGAATGAGTTAGCAAAAATTAACTTCCCCTCTCAGATACTTCATATGCATTTTGTACCTCAATATCCCTTGTTTGTGAATAATTAAAACAAATAAATGAAAATTTTGAATGTTTTTGAGGTTGTTGAACACATTATTATTCCAGGTTATGTCTTACCATTTTTCTCTCACTTTTCATTACTTTATTCATGAGACGGCATATTTTAATCACTTTGTGTGGGATACTAATACGGCAGTTATCTGCACTCTGAAATAAATTTTTATATTTTTTATTAAATATAATTTTTTAAATTTATAAGGTGCCATGTATTATTCATTGACAAGTCTTGGCTCATGATGCAGATTATATATCATTTTTTTCCATGTGTCATAAGTGGTCATTTAGATTGAAGTAAAATTATATTTAATAGAACTCAGAGCTGGCAAATTTTCTTTCATTTCAAACCGATTTTCTCGCCACTTCCCCCTGCCAAACGTTATGGATGAAAAGTCTTTCATTAGGACACTTATGATAAGAAACTCATATTCCAATATTTATTTTTTCTCTAAAAGGCTTTCTTGGATCTAAAAATTTTTATAGGTTGATAGTGGAAACTCCTTGAGAGAAAATATATGCCTTATTGACAAAGAAGTGAGCATATATATTATATAAATATATATTATATATATAGTCCATTGAAATTTTACCAGACTCTAAAGCCACTAGATTCTGCTCTTTTCTTTCAATTTAAAGAAATTCAAAGTTCTTCTTTAAAACAACGTATAATCATAGAAAACTTATTAGTCAAAATTATTTTTATTTTAAATGCATTCTAAAATTTCTTAAAATTCTTCCATAGCTATAATTTTGCCTGAAATACTCTACAGTTTAATAAATGCAGAAACTTTCTAGAAATATTCCCTTTATTGATAGAAACTTACATACACCTCCTACTGAGGAAAATCAGGCTCAAAGGTGGAGAAGTACATAACTTAAAGAATTGCTCATGGCAACCAGAAACTCTAGCTTCTCTTTTCCTAAGCTTCTTTGCCATCTACAAATATAAGCTTCGGCTTCTCCTCCTTTCCCCTGCTCTTTCCTCTAAGCAGGGAAATAAATAAATTATAAAAATAATACTACCAGTATGCTCTGCCAGCTCTCCCCAATGTTAGTTACTATTACCACATTTATTCTGACATGTTTGAAATCTGACAAAATAAGGTGTAAAGGGAAACCAGGCATGTTTCTTTTACCAACCACTGTTGTCACCATCTGTTTTGTTTGCTAAAACTGGTTGGATGAGAAAAGTGTGTTGGAAGTCTGGTCCTTAGGTGTGTCTCTCAACTTGATTCCCATCTGTAAGCACAGCCCTACCCACAGACCCAATGGTCATCATGGAAAACAGGTGAGAATACAAAGGAAACTTAACTCCACTACTGGCAACAATTGACTCAACTTCAGGAAAATAAGTCCTAGAGGGAAAAGAGAGAAAGCCTGGAATCTTCTCTAAACCACTAATCCCTCGCCATGTCACGCACACCCTAAGCTTCCATTTAATCATTTGGAAAATAGAAACAACTAATGCCTATTTCTCAAGGCAGTGTAGAGCTCAAATGACACAATGCAAGGAAAAGCAGTTTGTAAATTCAATCTAGTTTTGATTTTGCATTCTTTTTTCCTGTGCATATGTATTTTCACTGTGCCAAAATTACACACATTATATCCTCTTTAAAAAAAACACACATGCAGATTAAAAAACAATCCCCTTGGGCCTCCAACCCCAGTTATATCCATCATCTTCCCTTCCATAGAGCAACCATTACCAGGAGCTAGTATGCATCTGACCACATTGATTGCATGGGACCACACTGATTGCCACACTGCATTTGATGCATCTGACCACACTGATTGCACAAAGATATCTACTTCTTTTAACTTTAACTGCAGTTTGTTATGCCATTTTGTAAACAGGCCACATTTTTTTTTATTCTATTCTTTTTTTTTTTTGAGACGGAGTCTCACTCTGTCACCCAGACTGGAGTGCAGTGGTGTGACCTTGGCTCACTGCAACCTCTGCCTCCCAGGTTCAAGCGATTCTCCTGTCTCAGCCTCCTGAGTAGCTGAAATTACAGGTGCCTGCCACCAGGCCCAGCTAATTTTTATATTTTTAGTAGAGATGGAGTTTCACTATGTTGGCCAGGCTGGTCTCAAACTCCAGGCCTCAAGTGATCCGCCTGCCTAGGCCTCCCAAAGTGCTGGGATTACAGGCATGAGCCACCGTGCCCAGCCTATTCTTCTTTTAACAGACATTTGTTTCCAATATTTTATTAGCACAAATAGGCCTGAAAGGAGCATTTTATTCCATCTTTGTACACCAGTGTGAGCATGTAAGGCATGTAGTTCAAGGTGGAATTTCTAGGTCATTAAGGTTCAGGTATTCTACACTTGTAACACTTGTTGCCCAAAGCCTTTCCAATTCGGTGACACACTCACCAGCAGGGTACATCAGAGGACCTGTTTCCTCATATACTCAGTATTTTCAGACTTTAAAAGTTTGGTCATTCCAATGAATAAAGAAGTGACATTTTGCTGGTTAATAGTCAGGATGAACTTCTTTTCACATAATGTATTAAATATTTGGATTTCTTATCTCAATTGCCTGGGCAATCTTTGCCCATTTTTCTGTTCCATCATTTTTTTCTTCTTATGGAGGTATAGGTGTTCTTTATGCATTTTGGATACTAATTATTTACGGTAATGGTCACATATGGTAAAAATTTTTCTCCCCATCTGTTGCTTTTCCATAAATTTTGTACATAGTAGCATCCTTTGACTTGCAAAAGTCTCTACATTGACGTAGTCAAACATATTGTTTTCTTTTTACATATTGTGCTTTTTGTGATTTGTATTTTTAAAGTCTCCCATTAATCATGGTCATAAAGATAGTATACTACAGCCAGGTGTGGTGGCTCACACCTGTAATTTCAGCACTTTGGGAGGCTGAGACAGGCGGATCACTTGAGGCTAGGAGTTAGAGACCAGGCTGGACAACATGGAGAAACCTCATCTCTACAAAAAATACAATTAGCCAGGCATGGTGGTGCACACCTTCAATTCCAGCTACTCAGGAGGCTGAGGCACGAGAATACTTGAACCCAGGAGGCGGAGGCTGCAGTAAGCCAAGATCGCCCCACTACACTCCAGCCTGGGCAACACAATGAAACTGTCTCAGTTTAAAAAAACAACAAAAAAAAAACCAGATATTACACTACAATTTCTTTTATTTTAAAGGTTTTTTTTTAAATAAACCAAACATTTAATTTATCTGGAATTATTTTTCATGAATGGTGTGAGAAAGCAGTTTATTTTTAATGTCAAAGTCGTTTTCCTAACATGATTGATTGAATGGCTCATCATTTCCTCATTGATTTTTAATGTCATATTCCTCCTAGAACAATTTTCCATTTGTTTCCATGGTCTCCATTCTGATCCTGATCTATCTGTCTCTTCCTGCACCAACAGCATGCTATGCTAATTACTACAGCCACTTAATAATGTGTCTTAATGTTTGGTAAGTTCCTTTTACAAACATGTCTTTCCTGCCCATTTACTATTCTATAAGGATTTCAGAATCTGGTCAATTCCATTAAAAATCTCAGTGGGATTTTGGTATTACAATAAAGTCATAGATTCATTTGGAGAAAGTGTTCCAGCTGAATAATGTAGCTTATATCTGCATTTACTTAGATCTTTTTTGTCTTTTCACAAAGTTTTATATTTTTTCCTTAAAGATATCGTATATATTTGATTGGGTATGCAGTATTACTAGGTTCATATTTTGTTGCTATACTGAATAGGACCTTACTGCTTACCTATTTAATTAGTTACTACTGGTATATGGGCACAATATTAATTTTTTATACTGATCTTATCTCAAGAAACCCGACTGAACTCTCTTACTAGCTTTATAGCATAGGTTTATCCTCTTGAATTTTCTGTAAATGGTTTGCAAATAATGAAATCTTGCCTTCTTTCCCTTTCAAGTCCTTATACTTCTTATTTCTTTTCCCTGTTGGATCATATTTTGAGGACCTCCAGTACAATATTAAACAGTAGGAGAGAGAGAGGCATCTTCATCATGTCTCAGCTGCAGCCTCAATGGAAATACTTCTTAATTGTCAGCATGGATTATCATTTTTGCTGAGTCTTTATTTCTGTTCACTATGAGATTTTATCACTAACGGGTTTTGAAGTTTTATCTCTCCTTTTGCCATTGATTAGGATAAATGTATGTATCTGTTTTCTTTTAATTTGCTAATGTAGTAAATTCCACTGATAGCTTTAATAGTATTTAAACATCTTGTATTCCCGGTACAAGCTGTCACTTATTTTTACAGCTTTGCTATTTTTTCAATTTTTTGTTTGAGTTTTCATCTCAATGTCCTTAAGTGAGATTGACCTATAATTTTCAACTGACCTTATCTGGCATTCATTATACCCATATAAAATAAGTTTTATAAATTCTACTCTAGATATATTCTATGGCAAAATTTGTAGAAGGATATGTCTGTTCCTTTAAATTTTGGTAAAATTTAGTCATAAAATTCTCTGGTGTTCAAGTTATTTTGAGGAAGGAGGGATGTATTTTAAATCAATGTTTTGATGTTTTATTGACTTTTTAACTCAAGCTTGCTACTTTTGGGTCAAGATTAGTCATCACGTATTTGTTACATTGTTGATGTTCTCTTTTAAGCTGCATATATGGTCATGCATCATTTATGAATGAGGATACGTTCCGAGACATGAGTGATTAGGCAATTTTGTTCTTGTACAAACATCATAAATGTAGATATATTTACAAACACTTAGGCTGTCTGGTAGAGTCCATTGTTCCTAGGCTACAAATCCATATAGCCTGTTACTGTACTGAATACTGCAGGCAGTTGGAATACAATGGTACTTGTGTATCTAAACACAGAAAAGTAAAGTAAAATATGGTATTATGATCTCATGTGTCCAACAATGTATATGTGGTCGGTCATTAACTGAAATGTCGTTATGCGGTGCATGGCTGTAATTGGATTTTATATTCCAGTCTGAAACTCTTAACTCAAGATCATAGTCCACTTGCATTTCTGTGATTATTACATTTGAACTTAATTCTGCCACTTCATTTCTTTTCTCTTTAACAGGCTTGCCCTTTATTTCCATTTTCCTGCCTCCAGTTAAATTGATAGTATTTTTTTCTTCATGTTTTTCTCCCCCAATACCAATTAAAAGCCATAGTCTATTTCTTTTCTTTTAGGGATTACCTTTAAATTGTTAACATACATACTTAAAATTATGTTTTGTTACCAAATATTAAGTTAAGCATTACCTATTCCTCCCCTCCACCACAAGACAAGAAACTTTAACCATCCTTGATTTTTATCCAAATTCCACTGGGATTGAAACATTTGTTATTTGTTGTCAGTCACTTCTTCCTTGTAGATGATGCCCCTCCTCCACTCCCACCCCTGTAGCTTCTGTGCTTCTCTTTTCACCTAAGATGTCCTAAAATGTTATTCCAATAAGTCTAGATATATGTGTTGAATGCTGTTCAGATTTGGAGGTCTTCTATCCGAGAATGTCCTTCAGTTCTCTCTTTAACTATTGCTCCCTCTATGTACCTCTTCCTGGGTTTTGAAAATCTATTAGATAAAGGTTGGAATTTCCTCTAGAACAATCTACTTTGTTTTCCATCTTTTAGTACCTATGCTATATTTTGTCCATGGTTCTCTCTAACCAGTTATGCAAGTTATACAAGATGCATGCTTCCCTCAATGACCGCCTCTGGGTGGCTTAGTTTGGGGCTTACGTTTGGCACAATTCCAGGTTTTGTGGCCCATGATGTAAAATTAGTTCCCGAATTTTTAAAACTCATGTTTTAAAAAGCACTTGGAGTACTCTCATGGTAAGAGAAGGCATGATTCAGTCAACTAGAAGATAGTCTTAAGTGTGGGAGTCTAAAAGTTTCTCTGGAAGTGCCCAACTGGTTGTTGAGTAAAATGCTAAATTTTACTACGCTTTGTCTTTTTAATCAAAAGATAAATTATATAAACTCTCCACCTCTGTCTGTCAAAGAAAATTAATCTATAAATGCCTCAAAATATAAAAGTCAGTCATTACATGAATACACACTATTTCCATGAATGCCATATTGTGTAAATCCTCATCCCTTGCTTTGTAGCGAGAATGTCCTTCAAATCTGTCATCATTTATAGCCTTCTCTTTAAGGCAATTTCCTTCAACATGGAAATTAAGATTTACCAGATGTCAGTGTAATCATGTTCTGAAAACATCCATCTCAGAAAACAAATAGTTTTAGGTGTTTTATTGTGTTCACATGTTTGATTTTCTTTGTCTTACATTTCCTTTAAAAAAGGAGCAAGACTTAACACAACCACATGCATTTGAATAGGCCAAACCCTTAAATCAAGTGACTAAACTTTTCCAAGCAAAACAAAAAGGAATCTTAGAGGGATGTTTTAAAACAGGAAAGTTTATCATTAAAACAGCTCACATTTTTGTTCAAATTTAGTTTTTAATAAATCAAGACGTTCTAATTACAGATTTTTTGCCATATTAAGATAATTCACTCTTAAGTTTTACAGTTTGTAGTATGCTTTCATATACATAAATATTTACTCTTCACAAAAAGCCTACAAGTATTGCTTTACTAATGAGAAAACTGAGGTTAAGTGCAGTTAAACGACCTATGTAGAAACAAACCAAGTCAGTGGCTGAACCCAGATTCACATTTATGCTGCCCGCGCCAAGGTGTTTACTGCCTTCTCCAAGTACAGTTCTCTTAGAATCGCTTCAATGAAAATCACTGTAACAAACAAGACTTATGAGAGTCACTTAATGACTCCACAGTTTAAAGGTAGCTATGCGATTCTGCTGCCACAAAACAATTAGACGCATTTTATTGTAATCAGATGCAATCTGTATTTAAACAGCCAAGCTTTGGGTCTATAATTTTCTTAAGAGATTCTGCCCCAATGGGATAACAGAGGTATCAACAACCATCACCACAATCCAGCTTTGGAACATTTCCATCCCCTTAGTAAGACCCTTCACACCCATTTACATTTATTCACCCCTTCTACCCCCCCAGCCCTAGGCAATCACTAATCTACTTTCTGTCTCTATAGTTACCTTTTCAGGACATTTCAAATGAGCAAAATCATGCATTATGTGGCCTCTTGTGCCTGCTGTTTCTGAATAATGCTTTCGATGCTTGCCCATGAACAGTGTATGTCAGTAGTTTGCTCCCTTTTATTGCTGAATAGGATACAGTTGTGTGAACATACGTTTGTTTATTCACTCACTAATTGGTAGACATCTGGGTAGCTTCCACTTTTCGTGAACCAACTTTTACTGCAATTTGACAGCTAGTCGTCCCCGTTCTGTGTTCTCCTCTCCAGGACACCAACTTCCTAAGTGGCTGTGTGTGCCTGTAGAAGATCAGATCTGATGTCTCAGCTCCCTCTGCTAACTATGACACTTCTCAGTCCCTAGTCCAATGGATTACAACAAAATTGGCCTTTAAAGACTAGTAAGGTCATTACGTGACTTTTTCCATCTTCCCTTTTTATTGCCACACTATGAACGGGGTCATTTAAGGTATTTCTTTCTGGCCTCTGAGCTGTGGTTACAGTTGCACAACTCCGGTTTTACTGAAAGTCACTGAATTGTACACTTAAAGTAGGTGAATTTTATGGTATATGAATTATAACTCAATAAAGTTGTTAAAAGGAGAAGGTTGGGGAGGACAGATGACAAAACAAGGGTATAGAAACCTAAATGATAAGGTTCAACTTGTCAACCTGAGCAACAGATACAACCTCCAAAGACCCACAGACAATCCTGAATGAGTCAGTCAGCAGTTCATTAGCTTCAGGGTAATCCTGCTAGCATAAATCCTGTAACTGCTCTGAACTCTGACCATTCATATGCCAAGTCTTGGCCTTTCCATGGCCTCTGTCACACTGGACAAATCCACACAACTGGGAAAAATGGGCAACAGTGCACAAGGCTGACAGAACACACTTTTTATACCATGAGAACTACCTTCAAGCCCTGTATCTGCCACTTCTTTGCAAAATAAGTCACCCAAAGTTTAGATTTAATAAATCAAGATAAAAGAAACTCGGTTGAACCCCGAATTTCAGATAAACAATGCGTAATTTTCCAGTATATGTATGACTCACGCAATATTTGGAGCATACTTACATTTAAAAATTATTTGTTATGTATCTGAAATGTACAAATAACTAAGGATCCTATATTTTATCTAGCAACCCTACCAAATTTACATATCCCCTTGGTAATAGAGGGCATGTTAGTAAAACCAAAGTATAGAATTGTGAGATTGAATAGGCCATTTAAATACATTAGCAACTGATCCCTAAAAATTAGCTTGTTATATAATTGTTCTTCTGCCTTAACTACCTCTTTAGATGTTCAATCATCCCCTGCATGTGGAGCCCCATGCTGAACCACAGTTCGCTTTGATGGGATGTCAACAAATCACTCTGGTCTTGCTAATAACCCTACCACAAACAACTGGCATACAACGGCTAATCATTCACCACAGACTAAGTCCCAGGCATTTCACAAGAGGTAGTTCCTATCTATGGACAGGAATGAAGACTAGGGAAGGGAAAGAAGAAACTATGCTTAATGAGCACAGTTCTGGGGCTAGAATCCTCCCCCTGGACTCTTTTTATGCCATCTACCATTAGTACTCCCACTGTTCCATGCTGAGGACAATTCATGGTGACAGCCAGGTTAAGTCAAACCCATGTACACAAGTTTTAGTGACCATAACAGCCAGCTCTCTCACACTCCGGAGTATAACAACGCCAGGCTATGCTCACCTGCCGTGAAGATAACAGTTTCAGGTAAGGAAGCAGATCATTCAAATAACTTTTTCATATTACTTTCTGATTCTAAAAGCAATACAAAAAGAACAGTAGAAAAGAAAGAAGACAGTGACAACCTATAACCTAATGACAACCTGTGAGGAAAAAGGTCAAATAAATGCTACGTGTAATTTTACACAGCTAGAATCATACTTTACTTTTATATCTTCCTTATTTACAGTAACATGATTATTTTCCCCAAATATTTTCCAAATATATGATTCTTAATGAATACCTAATACTCCACAGATCAATTATATAAAGTAACCATTCTATTTGGTTGGTGCCTATTTCTTATGATTTTCAATATCAATAAAATCAACTGTCTTGTACAGATGTCTTTATTTGCATCAACATAATTTCCCTATGACATATTCCTATAAAGGGAATTACTACATGGACAACTGCCAAATTTGTACTGCCACTAGTACTGAGAATATATAAGAGATCTACTTTTATAAGCCTCACATCTACATGCCAAAGACCTATTCCAATTCTAAGGACAAAAATCATTTATGGTTATTTTTGAGAGAATAATATAACTGACTTGTCTTTATTCCTGTCCTCAGGATGATCTTGCTATTCAAAGAATAGCAGAGAGAAGGGAGCACCAGGAGTTCACAGCTGTGAGGCAAATGTCCACTCACCATCCTCTGGTGGCCTACGGAATTCTGTAGATGTCAAATATAGCTTTTATCTAACACTTCTTATTGGACTCACTCTCTGGGGTTGGAAATAGATACCAATAGAGTATGAGAGTCTGGACAGCAAGATACTGGGCGACAGAACTGAGGATAGTGCTGGGTGGCCAAGTGCTCACCTACTGGAGTTCCAAGAATAAATCACTAGATGGCTCATTTATATTGGGCTCTGTCCAGTGGAGGATGAGCTACAGGTAAACATGAGCATCATGGATCTCAGAGAGGTAAAAGCATAAGAGCATTGATTGAGACTGGAATTAGTGAATAATAGTGGTCAAAACCCACAGTTTTATAATAGAAGAAACTCCAGTTGTTATTTTTTTTTTTTGAGCGGCAAAGTAGTAGGCATATTTTAGTCTCTAATTAATCCACTGTATCCTGACCGGCTAGCTACAACGAGACAGATGTAGATTTGTTGGAAAGACAAGATATGAAACTTTCTAGAATGAGAAAGGACAGATGATTTTAGTGAAAATAAACTGTTTAAAAGTCCTTAGAACCAAAATAATTTGAAGGCAAAAATCATGGGTCCTGACAATTATAGGGGTCTTGGCATAGGTTAAAATTACATCATTTCAGAGAAAGTATTACCAGCTACTTAGATAACGTCTGAGCTTTAGAATAAGGGGAATCTAATACTGAAATGCAGAGATACAGCAGCTCAGAAGTCTAAGGAAGATGGTAAATGTTGCAAAAAGCCTTCTGGTTGTTTCAAGATGCTTATGGGAGGGGTGTAGCTGTCACACGTAGTTACATAGTATTCTATAACAAGGCACGCTCAAGGTGACCAGAAGCCTTTCAATATAAGATAGGCAGTACAGTAGACCCCCTAATCACCAGTTACATGCCATGAAGTCAGATCCAGAACATACAGATCCAGGTTGCTTTAGCCAGGTGGTGGTTCTGCCTGGCTGAGAAGAGTTTAAAGAGCTCCTAAACGTAAAGGGTTCTAGGTTCTCCCAGTATGAAGTATTGAGTTCAATTTTATAGTGGAGACTTTATTTCTTAGAAACTTTTCTAAACTTTTTGGAAGTTAAATATACCAAGCCCACAGAAAAGATAATACAATCTAAAACATAAGAATGGATTTTGATTAAAAACTTTAAACATTTAAAGTTGTTGAAAAGATATTAGTTGGCCCTTGATTTAAGAAAAAATAATCGGGCTTATGGTGACATTTGTTGATTTTAGTATTAGAGTCTTTAAAGATAGTAAGCAAAGAAGTCTTCAAAGCTTCAGCTAATAATTATGAAGAATTTTTTTTAGCTTTAATAAAATTTCACTGCATAACTTCTAGTTTTCCATGTTATTTAGATATTTTCACATTTGTATGTATCTTCTTGCTTATCTTCTTCCCTCTTCAGGCTACAGAGCTCCAGAGCAGAATGGGCCATACAACAGGGGTAGAGAAGGCATTGTTTCCCCCCTCTTTTTTTTGAGGCAGAGTTTTGCTCTTGTTGCCCAGGTTGGAGTACAATGGGGTGATCTTGGCTCACCGCAACCTCCGCCTCCCAGGTTCAAGCGATTCTCCTGTCTCAGCTTCCCAAGTAGCCCCAGCTACTTGGCATGCACCACTACGCCCAGCTAATTTTTGTATTTTTAGCAGAGACAGGGTTTCTCCATATTGGTCAGGCTGGTCTCAAACTCCTGACCTCAGGTGATCCACCCACCTCAACCTCCCAAAGTGCTGGATTACAGGCAGGAGCCACCGCGCCCAGCCCTGTTTGCTTTTAAATATTCCTTTCATTCGGTTGAAGTTTGTCTTCTGCCTCATTCTTACACTTTTCTTTTGTTGTATTTTGGAAGAATGAGTCAACATTATTACTGGAGAAAAATAGCAGTGTCTAAAATTTAGAATCACAGTAGTTCATTAGATTTACTCATTATTGTTCAACTGGTGATGTTTATTCTGTTTTCTATGCTCAAATTAGAAATGTCACATATCTGTATTAATACTATGTGTCATTAATATCCTTGGGTTAAATCCTTTTATTTTAAAGTAATTGTTGCAAGAAGAAAACGTAAGCGCAAAGGATAGATTCCAGTATAGAATATACACATCTACATTCATTTCTGCACCATTCTTGGAACAGATTCCTGAGTTCTATTTTAGTGAACATAAAATATCTGTTGTTGAAACATTATCTGCTACTTAAGACATAAGTAAACCCAAGTTAGAGAGTTGGATCAAAAGACTCTGAAAAAGACAGATCCCTGTCAATAAATGGTTATCAATAGCCAATAAGCTTGATTTTTAGTCCTTTACTCAATTTGCTATAGTCTAGAAGTCAAAATTGGGACTTTCAGGCCAAATTCAACCTAAAGAAAAACTCAAAACATTTGCCAACTTTTCAAAGAATTTGGTATCTCACATGGGGGATTGAGGGAGGGAGAGAAAGTGCCTAGAGCTCGGACTTCTCTTGAACTCAGAAGTTCAGATTGTGGAGCTATATGTTACCTTCTTCCATGGCAACAATCTGCTGGTTCTCCTTAGCTGCTGCCTTCCTTAGACAAGGCATATGCTGTCCCATTCACCACAGGCCTCACTCTTCTCCATCACCACTCCTGGGCCACTTCCTTCATTTATATAACTTGCTTGGCCACTGTAGGTATTTCAGTAGCCAGCAAATATGGCAGGCAGACAGGGCTTCATCTTTCTCCTCCCCACATAAGCAGGCCTTTAGTCCTTGACAGCCTCTGCTTTATTTCTGACCATGACAATGAGGCTATATGGTAGACTTACAATGTAGACACCAAGCAGATCACCCTGAACTTCATCTCCTACCTAGCTGGTTGGGACAAGAAGTCTAATTTCTAGGCTTAGGATTACACTCCAAATGTGCAGAGAAAAGAAAAAAAAAACTACAAAAGTGAAGAAATCTATCAAGGTCACACAGCCATTCCAAGCTGTTCTGGGTCTGCAACCCGTATTTTTTGCTTTGAGAATCCACTCCTCAGAAGATCAAGAGGCATTGAGGAATTCCCCATAACAAATTATTACAAGTCTCTAGGGTGGCTGCTCTGAGGGCTCATGGCTTAGACTTAGTAGAGAGCATCTGCCTCACCATGGAGTACTCAGTTGCCTTCAGTCCTACCCTGCCAGTGATCTCTCATTGGAGTGGACAGGCTGTCCAGCATGGTAAAGAAGCAAGCTGAAAGGAAGAGTTTGTCACTTTGTTTTTATTTTCTACTTTGGGTTCTAACAAAAGGATTCCAGAAGAAAGCAGCAAATCACGCAAGCACCTGCTCATCGGGTTGTCTACTGATGTTTTCACTCACTCTCCAGGATATTCAAAGAGAGGCTCAGAAGTCTTGGCATAAAGAAATCTTTTTATTTTCCGTGATCAAAATTGCCTAGCCAGAAAGGGCATCAAAGCCATGGTATCTTCAAAGGAAGAGATAAATTCACTCCAGGCTGACAGGAGGGTCACGTTGGTCATTTCTTCCCTTGCCTTAGAAGGAGGGCAGATAAGGGAAGACCAATTTTGACTGGCAAATAGAGAATGCCTCAAGAAGGTAGAGATATGCCGTAGATCACTTCTTTTTTTATTTTTTTCTTGAGACAGAGTCTTGCTCTTGTAATGGCACAACCTCGGCCTCCACCTCCCAGGTTCAAGCGATTCTCCTGCCTCAGCCTCCTGAGTAGCTGGGATTACAGGCATGCACCACCATGCCTGGCTAATTTTGTATTTTTTTTTTTTTTAGTAGATATGGGGTTTCTCCATGTTGGACAGGCTGGTCTCGAACTCCTGACCTCAGGTGATCCACTTACCTTGGCCTCCCAAAGTGCTGGGATTACAGGCGTGAGCCATCACCTGGCCAGATCAGTTCAGTTCTTCCCAATGTGCATACAAGTCACCTGGAAATCTTGTGAAAATGAATGTGGGTTCTAATTTGGCAAGTCTAGGGTGGAGCCTGAGGCTCTCATGAAGCTCTCCCAACATGCTGATGCTGCTCATCTTCTGATTACATTTTGAGTAGCAAACCCATAGACTTCATTGACAGAGGTTTTAAAAACAGAGAATATAATTTGTGATTTACTTTCATACAAGATATGCATGTAGATGGCAACTAGAACCTTATAGCTGAGTTGCATGATCTTGCCAGGAAAGTCATCATTCACATAAGAAGGAACAAGCCAGCACTGAGTCTCATGGTGTGAGCGTAATGGAGGCTAGGTTCAAGGGGCCCAGAAACATATATAGAAATCAAGAAGGGGAAAAAAAGCCAGCAGCAGTCATAGAAACAGCAACAAAGTTAATCAATTGAATAAAGAAGTCAATGTTTGAACAGCAGAATAGCAGAGAACAAGGTAGCCTGAGGTACTTGCTAAAGTCAAGCTCAGCTAGCATTGAAGAATGCCAGATCAGAATTAACCAGGTCTTGGAGACCAGACAGACTCACTGGCACAGAGCAGGCAAACCTCAAAGTCTTAACAACGAGCAACAGGAAGAAATCAGCACAGTCAAAGAATGCCACTGTGAGCACTGGGCCACAGATGGAGAACTAGGCAAGCAGGGAGATGCCTAGTTGTGAGATATGAACATACCTGCTGATCATCAGCTTCCAGAAGGAACTGAGCAAGGGAAATAAAAGTATCCTAGTTCCAGAGGAAATTGTATGTGCGGCAAGAAATCCAAGACGGTCTGAAGTGTGAGAACTGAAACTCTCAGCAAAGGTCCAGGTCGGTGACCCATATTGAATCAGTAGCAAAGTTATATGTTACTGAGCCAACTAAAGGCCTTATATTCCTTCCCAGCACAGACTGGTCCTAGAGCCTGTGTGAGGCGGAATCAACAGGCGTTCAGTTAAGTGGCTATAGATGTGAAAATTAACAGTGCTAGGCTGGTTAGTAGAGCAGTGAGTCTCAAAGTATGGTCCCAAGTCAGCAGTATCAGCATCACCTGGGCACCTGTTAAGACATGTGAATTCTCAACCCCACCCCAAACTTAACAAATCAGAAATTCTGGGGTTGGAGCCCAGCAAGGCGTGTTTTCACAAGCCTCAAGAGAATTTTAATGCACCATGCTCAACTTTGGGAAGTACTGCAGTAGTTTAAAGCATCAATGGAGACAAGGCCAGGTGTGGCAAAGGCGTGGCTTTAATCATTATGCTGTCAAAGAGCTGGTGAAGACTGAAATCAATTACCAGAGAGGAAAATCCAGTAGAGAGAATGTGAAAGAATGATTAATAAGACGTTCAGGGGTTAACAGAGTCAGGCAATGATATTAAAAGGCAGAGTTATATCAATGTTCAAGGATCATCGAACCATGTGTGGAGTATTCATATTTTGATTCTGATAATGAGACAAATCATGAGTGTCAAAGGAGGTTGATGCATGTGTTTGAAAATGTTCACGCTGTATTTTTAAGACAGTCACCTCAAAGAAATGTTATTTGGAGCTCATGCTTATGAAGATTTCCTCTCAGTGGGGGGGGAAACAAATATGATGTGATCTAATGTGATCCATTTGACAGAAATATTGAGAAGAAATTTGTTTTAAATATGTGTCTGTTTAAACACAGGTGTAGGATGAAAACATATGTGTAGGTCTTTATACTTATTGATTCAGCAAATATCTCTATTCGGACACTAAGGATGCAAAACCACATCAACCACAATCTCCTTCAAAATATTTGCAGTGCAGTGCTAGGAGAAGGCAATAAATTCGCAATTGGCACAGCTATACTAGAGGTTTGCCCTCCATAAGGCAGAGAACTTTTCTCAAAAGAGAGAAATCTTCAGTTTGACTCTGAAGAGCAATTCAAATAATATTGTAGTAGAAGGAATGATATGTAGGGAAGGCATGGAGGCAGGAAAGAACTTCTGGGAAGTGCTGGAGGCTTAGAATGGTTGGAGGAAGAGGACACAAGGCTAGAGAACTAGCAAGCAGAGACCAGCTCATCATGGCCCTAGGAGCCATCCTGGTAACACTGGTGAGCCAGGGAGGACCAGGAACAGATGCCCTTCAGAAAGACCGCTCTGTCTCAAGTCTTAGGGTGAATGGATTGACAAGAGGGTCAGGAAGGAGGTGAGCAAGATCACTAAGAAAAAGATGACCATGGCCAAGCATGGTGGCTCACGCTGGTAATCCCAGTACTATGGGGGGCTGAGGCGGGTGGATCACGAGGTCAGGAGATCGAGACCATCCGGCCAACATGGTGAAACCTTGTCTCTACTAAAAATACAAAAACTTAGCCAGGCGTGGTGGTGCGTGCCTATAGTCCCAGCCACTGGGAGAGGCTGAGGCAGGGAAATCGCTTGATCCCAGGAGGCGGAGGTTGCAGTGAGCCGAGATCGCACCACCAAAATAAAAAAGAGATGACCATAACTAAGGTGATGGACTAGGGCATCAGAGCTCAGGAATGCAGAAATTATGCAGTTCTAAGAGATGACAAACTTTATGATGTGACAAAACTAAGATACATAGATGTACCTGGATCAATTGTGGAATGAGCCTTAGCAATTTTTGTTTTTTTATCAACACTAGCAACAAGTTGGAGATCAATTTGGTTATCTTTATGAACTAGAGACAATTTAAGGCCATCCCTGTAATGATGTCAGTCTTACATTTCAATCTGCTTTTTGGAGTGGGAGAAGAAGGACTTGCTGAGGCCATAGTCATTGCTGCACATCTCTGAGAATACAGCAGTGACAGGATAGGAATGCACCCCCTCTCTCCTGGACCTTTCCAGATGCTGGCAAGGGGTGTAGCTTATACACTTCTCAGGCCAGGAATGGAGTTCACATCACCTGCAGGCCATCCTACCAGGTCTTCAAGAAAGGCGACTACAGCCCTCTCCTCCTTCCTCTAACCCTAAGTGGAAGAACTCCGGCAGAAATTGAGGGAAGACATATTCAGACCCCAATAGGCCAGAGCTCTGGTGATAGTTGCTTCCATGAATGGAACCATAAGAGGTAACCTTTCTCTCTCTCTCCTGCTCCTGCTGTGGCTGCTAAATCCCTTCCCTTTGGTGAGATTAGTATGGAGAGACAAAAACTATGGGTTCCTTCTGCTTGTAAGGGGGGATATCCAGCCTCATCTTAGCAGGCCAAGCAAGGCCAGGAGGCAGTTCTCAGGAAAAGATGTTGGCTCAGGTCTGGCCCTGCTCTGAGTCTCAGAAAGGAGTAGGGGGTAGGAGGAGGACATAAAATAAGTTATTGGGGTTTCTGCAAAGTCTAGATCAATTCACTGGTTGGTAATAAGACGGGCATTTGCTGGACACAGAGGCCTAAGCCATAAAAGCAGAGTGGGCATATGCCTCAGGTTCCCTTGGTCACACCTCAGTCCCTCAAGTGCAGGGTGCAGATACTCTGATTCTGCTCCCAGAGATATGACTAACACCAAGTAAGATATAGAGGATAGTTTCATACTGAGGAATAGAGATTTTAAATGTTCTAAATGTCCTGAGGGATTTACAATAAAATAATAAATAGTTTTTCCTGAGTGGCAGGATTTCAGGTAATTTTAAAATTTTTCTTGTCTTTGATTATCAGAAACTTCTATAATAAATATAGTTTCCATTGGTGATAAAATAAATTAAAATTATTTAAAACATCATTACCATGTTGAACATAAAATCCAATGTGAAAAAGTTTGATATTTTTCCACATATCTAGGAGATATAAATATGTATACATATGTGAGTACCTAAAAAAAAAGAAAACTAAAGTGAAAAACCTATGTTAGAAGGTAAGTATTTTAGAATAACTGGTCAAAATTGAAAATATTGTCCATTGTATGATTCAAAGATGTGGAAAATCTACCCAAGTGCTACTAAAAAGATTACTATTCACAGCGGAGAAACTATACAAGACGGTAAATTCCCTTATGTAAGCCTAGTATACTAGAGTCCCATTTCAACACACTGAATTATAATTAGCGTCCTTAGGTATAGGAGCTATAGTAGGCAGTAGGCACCTCGAAGATCAACAAAGATGTATTCAAAAATGAGAGACTAAAATAATTCATAATGATGAGAAAGAAAATGAGGTAAGCCAAAAGAAAAGACTGCAGTATCAAAGAGTCAATACTGTCTATTTAAAAATCAGTGTGCATGGATTTTAGATGATTTTTATCTTCCTTAGAGTTTTCAGCTTTTTCTGATTTTTCCGTAATTAACCTCATTAAAAAGTAGGCAAAGGACATAAACAGACACTTTTAAAAAGAAGACATACACGCGGCCAACAAGCATATGAAAAAAGCTAAATATCACTGATCATTAGAGAAATGCAAATTGAAACCAAAATGAGATACCACCTCACACCAGTCAGAATGGCTATTGTTAAAACGTCAAAAAATAACAGATGCTGGCAAGATTGTGGAGAAAATGGAACACTTATACACTGTTGGTGGCAGTGTAAATTAGTTCAACCACTGTAAAAAGCTAAAAGTAGAACTACAATTTGACCCAGCAATCCCATTATTGAGTATATACCCAGAGAAATATAAATCATTCTATTGTGTGCGAATGTTCACTGCAGCACCATTCACAATAGCAAAAAAAACAGAATTAAACTAAATGCTCATCAGTGACACACTGGATAAAGAAAATGTGGTATTAAGTATGTATACACCATGGAATACTATGAAGCCATAGAAAAGAACGAGATTATATCTTTTGCAGGAACATGGATGGAGCTGGAAGCTAGTATCCTTAGCAAACTAACGCAGGAACAGGAAACCAAATACCACATGTTCTCACTTGTAAGTGGGAGCTAAATGATGAGAACTCATGAACACAAAGAAGGGAACAAGAGACGCTGAGGTCTACTTGAGGGTGGAAAGTGGGACGAGGGAGAAGATCAGGAAAAATAACTATTGGGTACTAGGCTTAATATCTGGTGATGAAATAATCTGTGCAACAAACTCCTATGATACAAAATTACCAATATAACAAATCTTCGCATGTACCCCCAAACCTAAAATAAAAATCTAAAAAAATTTAATTTAAAACCTATATACTGGAAGAAAATATTTATAAAACACATCCAACAAAGGCCTTGTATCTCATATATATTAAGAACTCTCAAAACTCAACAATACAAGGTACATACAGGGTTCTAATTTTTCTCCATCCTTGTCAACTCTTATTTTCCTTTAAAAAATTACAGCAACCCTAGTAGATGTGAAGTGGTATCTCATTGTGGTTTTGATTTGCATTTTCCTAATGATTAATGCTGTTGAGCATCTTTTCATTGGTTGCTGGCCATTTGTTTGTCTTTGGAGAAGTGTCTATTCAAATCCTTAGCCCATTTCTAAGTTGTGTTTTTGTTGTTGCTATTGTTGTTATTGTTGAGTTATAGAACTCTTTATATATTCTGGATATTAAACTCATCAAATATATGACTGGCAAGTATTTCTCTCATTCTGTGGGTCATCTTTTCACTCTCTTAATAGTGTCTTTGGATGCACAAATGTTTTTAATTTAAATCATCCAATTTATCTATTTTTTCTATGGTTTCCTATGCTTTCATGTCATACTTAGAAATCATTGCCTCAAAATGATAAATATAGAATTACCATATGACACAGCTATTCTATTCCTAGGTATATACCCCCAAAGAATTGAAAACAGGAACTGAAACAGGTACTTGTACACAAATATGCACAGCAGCATTATTTAAGATAACCAAAGGGAGATAACACCCACAAGTCTATCAACAGATGAATGGATAAACAAAATGTGTTATATCCACATAATAGAATATTATTCAGCCATAAAAAAGGAATAAGTTCTGATAAATGCTGTAATATAGTTGAATCCTGAAAAGATTATGCTAAA
This sequence comes from Ateles fusciceps, assembly GCA_036589455.1. Lineage (NCBI taxonomy): Eukaryota > Metazoa > Chordata > Mammalia > Primates > Atelidae > Ateles > Ateles fusciceps. The sequence continues at coordinate 3,095 of JAZHEH010000977.1, read as the reverse complement.
TAAAATAAGCCAAATGCAAAAGAACAAATGTTGTATGATTCTATTTATATGAAACATCTAGAATAGGCAAATTATGGAACCATAAAGCAGATTAAAGTTTAACAGGAGGTAGGGGGAATGAGGAATAGGGAGTTAATGCTTATGGACACAAAGTTTCTGCTTGGGGTAATGAAAATATTTTGGAAATAGTGGTGATGGTTTCACAGCATTGTGAAAGTTATAAATGTCACAGAATTATATGCTTAAAATTGGTTAAAATGACAAATTTATGTTGTATATATAATCACAATAAAAAACTCAACTGTTAAATAAATGTAATTATGGAGAGGACAAAGGACACAGATATTTCACTGACAAGGATGGCAAATAAGCACATGAAAAGATGGTCTACTTTGTCAGATGTTAGAAAAATGCAAATTTTAACCACAATGAGATATCACAACATCTATACCAGAATGATTAAAATAAAAAATAGGAGAAGACCAAATTCTGGCAGGGAGATAGAACAACTAGCTCTCTAGTGTATTACAGGCAGTCATATAAAATGGCATGGTCACTCTGGGAAACAGTTTGATAGCTTCTTATAAAATTAAACATGTGATGAACATGACCACACAATCATATTCTTGGGCCTTTATCCCAGGGAAATGAAAACTTATGCTTACGTAAAATCCTGCGCATGAATTTTCATAGCAACTGTGTTCATAGTAGCAAAAACTGGAAACCACCCAACTATCCTTCATCGGGTTAATGGTTAAATAAACTCTTATCCATCCATACAACAGAATATTACTCAACAGCAAAAAATACAAATTATCAACGCAGGCAATACCACAAATGAATCTAAAGAGCATTATACTTAACAAAAGTCACTCTCGAAATGTTACATACCATATGATTTCATTTACATAGTATTCTTTTTTAGAGGGGGCATGAGGTCTTGCTACATTGCCAAGGCTGGTCTTGAATTCCTAGGCTCAACTGATCCTCCCACCTCCATCTCCCAGGAGAGATGGAAAGCACATTTGTAGTTGCATGGTATGCAAATATAAAGTGGTAGCATGAGGTAGTTACTTTGTGGTGATGGAACTGTTCTGTATCTTGATTGTCATGGTAGTTATATGAATCTACACATGGAATAAAATTGCATAAAAATACAAATACACACACACACATTAACACATGTCAAAACGTTGAAAACCAAACAAGATCTATAATCTAGTTAACAGTGTTGTGCCAATCTCAATTTCTTAGTTTGATATCATACTACAGCTGTATAAAATATCACCACTGGGAGAAACTGGAAGAAGAATACACAGGACTCTATGTACTATTTTTGCAACTTTCTGTGAGTCTATAATTATTTCAAGATAAAAACTTTTTTAAAAACACATCTAAATTGGTACATGAATGCCATGGACACATTTTATCTTGCTTCTTTAGCAAACGGGAAATTTCTCATAAAAAAAGTAATGTTAAACTAACACAGTATAAGGGTGACCACAATACTACATTTGGTATTGTAGCATAAGAAAGGCTCCTTTAAAAATTGGTATATGAGAATGAAAATGAAAATATAGAAACCTGATACAAAATGCATTCACTGTAGAAATGGCCAAACACAAATGAAACTAAATAAATCATATTTTTTAAATGTATATAGTGCACCAATTCTTCCCATTTCCCAAACTGTCCACGCACAAAATCCTTATTTATACTTGTGGTTTTATTTCTGAGTACAGAAGCAAAGTATATATGTCACTCTTCCTAGAAGAGGGTGGGTAGTGATGAATATACATTTTTTAAAGAAGAGGAAACTTGAAGTTGTAAAGCAAACAAGGAATTAACGTGGGTGGCAGAGCAAGAGTGGAGGGCTTTGCAGTGAAGCTGGGGGAGAGATAAGGAAAGCTGAGGAAGAGAGACCTGTGCTTCAAATCAACTTTTGTGATGGGAAAAACAAAATACTGAAGAGTACTCTGACAGGAAATGGAAAAGCTCATCAGAACACCTTCTGAGGACTGACCACAACCTCCCCCATACCCCACGAAAGGGTAAAGTACAGGCTACACTGGCAAATGTCAGGGTGAGGGTCTCTGCAACTGAAGAGGATGCATCTTGCAGACAGAAAAACTAAGAAGTGTGGACTACATCCCTGGGGGCACTTGGGTAAAACCAGGGAAATAGCTCTGTCATCACATCTAAGGGAAAAATGTGGAGGCAAAGAGAAGACAAAGCCAAGAGATTTGGTAGCTCTAAATTAAACAGAGTAAAAAGCAAAGGCAGGAGTTTTGTTTTTGAAATAGTGTTTTATTTGTGATAAGTTGAGGACACTTTGGCAACTGAAAATGATCACCAATTGTTATAGCAAAGATAAAACCAACAAAACAATAAATACAGCAGTTAGAAAGCTAGAGATCATTTCGTTGGGGTTCCTCCTAGTGTTTCATAACTTGGATACGTAGGTTGTAGGAATCAGTTCAGGGGTTAGGGTGTGCAGGTTTCCTCCTGAAAGACTGAATAATCAAATGATTTTTTGCATCATCTAATATAAATCCTGGAGAAATATGATTGACAAATTGCATATGACAAAAAAAAAATCAAGTTCCACATTGGAAGCAGTCCCCTACCCTGACTCAACACAGTCTCCATGTGGTTCTGACCCTGGCCCCTCTGTCATGTTCTGGGAAGGAGAAGAGAGTTGGATATGGACTGTGGTGGAAAGGAACATCTACAAAGAGATTGCTAGGCTCCTCTGTGGAAGTTCTGGGGTGGGGTCCTAAAATCTGCCCTTTAAAGAAGAGCTCCAGCGGAACTGACACAGGTGGTCTTTGATTCACCCTTTCAGAAGCTCACTTCCACACTGCTATTGGCTGACAACAAGTTCTGCTCCTAAACTTTAATCCTGTTTCCAAAGATGTTTATAAGAAGTACTGGTAGTAACCATGAGGCTAGTTTAATTTCCTTTCAGTCCTTTATGAGGCCCCAGTTCTTTTAAATTAATCTTGGTGGAATGCATTGGTCTTCAGCTTCAACATAATTCAGAAAGGAAACAAGAGGTGCACAAGGAGGAATTAGATGTTTAAAAATATAATTAA